>CM065690.1:56195132-56212632 GCA_017654935.2 Phymorhynchus buccinoides | reverse complement strand
GATTGTTTTATGTCAAATTTTCTTTGCTTGATGCATGGTATGAATGTGTGAGTGAGAGAGGGCAAGGTGCAAAGAAGCTATTGTAGCTTATCCTTTTTTACCCTCAATAAAACATTCGTATTCGTATTCGTATCTCTCTCTCTCTCTCTCTCTCTCTCTCTCTCTCTCTCTCTCTCTTATGTCTAAAACTTAACCCGTTCACCGCCAATGTCGCATTAATGCACCAGAATGGTTTGACACCCATGCCAGTGAAAGGCATCAAATCAGGGTCTGTTATCCGAAAGACCCTATTTTCTTAATTTTGGGAAGTAAGGATAGGCCCTAATTTATATATGTCACAGAAGAATTCCCAACATTGCTGACAAATGTTTTTCATCTACCCAGTTTAGTTTAATGGTATTTTGGGGCTGAAAATTGGCTGGCGGCGAAAGGGTTTTAAACATGTCTTTGTCTGCATGAATCATTGGATGGATGTTTTGTTAACACTCCAGTGATATGGGCATATGGCATACTCATTAAATATGTCAGTGTTCCGTATTCAGTGTTCAGTGCTCTCTCTGTCTCTCTCTCTCTGTCTCTTTATCTCTGTCTCTCTCTTTCTCCCTAGTCTCTCTCTCTAGTAGACTAGCCTATGGGAGTATGTTTCTGAATGTATTTGCTGGTGCTTATACGTGCCATTTCAGTTTTAGTGTGGTATGATTTTGATGATGATGTCTAGATGTTGTTGCACATTTGCTGTGAAATTTACAATTATGTGTTTGTATGCTGTCACTTTATAATTACATTTTTTCTTTTTTCTTTTCTCATTTTTCTTTTGTGTTTGATTAATGTGTTTTCTTTTGCATGGTAGTTTCCTTTTCTCTTGTGAGGGCATAGTGGAAAAAGAAGTCTTTGGTAGCTTATCTATTTTCCCTCAATTAAATACATCGTGAATTTCGTTGAATCGTGTGATTCCCTCCTCTCTGTCTTGTTTGCATATACTCTGCCGGCGTGCGTGTGTGTTGCGTAAGTGTGTATTTATCTGTGTGCGTGGCGTGTGTGTGTGTGTGTGTGCGGCGCGGCATGCGCATGCATGCTTGTGTGAGTAATTTTATAAGTCGTGAGAGACGCACGCGCTGCGCATGTGTGTTCGCGTGTGCGTGTGCGTGTGCGTGGTGCGTGTAGGCCCGAATAGTATCAGGTGTTTTTCGCTGCATTCTATTAGGGTGCTGCAATCACGTCAGTATACCAAGGACTTTTCTTTTGTTTCGCTTAAAAGTCTTTTTTTAGAAAATGATTTTTCTAGTAAATTTGTGTACAATTACTTTTGTATATAGAAGTTGGTCACCACCACAGAGAGAAGAAGCAATTATGCAGTCCTAATGTAGAAGCGTGCATACTATTTCTAGAAAGAGAGTTGATAATATAGCCAAGAATTAGGCAACATACGCGCGCGGACACACACACACAAACACAAACACCACAACATGACTTAGACAAGCGCACATACACAGATACACGCGCGTATACACGCAATAAACACACTCACAAAACATATACAAGAGAGAAGAGAGAGAGAGAGAGAGAGCATGGATGGAGAAGGAGGGTGTCTGGCCCTAGAGAGACCGAGAAGAGACGGAGAGAGAGACGAGAGAGGAGATAGAGTAGAAGAGAGAGAGAAGAGAGAGTTAATGTCTAAATCCGTCTATGATTGGTCTGTATACTGCACTTTTTTTTATACTGAGCACGCTCATAAGCCTGAGCCTGTTGTTGTTTCAGTTGTGTTGCTATGTATGTTGTGGTGTAAAGGACAATAAAAAACTGTTTAAACCAGAGAGAGAGAGAGAGCGAGAGAGGACGCGAGAGATGAGGGAGAGAGAGAGAGAGAGATCGAAGAGAGAGACGAGATGAGAGGAGAGGAGAGAGGAGAGAGGAGATAAAAACAGAGGCACTTGGACACCATACAAACGCACACAACACACATACAGAGAGAAAAGAAGAGAAGAGAGAGAGAGAGAAGAGAGGAGATGAGAGAGGGAGGAGAGAGAGAGATGAGGAGAGAGGACAGAGGCGAGAGGAGAGAGGAGGATGGGAGGGATGAGGGAGGGAGAGAGATTATATATGTTTTTATATGGCTCGTAGTGTGAGAAGCGACAGCACAGCACGACATTGTGACTTACATTGAATAAAGCATGAACCGGTGAGACAAGTACAGACAGGACGAACGACAGGAGCGAGTAGATGAAGAGATGTGCCATCGCAGTATTTTCATGTCAATGTCCTTTGTGTTATCAATGTAAAACACTATGCGCCTTCACAAAAACATCATGGAACAAAGAACGGGAAACTTGTCATGGAAAAACTATCGCTAAAAACTTATATCATGAAACACGATATGCTGATTATTTTCATAGTAGAAAATTACAATAAAGGCATTTCATTCTTAGCTGTATTTGATGTGGAATATTCGCTATATAAGGTACAAATTCCATAATGGATACATAGGTAGTGTTGTGTACGAGAGAGAGAGAGAGAGAGAAGAATGAGAGAGACGACGGAGAGAAGATGAGAGAGAGAGAGAGAGAGAGAGAAACACACATACAGAGACACTAGGGAACATACAACAGTTACAGTCACACACACATCACAACACAAAGCAGAGAGAGAGAGAGAGAGAGAGAGGAGAGAGAGAGAGGAGAGAGAGAGTATGAGAAGAGAGAGAGAGAGAAGTAGAGAGAGATGAGAGAGAGTGGACGAACGAGAGGAGAGGAGAATACAGCAGGGAAACAGGACACATACAAAACCGCCACACTCATCTCACACAACAACAACAAACAAACAAAAATCAGTATTTATCCGGCGCTGATCTGATGTATAAATTCAAATCAAAGCGCACACACAACATATAGGCATTCTAACGCAATTAAACAAAAAAATGCAATACAAGCCGAGCACACACGGTTGGATTAAATGGTATTCAGTAGAAAACAGACTAAAGGCAAGAGTAGTAGAGAACAGAAAGAGTGGAGCCTCAAATTCACTCACACACACAACACACCACTCACACAACACACTACACACACACACACACAACACACACACACCAACAAACACACACACACCTACATATAATATAACGCATAACACCACACAACCACACTATCAATAAATGGGACGTGGGGAGGGGAAAGGGTAGTGATACATTTTCAATGAGGATTCGTTATGAAATTGCACAGCCTGAAATGCTTAACAGTCAACAATAGACAGTAGCAATGACATCCGGTGTAAACAGGTGAGTAGCAAGAGGTACGTCGTCGTCGGCTTCGTCGTCATAGCAGTAGTAATAGTAGTAGTAGTATTTTAATAACTACAGGCTGTGAGTAGGAGTAGTAGTAGTAGTAGAGTAAGTAGTAGTTGGTAGTAGTTAGTAGTAGGTTAATAACTACCAGTCTGTAGTAGGTAGTAGAGTAGTGTAATAGTAGTTAGTCGTCATGTTTAGTAGTAGTAGTAGTAGTAGTCAGTAGTAGTAGTGGTCAGTAGTAGGAGTATCGTCGTCGTCGTATTTAACATATGGAAACGAATGATATGCTTTGAGTACAATTAACGAGAAAGAATGATATTGGCTTTGGATATTTTTAACTAGAAAGAATTGTATAGATGCTCTTGGATATTTCCAGACTGGAAAGAATGACAGAGTCGCCTATGTTAAAATGGAAAGAATGAAGTGCCTTGGATAGTTAAACTGGAAAGAATGATAGTGCCTGGGGGGGAATATTAGCTGGAAAGAATGACAGTGCCTATTAAACTGTGGACAGACTGATAGTGCCTGG
Source organism: Phymorhynchus buccinoides (assembly GCA_017654935.2). Classification (NCBI taxonomy): domain Eukaryota; kingdom Metazoa; phylum Mollusca; class Gastropoda; order Neogastropoda; family Raphitomidae; genus Phymorhynchus; species Phymorhynchus buccinoides. The sequence continues at coordinate 56,208,823 of CM065690.1, read as the reverse complement.
ATATTAGCTGGAAAGAATGGATTAGTGCCTTGGGACATTTAGCTGGAAAGAATGCTAGTGCCTTGGATAGTTAGCTGGAAGAATGATAGTTGCCTGGATATTTAGCTGGAAAGAATGATAGTGCCTTGGATACGTAACTGGAAAGGCAATGACATGCCTGGAGATTTAAACTGGAAAGAAGGATAGTGGCATTGGACGTTGTAAACTGGAAAGAAGATTTAGTCGCTTGGATATTTAGATGGAAGAATGATGTGCCTTGGATATGTAACTGGAAAAAGATGATAGTGCCTTGACACATTTAAACGGGAAAGAATGAAAAGCCTTGACAAAGGTAAACTAGAAAGACTGAAAGTCTTGGAAACATTTAACTGAAAAGAATGACAGCGACTTGAACATTTACCGGGAAAGAATGACAGTGCCTTGGACACATTTAACGGGAATAGAATAGACAGCGCCTGACACATTTCACGGGAAAGAATGACAGTGCCTTGACACTTTAACGGGAAAAGAATTGACAAGCGCTTGACACATTTAACGGGAAAGGAATGACAGCGGCAGTGGACACATTAACGGGAAAAGCATGACAGCGCCTTGACACATTAAAGGGGAAAGAATGACAGGCCTGGAGACATTTAACGGGAAAGAATGACAGCGCCGCCTTGACACAATTTAACGGGAAAGAATGACAGCGCCTTGACACATTTAACGGGAAAGAATGAAAATGTCCTTGACATATTTAACTGAAAGAAGAACAGCGCCTTGACACATTTAAGGACAAAGAATTATAATTGCCTTTTGTACAGAACATTCGAGGTATTACAAACCAAACCTGGACCGTGTTTCCTCGGGCACAGGAGTCCAGGTCCTCACAGAGGCGTTCCGGCCAGGACCACAGTCTCTCTATCTCCGTGACAGTGGTGCTGCCCTCAACCCAGCCCCTCCACAAAAACCTGCACCCCGCTATCCCAAAATAGCTGATTCAGCCGGATGTCGGCTGTAGGGCCCACTGTAGATTTCAAGGGCACGGGGACCTCGAAGGGGTGTCAGAAAACAACCTCTCTTCTCGCTTTTCCAATCTCTGCTTGACTCGAATTTCTTCGAGCATGCTTAGATTTAGTACAGCTTTTGTACAGATTTGTATTTTTCTCGAACTTTCGTTCTCCCACGGTGAGCCACAACATGGGGGTGGGACTGGGCGAACTAAAAGTTCTGATCACCGATGTAAACTGGGTAGTTCAGAATACGGAAGGCACGAGCGACAGGCCAATCAAAACGGGACAGTCATATTTGGAAAGACTTCGATGTAAGGCCCGTTACGCCACCTATTGGTTTTGAAAACCGCCTTCCTTGGATCTTGGCACGAGGGCGACGATTGGTGGGAAAATGACTGGATGGGACTTGGTCATCACCTATTTTTTCTATTTGCTCCCAAGTGTGTGGATTCCTATGAACATTATGGCGTGCGGGACTGCATCAGCAGTTGATGGGTCAGGAGACTTCCCACGGTGCGGGCTCTAAACCTTTCTGGCTCCGGCTGCCATTTTACCACGGGGATGTGGGAAAACCTCGGCATTCTGCAACAGACGGACCAAAACTATTCATTCATGTAATTCATACTCTAGATGTTCATGTGTGTGTGTATGTGTGTGGGTGTGTGTGTCGTGCGCTGTTGCGTGTGCGTAGTGCGTGGGTGTATGTGTGTATGGGCTGGTAGTGTGCGTGTGTGCCGTCGCCGTGCGTTGCTTCTTCTCCTGTGCGTGCGGCGTGCGGCATGCACGCGAAAGGTGTGTGGGTAGGGTGATGCCCTACAATATAAAAAGCATGATTTTAGGTATACATTTTTTAGTTAATTGAAAGGGTGTGAGTTCCGATTTACAACGATCATCGTTATATTTTTTTGCAAAGAGCTCTTTTTAGTTTCCTGTCTTTCAATAAAGCAAGCCCAAGGGACGCAAACTCAAGCTCCAAGTTGCTGCTCTTTTGTTTATACGGCATTCCGCTTGGAACTGCCTCTAAAATAGGCTTAAAACAAATCCAAAAACCGCCTGGCCTCTCCAGGCAGAGGTTTTGCCCTGTAGCAGGGACTTCTAGTCTGTGACAAACAAGCCTGGACATTGGGACGTTGTCACTTTGCCAGCCTTTGTCTTTACCCTCAGCTCTTGAAGGCATTTTCTCGGATCTTAGTGCTAGCAGACCAGGGGATTAGTTTTGGCGTATTGGGGACTTCCTCAAGCCTCAGTCCTTTGGCTTAGAGAAGAGAGAGAGAGAGAGTGGGGATGGTGCCCTGGGCAAGGCCTCGCCACCATAAGCAAACAATAGCAAGCCCACCTGAGTAGCTGTCGCCTACCGGCTATTCTGAATTCATAGTCTGCAACGTGCGTCAGAGAGAGATTGAGAGAGAGGAGAGAGAGAGAGGAAGAGAGAGAGCGAGATGAGAAGAGAGAGAGAGAGAGAGAGAGAGAGACACACACTGACATGACACTGGTTTATTTGGGATTTACCTGGGGTCTGTTGACAAGGGGGGGAGGGGCAATAGCATTATTATATCATTTATTGTTCGTTTAAATCAATGACAAATCAAATAGTAAAAACATTTGAACATCAAGAAAGTAACAAAAACGACCGCTACTCATTGTACCACGGGCTTCAAAACAGGACAAAAGCGAATGAAATTTCATAATGAGAAAACAAAAAAAAAGGTTGAAAAATAAAATAAAAAATTAAGTCTCTCTCGACCATCGACTAATGCCAATAGCAAAAATACTACATGAGTTTTCTTAATACAAATATTATAGTAAGGAAAGGAAATAAGTTTTGTATACTCGTTACAAAATTTACTTAATTTTAGTGCTTCTGAAATGAAGTTTAGAAATTGCTTTTATGTATTTTATTTCAGTAGTAGCAAAGCGGAAAGCTCGTTTTCCCCTGTGTTTCCGAATTGAAAAACGTATTTTTTACGAAAGTTCATTAAATGAGCTACACTGAAAAACAGAAAATGTCTTTCATCGTCCAAAACAGGCACCACACAAAGGGACATGGAAATTCTGTGGAATATCTCAGACTGAAACCATCGCTTATTTGCGTTGAAACCATGGTGCGTAATCTGAATTTGGCATAATTAGCTCGCGCGCCATTTTTCTGTTAAACACTTTCAAATACATTTACGCTTTGGATAGAAATATTTAAATGAGTTAAACAACACATCATTACTTCTACATTATGTCTTCTATAGGTCTATGGCATGCAAATTCTGTTTAAAGGAGCAGATAATCGATCTTCTGAATTCCGGAAATGAATTGCCGCTCACTCCAAAACCCTGAGTCCACACAATTCCGAAGCCATGTTCCGAAAGGATGTTTTAATTCTAAAAGTCACCGTTTCTCTCCCTAAAATTATCTAATGAATAAGCATTCATATCTATGCTGTCTGCATAAAACGGTCTTGTGGAAGTTTTAACAGTTATACCAGTAATCCTTTAGACTTTTAATTACAAAGAGTTCACTTAATGTAAAAGGGATACCTCCTCACTCCAGATCATCCAACCACACTAGATGCACCATTAAAGCAATCGTATTTGAAGAGTGAAATTGGCACATTGCAGAAAACGTCTCATTGCATATGTGTGGTACCTCTTTCAAATAGCTATATTGGGAAGTACACCCCATATTTCGGCTGCATATGTTAAAAACTGGGTTCTATATGCGCATCAAATAATTTCGAAATATGGGAAAAATCTAGCAATAAGGCTTTTCAATGTTGTCACAATCTGAATTACACCCCTTGTTCTTTTCTATACAAGATTGTTCCCAAGGTAATTTAAACTAAACTGTGGTGAACTATTGTTTCCGAAAACTTTAGAATTGTAAAACTGAACTTCTCGTTGCCATTATAACCATTTTTCATGTCTCGATAGATGCCCACCATTTCTGAATAATATGATATTGTATGTTGTAAGTTAACGCTCAAAACCCAAGTGTCAGCTTTTCCTTTAAGGCATTTAGTGATTTGCAATCAATTAACAGGTCTGGACAAAAGTGCCACATCATCTGCAAAAATCGACAAAAAAATCTCTAGTGGCACCTGGAATAATTTGTACACAATGTTTTCTTTTTTTGGACACTTTCAAGGGCCCAATGCATTAATAAAAAAGAAACAAATTCGGACTTCAGAAGACACGCCTTGCTTCTTAACACCATTGAAAACAATCAAAATAATCTGAGCTACATTCATCATTACGTCCACATGCAAGCACTGAAACTGTAAACCCTTTTAGAGCCTTGTAAATTTTACCGTTCACTACCAACCTTTCGTTAAAAACATCCACCATAAAAGCATTTCGATTTACAGAAAGCAAAGGCTTTTCTAAAATCAACAAAAGGCCAAATATAATTTTGTACGAATAAAGATTTTTCAACCAATTGAATAAAGTGTTAAACAGATGATCTATAGTGCTGTCGTTTGATCGAAACCCTCTGGTTGTTCCGATTATTTTTTCTTCATTTTTCAACCATACTTGTAGTTGTGTTAATTATATGGTTGTATACTTTACTTAAAAACTTGTTAGGGCGATTACCACGATAATTGTGGGGTTATAATGTCTCCCTTTGTAAAATCGTGGATAAGTAATGACTTTGGTCCCAGTCCAAAGGGAAATCTCCATCTCAAAAATGTCATTTTAAATAATGTATGATAAAGCGATATAGCTGCAGTCCTTGCTTTCAACATTTTCCAACTAGCTTGTCTGGGCCAGCACTCTACCTGATTGTAAATGGTTTATGCCTGCTAGAAACGTCCTCTTTGGGATAGGTTCATAAACAAGGGAACAAACTCCTTGGATCTAGCCCTAATATATCATCTTCATCTAAGGCTACATCATTATCTATGTCAGTTAAAAACATTTTTAAAGAACAATGGTCACGCCAATGATGATAGGAATATCGTTATAAATAAAAGATTTTTGTTCACAGGACTTTATTACAGACCAAAACGTCCTTTGATGGTCAGTGACTTGAATCGTAGTTCTAGCTTTCTTACTTCGAACTTCTTTTCCTTCAATTCTCTTAAATCAACATATTGTTTGCGGGAAGGACATATTTTGTCGTTTTTTAGAATCTTGTCTTTTAATGTTTTTACACGCTTTGATATCTTTCAACAGTTCTTTTCACTTCTTTTTTGCGCTCATACTCATACACCATCATTAGCTTTTTACACCTTTACCTACTGTCCTAACAAGGAATTGCAGCGTTGAACACAATAGCAAAACAGTAAACTGTTGTTACACTATCATTCAAACTGGTCCTAACAATTGAGGAGCTCTCTGCTACACTTTCCTGAAAAATCGTCACTATCTAGCTCTGTTTAAATAATACCTGCATTGCTCGGACCAAAACTAATTCTTCTTCGCCTATCTGATCTGTTTTGTCGTAGGTAGAAACAAACCACATACAAGTTTCCCACGTGACTTCAACTGCTAAGTGCAAGAAAAAATCAATCACAAACTTCAAAATCACATCGTCCTGAAACATATCAAAAGGAACTAAAAAATAATCGATACACGCTTGAACCATAGGGGAAACAAAAGTGCATCACCATTTATCACTAGTTGCAAAAAAACCATTCAGGATAGCCAAACAAACATGTAAAAAAAATTCCAAAAGAGTTTGACCATAAGTTGTTGACACAGTCCATCTTTAGAATGACGTTACAAGTCCTCACCATCCACGCACCCCCTCTTATATCCCACTATACAATCAACAATCTCTCACCTCCCACCTGATTCTGTCCGTTCTGGCCATGCAAATCCGGCTGTGATAACGAAAAATAATTGATCATCATGTATCTACACAATGCTGTAATAAATGTTCTCACGTAACAACACCACCGTCTTTAAATAATGCGTTAGAATATTAGAGGAGCTCCTCAGGAGCAATATAACAAGCTATTAAAAAGAACATCTTTATCGACCAAACAACAATTTTTATTAATTTGTCACAGCAACTGTGTTAATCACAATCCAGCGCGCTTCTTTTCACCCACTTTTTCCAAACACTCTCGTACTCACCAGTAACAGCACCAACAGAACGCCTTCCAAAATAAGACAAGTGTCTTTGGTCCCTCCAAAGGGGGGGGGCCCCCCCTCCCCCCCGGGTAAAATTTTAGATATCCAAGAAAATACTGGTCAAAAAGCAAACGAAAAGAATCAACAAGTTTCCCTGTAAGGTGAAATGACATCAAATATTAACATAATTTAATAAAGCTAACCTCGTTTAATTTACGAAATAAACCTTCCATATTCGTAATCTGAGAACCTTTCAGCGTTTGGATGGTTCGAACCTGCCATGGCTTCTTAGAAACAAATGGACGCAGGGGCCTGCACTCCCACTTTTATTCCCATTCACACCCTCACTCGCACTCTTCCCTCTCCAAGCCGGAACTTGTCGACTACCAGTGACCCCTGCTGGATTATCCAAGCAATCACACGCACCCTCTCATCCTTACACTCGCGACGTTCTAGGCTATGGTATAAGATATTCCTCGTCCGCCCGAAAGATGACCAACCGTTTGCATACTTATAGGTCGCCAAACATAAAAGCGCTCAGGGGGTCAGCAACCGCAAGACTATTGGATGTGAACTACACGTACTTGTAACCATGTCATACCACGAGAGGCTATAATACCAACGGGAGACCCCTTTCCCCCAGCGACATTACCCCACCCTGCTACTAGATTTACGACTGCCTCACTCCCATGTAACAAGAAACAGCCGCCTAGGGCTCCATCAGAAGTGTAACCACTGCGGTAGCAACTATCAAAACAGAATATATGCACCGCTATTATTACACCAATGGGAAAACAAGTAGTATGATTAGCGACACACGTGCAGTGGACTCCTGTCATGAGTGCTCTTCCGACTATGCACAAACACACAACAGACGCCTGCTGCGTAGGCCTAGGTTGTACGGACACAATAGTTGAACTCCAACCAATCGATCGCAGTGTGTTGTCTGTCAGTTTCGTGTTAGCCATTCTCAGATAGAAGTCTCATCAGAAGAAGCCACCTACTGTGTCCATAAAGGGTGCCTACACCGCACTATAGTCTCCCACGACGTCCAGAGCACCACTAAGCGTAGCCTCCAAATTAATCAAAATGTGGACGGCATACTGTCACAGAACAACTGGCGGTGTAGATATAATAGTCCACCGCGCTCCACTCAATGTCGATCTACGTCAAACATAGTCAGTCACTCTGTTTCCGCGGTTCGCAAGTTGTCAGACTGTTCACGGTTAGCCTTCCCTCTATTCGTCAATCAGTCTGTACTGTAGAGTACAGTCCCTCTGTTTCCTGGACGATGTCAGACTGTCGTTAGCTGTCCTGTCCTGCTAGTCATTAGTCCGTCCTGTCACAGTATGTCGTAAAGCAGTCCCTTGTTTCCTGGACGATTGTCAGGATGTCTGTTAGCTGTTTCCTAGCATGTCATCGATATGTCGGTAATCAGTCCCTTCGCTTCACGCGGTGGTCAGATTGTCCAGGACTGTCTGTTTAGCTTCTGTGTTCTGGGCATCAAGGCTCTACAGTCATCCTCGTTAAGAAGTCAAAACGCACTCTGTTCACCTGTCGATTGTCAGACTGCACTGCCTCATACAGTCGACTGAAACTGCATATTTGTACATCAGTCTGTCTGTAATCAGTCCTCATTTGTTCCTGGACGTAACTTCTGGCAGATCCGTCTGATTACGCTGTCCTGTCATGCCTATCATCGTCCATGCCTGATCAACCCAATCAGTTGTCTGTAATCAAGTACCCTGTGTTTCCTGGCGATGTCGGCTGTCTGTAGCTCGTCCGTCATCCGTTCTTTCTGTAATCAGTCCCTTGTTTCCAGGTCGATTTGTCAAACCTGTCTTCACACGATATGAAAGATTGCTCTTGCTGCCTTGCATCCAGCGTCATATGATCGGCGGGGCCTTTGTTTCGGTCATTGAATATGCCTTAATGGCCTTGTCCTGAAAACTGTTGTCCACATAAAACATGTTTTCCGATGATTGCTAACGTCAACTCGACTCCGTCTGTAGTCTCCATTTACGTAAAATTACCACACAGATCACTAAGGCCTAGGTTGTCCTGCCGTCGGTCCTGTTTCGCTTTCTAGTCCTGATCGCTCGGATGCTTCAGATTACTTAATGTCGAACTTCAGTCCAGCCTTTGGCCCTCAATCATCACACAACGTGCCGTGGTCACAGACATCCAGTCCACCACTAAGCTTAACGTGGTCACGAACTAGATAACAAGGACCATCTAGTCTAGACACCTGGTTGGGGAATGCCCAAGAAAAAACATAATTGGTCATCTGCGTGAGAAGCTCTTTCCGCAGGTAGTCTGTCAGTTATTCTGCTTTCAGTAGATTGATCTCTCTGTCATGTCTCTAATGGTATCAGTCAGACGATGAACGTCTTCCTTTCCCTCATGTGGACCCCCCCCTCACCACAGAAAGCGGAAGATATGTCAGAAGTAATGTCAGTCACAGTCTAGAGTCAGCGTCTGGTTCGTAGTTAGAGTCTATCACACGTTTGTGTGATTTCTTGAATGTACTTTACCTGACTCAAGATTTCTTTTATATTATCAAATCATATCATACAGTTCTCGTATACAGTCTGGTGTTCAGCTGGTCGTTACGCTCGGATGGTTGATGGTTCTGGAGTGGTGCTGGTTCAGCTGCGTGCTGGCTCCGCTGTTTGGTGCTGGTTCAGATTACCGCTGCATGACTGCATTAGTGTGTCCACTAAGCGACTGGTACTCCTGCCGCTGGCAGTTCAGGAATTGGACGTGAATCGGAGGATGTTCAGTATGTGACTGATTCGTGATCGTGGTGTGTTGATCACTGGGGCCTAGATGAGACTGTAACTGAGCCTGAGCGCCTGCAGAGTCTCGGACCGGTTCGAATCAAGTCTTCCACGACAGGAGCAGCCTGCGGGATGTAAACAAAGGCATGGGCAGCACAACAACTAGAGAAACAACAAAAAAACTGGCACCATGTGTCCATCAGCCGACACGGAACTACATCGCCACACAATACACTCGCTAAGCAAACTTGGTGGGTGCCCCTTAACAATCCATTATTATAGCAAGACCAATTTCCACGACAAGATTTGATGGCTATTCGATTGAGTGAGAAGAACCCACCAAACCCAAAAATAAAACGCCAACAAACGAAAGCAAAAACAACATCGCCAGTGACACAGGTGTGTTATCGTCCTTGGGATTCCTGCTCAACACATTCGAAACTGCCCTTGAAACCCCCTCCTACATCTCGACACGCCCAAAAGCTTGACCCACTTGCACTCGACCCATAATAAAGCGCGATAACGCCCCTCCTTGGTTAAGTCAATCATTGTTCCGAAGGTATCAAACAATAGTAACTTACAATGCATATATAACTCACACACAAATATCTGATAATAACGGATTAACAGTCCTCTAAAACGCCACAAGAAACCAAAACGAGCGCAGCCACTACAACACTGTTTACTTCTTCGCCACGTAACCACAGGCCCCCGAGAGAGAGGAGGAGAGGACGCGAGAGAGAGACGAAACGATATTTTTTTTATTTATATTTAGTACAGGGGTAATGAGATAAGACTATTTGTATTGATTGTTAACTCAGCCCTGAGCGACGAGGAGAGAACTGAGCAATTGAACACTGATAATACTTGATTTAACAAGGATTAAAGATTGAGGCGAAGCCCATTGTTCAATTTTCCAATCTCTCCTGGTAAAAAAGAACACGAAACTTGTCCAGTTTATTCCTTTTCCTGCTTCTTCATCGCTTCCTGGCTTGCTTTCACTTTTGTGTGTTCCTTTTTTGTGTCCTACATTAAAAACGGATTATAGGCTGAAACGTCTGTTATGTTTTCTCTTTCTATTAAATGACCTTTCCTACACCGAACGACTGATTTGTTGTTCCTGTGTGCAAAGGTACTAGTGGTCACAAATTACTTTCAAAGATGGTAAGTGTCTGGCTGTGAATATAGTCGCTGTATGTTTCTTCTTTTGTCTCATTTAAAATTGTTGTTGTCCTGTGCTTGGGTGAGCTCATTAGGAAGGTCCATCGGGCTTTTGGAGGGATGAGGGTCAGTTTTGCTGAGGACCTCAGAGAGTGATCGCACCTCTCTCGTACTGCAGAGGCGACTTGAACAGACCGTCTTGTATTGTGAAAACAAGCCGTCGGCCGGCGTTTTTCCCCTTGCACGTAAGGGCCTTGGTTTGTAAGTTGCGTTTTGGTGAGTTATTGATAGTCGGGATTATAAAGGTTTGATGGCAGTTATGGGTAGAATGGGAACCTCTTGGTTAGCATTGAGTTTTGTTGTTAAATCGGGAAAGGATAAAGTTCGGCACTGGACAAACCTTAATTAGTTTGAGCTTTCCTTGTCTCTTTTTGTTTACTCAGGGTGTTATGTTGTAAGTGGTCTTCCAGGTTTCGTGGTTTAGGCGTTCTGGGCGTTCGTTCGTCGTAATTTTCGTTAAGCCTCAGTGCTTGTGACCCCCAGACATTAATTGTTTGGCGAGATATTAGTTTGGTTATCTGTGTCAGGTCGGCAGTTGGGTGCAATATTTTTACTTCTGTTTGTTTTCTAGTAATGTTTTAATAGTTTAATTGTACTAACGTTTAATAGTGATCGTAATATATTAACTGTTGTTCTTCTTGTCGCCTTACAGTTGTATGTTTTGGGAAGCATGGTGCACGGGGGGACCTTGGTATTAGGGAAGCATGGTGCGCAAGGTAGGGGATGATAAAATGATATGGTGCGCCAATTTTGATTAATTTGATTGTGAATGAACACGGTATCGAGGTGAGCTCGCGCTTCTTGGAACATTGTTACGGCAATTCTAACACATGGAATTTGTATTCCAGTGGCGGTTTGTAATTGATGTTGTGTTTGCATTATACCGGGATTGGGCCACCTTACCATTTCTGAACTCGAAATGTGAGCAGGGAATGTATGTTGTTTTGCTTGTCCTTATTTCGAAGGTCTTATAATATGTCAAAGAAGCTTTAATCAAATTTAGCCCAAATGTTTTTGTAAAAGGGTCAAGCTGTTAAATATTAAGTTTCAAAATTTTTTGTTTTTATTCAAATTTCTCAGTTTGTGAGCTTCATTACCTCCTGGTACTGTAAGATCAGGGGGCACAGCTCCCGTAGCACATCGAAAAGCCATGGACTTACTAGTGGCGGGTTCAGGCCCGCTCTGCGATTAGATCTCAGTGCGTCGTAGGACCTCGAGGACCGCCGCCCCGATCACAAGTCTCATATCGAACGTATAGTGATTTAAACCATCTTCGCCCGTCGTGATGCCAGGAGGAACATTCTCGAATTTGTATCATTTGACGCCAAAGGCCTTGGTCCATATGAGTTCGTGTATTCGCCCAACCACCCCACGATAGTTATATTGAGTCTGATTGAATCTAGGCATCTGCAATGTCGCAAGCGGTCCTTAAGTCGTTTTATCATAACCGCTATTGAAGTTTTTGTGTTGCACAATGTATCTTGGCCTTCGGTTCTTGAAATTTATATACAGTGATCTTCATAGGGCAAGCACTCTGAACCGGGTTTGAGTGGCTCGAGTTCCTAGAGGTATGAGAGGGTCAGTTTTTGATTAGCCACTGTCAGGAACTCAGGCCACAGAGCCTTGTGTCTGCGTATAGGCCCGGTGTGAGGGTTTGTGTTATAGTGTTTCTATGTCTGGACAACCTCATGTATCATAGTCATGGGAATACTTATGCTCAGTGCACATCTTCAGGAACAACCTGGGAATTTATTCAGCCCTCGTTTGGCACTCTGAAAATCTGCAATGTTGTGTAAACACTTCGAAGAGGACTCCTGGTAATTAGGCGGAACTCTTAGTATACGTGGGTAGATGCTCCATGGGGTTCAGTCCGATTGTTGCATTGTTGCGGACAGTCCGCCGATGCTACGTTGACCCGCTTGAGGAGCCAAACAACACAATTCAACCCTTATATTCATTTTAAGACATTTTTCGTTTTCTTGTTGGGGGCGTATTGTTGGTGGTGGGCGGGTCGTGGGGAGGGGAGGCGTGTGGGGGGGTGCTCGCTAGGCGTTCAAACCACCGAAGACCGTCCGGTTGGAATTGTTGAAATCACATCCTCCCTATTTCCACAGTCTATCCCTCCTCGCTAACCAAGTCTTGACACCCATTTCCTGTCCTCCTTATACACGAGTATAAAATGCTGGGAAGCGTGACAGAGGGGAAGTATTGCTTTTTGATCTTGTCTTTTTGGCTCCTTTTGTTGCCTGCTTGCTTTTTGCTATTTTGCTGTTTTATTGTTTGTCTGTGTTGATAAAGGCGCTTCGCAGAAATACACTAGTTTGTTTTGGCTCTTTTGAATAAAATCAACCTCACACTTTTGCCGCTTGTCGCGTAGTTTTGTTGTATGAAATGGAGCCAGTTTTTGACAAGACTTCCACGAAAGTTTGTATCTTTGTTACAGGCATACGGCTACAAAACTAAAACGCTTGTTCGAATATAAAAAAACAACAAAAAAAAAAAACGATGCCTTTAGAGTAAAAACAGACGGGTTCCATGACTTCAATAGAGGCACCACTGACGGATGGGTTTTGCAAAGAAACACGTTTCGACGATCACAGAAGACAGCCTCTGAAAGGATCGGAACACTCGCTTGCTCTGGCTTTCCTAGAAATTATAAACCGTCCAAAAAACGGCGATTCTCTCCTTTCAGGCGGAGATGCCTGGAGATGAACCGAAGGAGGAGATGCCAATTTCTGGATTCCATGACAACATCGTGGGTAGGATCGGACACTCATTGTGGTTGAAGCGTGTTTCTTTTTGTAGTGCTCAGTTAAAAAAAAAAGGGAGCTGCTATTTCCTTTTATGTTGTGAGCGAAACGCGTAGATCAAAAACTTTATAAAAAGGCTTGTATAGCGACAAAAATTTCGTTGAAATCTACGATTTGGCGGGCAAGGAGGGGAATCGCGATTTGACCTTTGGATTTCGGAAACCAGACGCAAAGTGAGTGTTGCGATTCTCTGTCAAGGGTGTTTTTCCTGGTGCATTCGAGTGTTTCTTGCAAGTAAAACGCATCGCTCAGGGGCCGTTTACTATGGAAGTGAACTATAACCACTAATCAGCGATTGATTTAAATAGACTGAATACTAAATATTAATATGGGGATATCTGATTATGTTTTTTGTTTCCAGTTTTTTGGTTAATACACGTTACGGTTTTTCGCAATAAGTGTCCACCTAATTTCTAATACGTCAAATGGAACCACCAGGTGGATATGGTACGCTTCTGACGTAAGGACGTGGTTAACATTAGACGCGTAAGTCCGTCCGGAATAAACCCTACATTAAGGACGAAAAAGGGATAAAAGTTACGCCAATCACAAGGGGATATTCGGCGAACGATAGCGCAAAATCTTTCCCTTCTTGTGTTTCACTTTATTTATGGATTGGCAAACGGCGTTTCCGCATGGAATATCCGCGATGGGTGTACACGGCTTAAGGCCAAAAAAAATCTGCCAACGTGTATGCCAGGTGACTGATGCTTTTAGAGATCACCACACTCAGATATGATTTGACTCATACCCGCCCCCCACACAACACACACCTACGCGTTTTGAAATAACAACGGTTTTTGAAAAAAATTATTTCAAAAA
>CM065690.1:56185939-56194632 GCA_017654935.2 Phymorhynchus buccinoides | reverse complement strand
TGTGTCAGGCGCTGTCATTCTTTCCCGTTAAATGTTTCAAGGCGCTGTCATTCTTTTCGTAAATGTTTCACGACATTTTTCATTCTTTCCCCCGTTACATGTGTCAGGCGCTGTCATTCTTTCCCGTTAAATAAATGTGTCCACGGTCGCTGTCCCTCTTTCCGTTAAATGTGTCAGGCGCTGTGTGTCAGTTCTTTTCAGTTAAATGTTCAAGAACCATTTCATTCTTATTCCGTTAAATGTGTCCAAGGCGCTGTCATTCTTTCCGCGTTAAATGTGTCAAGGGCGCTGTCATTCTTATCCCTAATGTGCAAGGAGGCGCTGTCATTCTTTCAGTTTAAATGTGTCAAGACTTTTCATTCTTTCCCGTTAAATGTTGTCAAGGCGCTGTCATTCTTTCCCGTAAATGTGTCAAGGCGCTGTCATTCTTTTTCCGTTTAAATGTTTCAAGGCGCTGTCATTCCTTTCCCGTTAATGTGTCAAGGCGCTGTCATTCTTTGTCGTTAAATGTGTAAGGACGCTGTCATTCTTTCCCGTTAAATGTGTCAGGCGCTGTCATTCTTTTTCCGTAAAATTGGTGTCAAGGCGCTGTCATTCTTTTCAGTTAAATGTGTCAAACATTTTTCAGTCTTTCCCCTTAAATGTGTCAAGGCGCTGTCCAGTCTTTTCCGTTACATGTGTCAAGGCACTGTCTCTTTCCCGTTTAAATATGTTCAAGGCGCTGTCATTCTTTTCCGTTAATGTGTCAGGCACTGTCATTCTTTTCCGTTAATGTGTCAAGCACTGTCTTCTTTCCCGTTAAATGTGTCAAGGCAACTTTCATCCCTTCCGTTAAATGTGTCAAGGCGCTGTCATTACTTTCCAGTTAAATGTTTCCAAGACATTTTCATTCTTTCTAAGTTTAAATTTGTCAAGGGCATTTTCATTCTTTCCCGTTAAATGTGTCAAGAGCGCTGTCCATTCTTTTCCGGTACATGTGTCAGCGCCTTGTCATTTCTTTTTTTGTGGTTTTTTTTTTTCAAGTTTTTTTTTTTGAAAAAAATGTGTCAAACATTTTCATTCTTTCTAGTTAAATATCCACAGGCACTGTCATTCTTCCATTAAATTCCAAGGCACTATCATTCTTTCCAGTTAAATATCCAATGCCTGTCATTCTTTCCAGTTAAATATCCAAGCCTGTCATTCTTTCCAGTTAAATATCCAAGGCAATATCATTCTTTCCGTTAAATATCCAGGCCTTCATTCTTCCAGTTAAAGAGACAAGGCCTGTCATTCTTTCCAGTTAATAAGGCATGTCATTCTTTCCAGCATAAATAGCCCAGGCAACTATAATTGCTTTTTCAGTTAAACGTCCAAAGCCACTATCATTCTTTCTAGTTAAATATCCAAAAACCAATATCTTCTTTCCATTTAATTGTCTCAAAAGCAATATATTCTTCTCAGTTAAATACGACGACGACGATAACTACTACTACTCATACTACTACTACTACCGACTACTACTATACTACTACTACTACTACTACTACAGACCTGTAGTTATTAACTAACTACTACTACTACACTACTAGTTCTACTACGACTACGACTACTACTACGACTACTACACTACTACAGACTGTAGTTATTAAACTACTACTACTACTATTTACTACTGCTATGACGACGAAGCCGACGACGACGACTGCTGCTGAACTACTGTTACTGACCACTGTCATTGCTACTTACATGATATGTTTGAATGTTAAGATGTCAGGCTGTGCATTTCCACGATCCTCTTGAAAATCTCACGTCCCTTCCCCTCCCCACTCCCATTGTGTAGTGTGTGTATGTGTGTGTGTATGTGTATATATATGGGTGTGTGTGTGTGTGTTGTGAGTGTGTGAGTGTGTGTGTGTGAGTGATTGAGGCGCCACTCTCTTTTCTTATCTCTCTCTTGCCTTTAGGTCTGTTTCTGCTGTATACCATATTATGTCATCTGTTTGTGTTCGCGTTGTATTGCGTTTGTGTGTGTTTGCGCTTTGAATGCTAACGTGTGTGTGGCTTTGATTTGATTTATATCAAGATTAAGCGCCGTATAAATACCGTATGTTGTTGTTGTGAGTGAGTGTGCGTTTGTATTGTCTGTCTCTCTGTATGTTCTCTCTCTCTCTCTCTCTCTCTCTCTCCCTCTCGCCTCTCTCTCTCTCTCTCTCTCTTCTTTTTTTTCTCTCTCTCCTTCTCTCTCTCTCTTTCTCCTCTGTGTGACTGTACGTTTGTATGTGCCTGTGTCTCTGTATGTGTGCTTTGCTCTCTCTCTCATCTCTCTCTCTCTCTCTCCTCTCTTCATCTCGGCCGTCTCTCTCTCTCGTCTCTCTCTCTTCTCTCTCCTCTCTCTCCTCTCTCTCCTCTCTCTCTGGTTTAAACGTCTATTTTGTCCAAAGAAAACAATAATAAGTGTACAACAAAACTCGCTCTCTCTCTCTCTCCTCTCTTCTCTCTCTCTCTCTCTCTCTCTCCCCTCTTCTCTATCATACTCTATTTCTCGGATTTAAATGTTTCTGTTCTCCTCTCTCTAATAAGGGTCAAACTCTATCTCTCTCTCGCCTCTCTCTTCTCTCTCGATCTCCTACTATCTCTCTCTCTCTCTATCTGTATCTGTACTCTGGCTTAAAGTTTATGCGTGTCCACGCCGCGTGTGTGTGTATAATAGGGTGTCAAAACATCTCTCTCTCTCCCGCTCTCTCTCGGTCTCTGGTCTCTCTTCTCGTATGTTGCTTCTCTTCTCTCTCTATCTCTACTCTCTCCTCTCTCCCCTAGTATCTTCCTTCTCTTCTATAATATAAAGCATATGATCTAATTACAGGGTGCAGTCTTTGTCGATTTTGTACAGAAGATATTGTACACAAATCGACCATAATCTCCTTTTAAGAAAACTGGCACTGTATCGAAACATCGCAGGAGTCTATTGGATCTCACTTCATCTTTTCTGCACAGGCAGCAATCAGTTTATTAGGACTGTAAAACACCTGCTATACTCCTTCGGGTGATACCCCGCACACGCACACGTTCACTCACAGGTTCAGTCCTGGGGCCAATCCTGTTCCCACATATATATAAATGACCTTCCTTTACATGTCATGCATCAGATTGCGAACTGTTTGCTGATGACAGCACATTACATAATAAAAATAAGAATACTGACCTCGTGCTCACTGAAGTACAAAATGATCTCAACAAACTAGAAACATGGAGTGATCTTAATCATATGGCTCTTCATCCTCAAAAATCTAAGTTAATTATTATTACTACAAGACAGAAACGCCAGAATATAAAAACGACCTGATAAAATGAAAGTCATGACAATGTTTTAGAGAGCGTGTTATAATAATAATAATAATATAATAATACTAATAATAAGAAACAATACAATTCTAAAGAGCATTCAAACACATAATGCTAAAAATACAAAGCAAATGTGCAACAACATCTAGACATCATCATCAAAATCATACCACACCAAAACTGAAATGGCACGTATAAGCACCAGCAAATACATTCATAAACATACTCTCATAGGGTGTAGGTTAGTCTACTAGAGAGCGAGAGGAGAGAGAGATAGAGAGAGAGGTTGAGAGAGACAGAGTATACAGAGGGAGCACTGAACACTGAACACTAAACACTGAAAAGTATTTTTAATGAGTTAGGGCATACTGCCCATATCACTGGAGTGTTAACAAAACATCCATCCAATGATTCATGCAAACAAAGACATGTTTAAACCCTTTTCGCCGCCAGCCATTTTTCAAACCCAAAATACCATTAAACTTAACTGGGTAGATGAAAAAACATTTGTCAGCAAAATTGGGAATTCTTCTGTGACATGTATAACTTTTAGCCTATATTTACCTCCCAACATGAAGAAAACAGTGTTTTCGGAATAACAGACCCTAATTTGATGCCTTTCACTGGCATGGGTGTCAAACCATTCTGGTGCTTAATGGCGACATTGGCGGGGAACGGGTTAAGATTTAGACATAAAGAGAGAGAACTAGAGCGCAGAGAGAGAGAGAGAGGAGAGAATACGATACGAATACGAATACAAATACGAAAGTTTTATTGAGGGTAAAAAAGATAAGCTAAAATAACCTCTTTGCACCTTGCCCTCTCTCTCACACATTCCTACCATGCATCAAGCAAAGAAAATTTGACATATAACAATCAAGACAAGAAAATGGAACATAATTTGGCACATGAAATAAGTGAAAATGATATCAAAACTGGGAATTAAAGCAAACATGGGTAATACTTAATAATGGTGAACTTGAATTGGTAGATTAATTTGTGTACGAAAAAAGGGAAACCATTTTGATACAATGACAATTTTTCATAATAAACCCAATTTTAAGGAAGAACAACACCAACAACAAACCCAAAAAACATATGATAACATGGGAATATGAGAGAGGTAATCAGAGAGAGAGAGAGAGAGAGAGAGAGAGAGAGAGAGATTTATAAGAAATCTAGCCATAAGCTGATGGCATTAATAACGTTTGAACTAAAACTCATTAATTAGCATGACTAATAAACAAGATTGTCTATTAGTAGCTTGTGATAGAGAGAGAGAGAGAGAGAGAGAGAGAGAGAGAGAGAGAGAGAGAGAGAGGAGAGAGAGAGATATTGGAGAGAGAGAGAGGGGAGAGACAGCAGACAGAGACAGATAGAGGAACAGACAGACAGAATGATAGACATAGGACACAGAGGACAGTAGGCCTACAGTCCTCTTTTTTGTTTTAAGCTTTATAACTTTTGTTTTCGATTCCCGTTTTTCTCATGGTGTCGCCATTCCAACTTGTATGTAACGGCAGATACAGGCAGGCTAGTAATAACTGTCACCATTTTCATCCATGCACGTTTGGTATTGGCCACCATCGCTTGGCATTCATAGCAACATCAATACAATCATTATCGCGCTCTGGTGCACACGTTTGTTTTTGAATTATACGTATCTATGCACGTGCGGCGCGTATGTGTGTGCCAACACACGAACACACATGCACACACGCATGCACTAAGCACACACACACACACAACAACACACACACTCACTCACATACACACGCACACACACAACGCACGCATGCACGCACGCACGCACCCACATACTACACATTCTCATACCCACACATACACACACACACACACACACACACACACACACACACACACACACACACACACACACACACACACAAACAGGAGTGACAGACGTTAAAATGAATGCGCACACAACACATACACACGCACACACACATCCACACACACACACACACACACCCACACACACACACCCACACACACACACAACTCTCTCTCTCCTCTCTCTCTCTCCTCCTCTCTCTCTCTCTCTTCTCTCTCTCCTACTCTTCTTTCTTTCACACACACACACGCGCGCGCGCGCGCGCATACGCACACGCACGCACACGCACGCGCACGCACGCACACGCACACACACGCACACGCACACACGCACACGGCACACGCACGCAACACACACACACACACACACAACAAATGGAGGTAGGAGGGGGAGGAACGTGAGAAGTCGTTTGAAATACACGACCAAAATCTTTAGTAGGCCTATTGATGACAACGGAGGGTTATCCTCTTTCAAGACCAATAATTAATGTCCCGATTGCAAAGATCAAACTGTACTTTAGTGAAAATGAAAGATAAATGGCCAAGGAAGCTTGACAAACAAGGTCAATGCGATCGTAATGGATGAACATGTTGTTATGAAAGCCGGAAAACGGGCAAAAATAGCCATAAAATGGCGTCAAAAAACGCGGGAATTGGCTTTGGCACTTACAAAAAAAGGACTTGGCACTTCTAAATTTGAATACATATTTGGTCTGTTACTTCTAATTGAGAAAATTAATACTTTTAGAAAATAGATAATCAATACGAAAACAAGGGCGTCGCTGAGCGGCAGGCATGTCCGTCACCAGCAATGTCACGCACTTGCGACACCCCGTAGAGTGTCACATCCTGACACAAAATTGGAAGGGATTCTGTCTTCTAGTTCACGAGATACAGCTTGGACAAGAAATATATAGCGCAAAGAAGGAAATTTCGTTTTTCAAGGTCACACTTCAAGGTCAAGGTCAGCATGGTGATAATCTATGCTCGGATGTTTTCTACTCTAGGGTATACAGTACCACACACAATCTGAAGTGATTCTGTCAAGTACAAATGTGGAAAATATTATGGCTTAAAACCCAATGTGTAGACCCCTACCACTTTCAAGGCCTACTGATCGCCCGGACCGTGACGTTGACCTTGATCGGTATGCCACCATCAGAACGGGCATAAGCCAAAGTACCTTCATGCCAAATTTGAAGACTCTAACACTAACGGTGTGGGAGTTATGGCCCCTGAAATATTTTCGGTTTTCAAGGTCGTACGCCAAGGTCAAGGTTAACGACGGCAAAATGGTTTGCGCGGATGACTTCCTCTCATGGTGACACACCAGCACACAAAATTTGACGTGATTCTGTCAACCCGTTCGAAAGATATCCTTGGGACAGACAGAAGGAGAAAAAATGACCCTCCGATTTTCAGGCTCCAGCGATCTTTTTGACCTTGACCTTGACCTTGATCGGTATGCCATCATCAGAACGGGCATAAGCCAAACCACCTTCATACCAAGTTTTCAACATCCTATGTTGATCGGTGCCCGAGATATGGCTAAAAATAGATTTTCGGTTTTCAAGGTCGTACGTCAAGGTCAAGGTCACGACAGCAAAATGGTTTGCGCCGAATCTCAAGAGACAGAGAGAGAGAGAGACAGAGAGAACCATTAAAGAGAGAGAGAGAGAGAGAGAGAGAGAGAGAGCGAGAGAGAGAGAGAGAGAGGGAGAGAGAGAGAGAGCACGCCCCCCCCCCCCCCCTCCCACTCGTTAGTCTTGGAAAGGCCTACTACTTTTGAATCCTGTCGTAAACAATGAGAGAGAGAGAGAGAGAGAGAGTAGAGAGAGAGAGAGAGAGAGAGAGAGAGAGAGCGAGAGAGAGAAGAGAGAGAGAGAGAGGTGTGGTGGGGAGAGAGAGAGAGAGAAAGAGGAGAGGGGGGGTGACAGAGACAGAAAGCAAGAGACACAGACAGACAAACATACACATAGAGCGCGCGCACACACGCACACCCCGCGGTTTGTATTTTTGTTTGTTTGTTTTTCTGTCTGTCCCAAAGGATATCTCCCGAACCGCTTGACCGAATCGCTTCAAATTTTGTGTGGAGGTGTGCCACCTTAATAGGAAGAGATCCGCACAAACCATTTTGCCGTCGTGACCTTGACCTTCTTTGTTGTTGTTTTTGTATGGTTTTTTTTCTTTTTTCTTTCATATGTCAATATTCTTAATGGAGATAAGTTAATTAGCGGGTTTTTTTAAAAAATGATTCACATGTGAAATTCCAGCAACTGTGTGTGTGCATGCATATGTGTGTATGTGTATGGTGGTGTATCTGTGCATGATGGTATTATGTGCCTGTCTATATGAGTACTGTTAAAAACATGGTGTTTTTTTTTAGGGGAGCCCATGTAATACTATGTTGATGTGTACTGTTATGGGGTCTTTTGGGCTATTGTTTGCAATGTTTGATGCCGCAGGTGTGAATGGTACGTGTATACTATGTTCATGTGTACTGTTATGGGGTCTTTTGGGCTATTGTTTGCAATGTTTGATGCCGCAGGTGTGAATGGTACGTGTATACTATGTTCATGTGTACTGTTATGGGGTGTTTTGGGCTATTGTTTGCAATGTTTGATGCCGCAGGTGTGAATGGTACGTGTATTCATTGTCTTGTGCCCCCAGGTTTAAAAATAATAAAAATGATTTCATTTGATTTGATTTGATTCGAATTGTGTGTGGTACTGTATACCCTAGAGAAGAAAACATCCGAGCATAAATTATCACCATGCTGACCTTGACCTTGAAGTGTGACCTTGAAAACCGAAATTTCCTTCTTTGCGCTATATATTTCTTGTTCAAGCTGTATCTCGTGAACTACAAGACATAATCCCTTCCAATTTTGTGTCAGGATGTGACACTCTACGGGGTGTCGCCAGTGCGTGGCATTGCTGGTGACGGACATGTCTGCCGCTCGGCGACGCCCTTGTTTCCATATACATTCTCTCTCTTTTTCTTTTCATAATTCCTTTCTGAGGAGGTGGAACCCCTGTAGCCCCTCTCAAATTCATATGTGATGTAGTACCCAAGTCCAAAGACATGTAACAATATAACAGCAATGAGGCCTATACATCAAAGAAAAGGAAAGGAAAGGAAACATTTGAACCATCTAAACGTCATATCACATTGTATCAAGTTTTTGTTTGGTGATGGTTGAGCTTAAGAAAATCCCAAACCATAAAAGAACAAACTTACTAAAATTACTCGTATCTATAAGCAAGAAGTGTACTTACTACTTATATGGCAGGTATTTCATGCTAAATTGAACACATCATTGTTGGAAATCAAACCAGGCCATGCTACTGTCAAAATATTGTGATACAAAATCAGTTATAATCGATTATACTTGTTCAAAACAAATCAGTCATTATCACTATCATCCACCTAATAAAACAAAGCATACCAAATTCTATCAATTATATAAAACTTCAAAACGTGAGTGTAAGTCAGTCTTGTCTGACTAGCCACGA
>CM065690.1:56133439-56160939 GCA_017654935.2 Phymorhynchus buccinoides | reverse complement strand
TCATTAACACAAAGGATCAGTTGCACCCCAATTCTGGATCTGTCGCCCCTCCCCTTACGTTCTACACCACCCCACCACTTCCACACCCTTGAAGAAAAAACGTACAGACGATACACACAAAATACAAACTTCTGTTAAGTTAAATAATATAATGTGAGTTAATGTGATTGAAATTGAAAGCACTCATTAGAGCTGAGGGCTTGCATGGTTCAGCCCGGTTTCACTGGTTTATTCGTTGTTCTCGAAGGTAGGTCTACCTTTGATCCATGTTCTATGTCACATTTTGAATCTTGAGATGGCAAATCATGGTAAATTGTTAAACTTTTGTGAATTATATTGAATCCCAAACTCGGAGGCATTTGCACTGGCTCTTACTAGTACAGCAGCAAAAAGGATTATTTGACCTTTGGGGACCTTCCCCAACACCAGCTGTCTAAAATCTCTTTGTCCAGGAGAGTGGGGATACTTTGGGCAAGAATTATTTACATTTAACACTATGCTCAGTCCTCCAGAATAGTAATTGCCTCCTTTGTATCTGGAAGTCGTGGCTAGTCAGACAAGACTGACTTACACTCACTGTTTTGAAGTTTTATATAATTGATATAATTTGGTATGCTTTGTTTTATTAGGTGGATGACAGTGATAATGACTTATTTGTTTTGAACAAGTGTCATCAATTATAACTGATTTTGTATCACAACATTTGACAGTAACATGGCCTGGTTTGATTTCCAACAATGATGTGTCCAATTTATCATGAAATACCTAGCCATATAAGTAGTAAAGTACACTTCTTGCTTATAGATACGAATAATTTTAGTAAGTTTGTTCTTTTATGGTTTGGGTTTTTCTTAAGCTCAACCATCACCAAACAAAAACTTGATACAATGTGATATGACGTTTAGATGGTTCAAATGTTTCCTTTCCTTTCCTTTTCTTTGATGTATAGGCCTCATTGTTGTTATATTGTTGCATGTCTTTGGACATGGGTACTACATCACATATGAATTTGAGAGGGGCTACAGGGGTTCCACCTCCTCAGAAAGGAATTATGAAAAGAAAAAGAGAGAGAATGTATATGGAAACAAGGGCGTCGCCGAGCGGCAGACATGTCCGTCACCAGCAATGCCACGCACTGGCGACACCCCGTAGAGTGTCACATCCTGACACAAAATTGGAAGGGATTATGTCTTGTAGTTCACGAGATACAGCTTGAAGAAGAAACATATAGCGCAAAGAAGGAAATTTCGGTTTTCAAGGTCACACTTCAAGGTCAAGGTCAGCATGGTGATAATTTATGCTCGGATGTTTTCTTCTCTAGGGTATACAGTACCACACACAATTCGAAGCAAATCAAATGAAATCATTTTTATTATTTTTAAACCTGGGGGCACAAGACAATGAATACACGTACCATTCACACCTGCGGCATCAAACATTGCAAACAATAGCCCAAAACACCCCATAACAGTACACATGAACATAGTATACACGTACCATTCACACCTGCGGCATCAAACATT
The DNA here is from genome assembly GCA_017654935.2 of Phymorhynchus buccinoides. Classification (NCBI taxonomy): domain Eukaryota; kingdom Metazoa; phylum Mollusca; class Gastropoda; order Neogastropoda; family Raphitomidae; genus Phymorhynchus; species Phymorhynchus buccinoides. The sequence continues at coordinate 56,159,416 of CM065690.1, read as the reverse complement.
GCAAACAATAGCCCAAAACACCCCATAACAGTACACATGAACATAGTATACACGTACCATTCACACCTGCGGCATCAAACATTGCAAACAATAGCCCAAAACACCCCATAACAGTACACATCAACATAGTATTACATGGGCTCCCCTAAAAAAAAACACCATGTTTTTAACAGTACTCATATAGACAGGCACATAATACCATCATGCACAGATACACCACCATACACATACACACATATGCATGCACACACACAGTTGCTGGAATTTCACATGTGAATCATTTTTTTAAAACCGCTAATTAACTTATCTCCATTAAGAATATTGACATATGAAACAAAAAAGAAAAAACCATACAAAAACAACAACAAAGAAGGTCAAGGTCACGACGGCAAAATGATTTGTGCAGATCTCTTCCTATTAAGGTGGCACACCTCCACACAAAATTTGACGCGATTCGGTCAAGCGGTTCGGGAGGTATCCTTGGGACAGACAGAAAAACAAACAAACAAAAATACAAACCAGCGGGGTGTGCGTGTGTGCGCGCGCTCTCTGTGTATGTTTGTCTGTCTGTGTCTCTTGCTTTCTGTCTCTGTCACCCCCCCTCTCTCTCTCTCTCTCTCCTCTCTCTCTCCTTCTCTCTTTCTCTCTCTCTCTTTCCTCTTTTCTTTCTCTCTTCTCTCCTCTCTCTCTCTCTCTCTCTCTCCTCTCTCTCTCTCTCTCTCTCTCTCTCTCCTCTTCATTGTTTACGACAGGATTCAAAAGTAGTAGGCCTTTCCAAGACTAACGAGTGGGAGGGGGGGGGGGGGGGTGCTCTCGCTCTCTCTCTCTCTCTCTCTCTCTCTCGTCTCTCATGCTCTCTCTCTCTCTCTCTCTCTCTCTCTCTCTGTCTTTCATGGTCTGTCTGTCTCTCTCTCTCTCTGTCTCTGAGATTGGCGCAAACCATTTTGCCGTCGTGACCTTGACCTTGACATTGACGTACGACCTTGAAAACCGAAAATCTATTGTTAGCCATATCTCGGGCACCGATCAACATAGGATGTTGAAACTTGGTATGAAGGTGGTTTGGCTTATGCCCGTTCTGATGATGGCATAACCGATCAAGGTCAAGGTCAAGGTCAAAAAGATCGCTGGAGCCTGAAAATCGGAGGGTCATTTTTTTCTCCTTCTGTCTGTCCCAAGGATATCTTTCGAACGGGTTGACAGAATCACGTCAAATTTTGTGTGCTGGTGTGTCACCATGAGAGGAAGGCATCCGCGCAAAATATTTTGCCGTCGTGACCTTGACCTTGGCGTACGACCTTGAAAAACCGAAAATCTTTCAGGGGTCATAACTCCCACACCTTTAGTGTTAGAGTCTTCAAATTTGGCATGAAGGTACTTTGACTTATGCCCGTTCTGATGGTGGCATACCGATCAAGGTCAAGGTCACGGTCCGGGCGAACAGTAGGCCTTGAAAGTGGTAGGGGTCTACACATTGGGTTTTTAAGCCATATTTTCCACATTTGTACTTGACAGAAGCGCTTCAGATTGTGTGTGGTACTGTATACCCTAGAGAAGAAAACATCCGAGCATAAATTATCACCATGCTGACCTTGACCTTGAAGTGTGACCTTGAAAACCGAAATTTTCTTCTTTGCGCTATATGTTTCTTCTTCAGCTGTATCTCGTGAACTAGAAGACAGAATCCCTTCCAATTTTGTGTCAGGATGTGACACTCTACGGGGTGTCGCAAGTGCGTGGCATTGCTGGTGACGGACATGTCTGCCGCTCGGCGACGCCCTTGTTTTCTTTATTGCATCTATTTTTTAAAAGTATTAATTTTCTCAATTAGAAGTAACAGACCAAATATGTATTCAAATTTAGAAGTGCCAAGTCCTTTTTTGTAAGTGCCAAAGCCAGTCCCGCGTTTTGACGCCATTTTATGGCTATTTTTGCCCGTTTTTTCCGGCTTTTATAACATGTTCATCCATTACGATCGCATTGACCTTGTTTGTCAAGCTTCCTTGGCCATTTATCTTTCATTTTCACAAAATTACAGTTTATCTTTGCAATCGGGACATTAATTATTGGTCTTGAAAGAGGATAACCCTCCGTTGTCATCAATAGGCCTACTAAAGATTTTGGTCGTGTATTTCAAACGACTTCTCACGTTCCTCCCCCTCCCTACCTCCATTATGTTGTGTGTGTGTGTGTGTGTGTGTGCTGTTGCGTGTGCGTGTGCGTGTGTGCGTGTGCGTGTGTGTGTTTGTGTGCGTGCGTGCGCTGTGCGTGTGCGTGCGTGCGCGTGTCCGTGCGCGCGCGCGCGCGTGTGTGTGTGTGTGAAAGAAAGAGAGAGAGAGAGAGAGAGAGAGAGAGAGAGAGAGAGAGAGAGAGAGAGAGAGAGAGTGTGTGTGTGTGTGTGTGGGTGTGTGTTGTGTGTGTGTGTGTGTGTGTGTGTGTGTCTGTGTGTGTGTGTGTGTGTGGTGTGTGCCATTCAATTTAACGTCTGTCCACTCTGTTTGTGTGTGTGTGTGTGTGTGTGTGTGTGTGGTGTGTTTGTGTGTGTGTGTGTGTGTGTGTGTGTGTGTATGTGTGTGTGTGTATGTGTGTGTGTGTGTGTGCGTGAGTGCGTGCATGCGTGCGTGTGTGTGTGTGTGTGCGTGTGCGTGTGTGTGTGTGTGTGTGTGTGTGTTGTGTGTGCTTGTTGCATCCGTGTGTGCATGTGTGTTCGTGTGTTGGCACACACATACGCGCCGCACGTGCATAGATACGTATAATTCAAAAACAAACGTGTGCACCAGAGCGCGATAATGATTGTATTGATGTTGCTATGAATGCCAAGCGATGGTGGCCAATACCAAACGTGCATGGATGAAAATGGTGACAGTTATTACTAGCCTGCCTGTATCTGCCGTTACATACAAGTTGGAATGGCGACACCATGAGAAAAACGGGAATCGAAAACAAAAGTTATAAAGCTTAAAACAAAAAAGAGGACTGTAGGCCTACTGTCTCTTTGTCTCTGTCTATCAGTCTGGCTGTCTGTCTCTATCTGTCTCTCTCTGTCTGTCTGTCTCTGTCTCTCTCTCTCTCTCTCTCTCTCTTCTCTCAGACTCTCTCTCTCTCTCTCTCTCTCTCTCTCCTCTTGTCCATCTCTCTCTCTCTCTCTCCCTCTCTCTTATCACAAGCTCCTAATAGACAATCTTGTTTATTAGTAATGCTAATTAATGAGTTTTACTTCAAACGTTACTAATGCCATCAGCTATGTCTAGATTCTTATAAATCTCTCTCTCTCTCTCTCTCTCTCTCTCTCTCTCTCTCTCTCTCTCTCTCATCTCTGGCTGTCCCTCTCTCATATTCCCATTTTATCATATTTTTTTGGGGTGTTTTTTTCTTCCTTAAAATTGGGTTTATTCTGAAAAATTGTCATTGTCTCAAAATGGTTTCCCTTTTTTTTTCGTACTCAATTTAAACTACCAATTCAAGTTCACCATTGTTAAGTATTATCCCATGTTTGCTTTAAATCCCATTTTTGATTTCTTTTTCAATTATTTCATGTGCCAATTTTTTTTCCATTTTCTTGACTTGATTGTTTTTATGTCAAATTTTCTTTGCTTGATGCATGGTATGAATGTGTGAGTGAGAGGGCAAGGTGTAAAGAAGCTATTGTAGCTTATCCTTTTTACCCTCAATAAAACATTCGTATTCGTATTCGTATTCTCTCTCTCTCTCTCTCTCTCTCTCATTCTCTCTCTCTCTCTCTCTTATGTCTAAAACTTAACCCGTTCACCGCCAATGTCGCATTAATGCACCAGAATGGTTTAACACCCATGTCACTAGAAAGGCATCAAATCAGGGTCTGTTATCCGAAAACACTATTTTCTCAATTTTGGGAGGTAAGGATAGGCCTAATGTTATATATGTCACAGAAGAATTCCCAACATTGCTGACAAATGTTTTCATCTACCCAGTTAAGTTTAATGGCATTTTTTGAAAAATGGCTGGCGGCGAAAGGGTTTTAAACATGTCTTTGTCTGCATGAATCATTGGATGGATGTTTTGTTAACACTCCAGTGATATGGGCATATGGCATAATCATTAAACATTGTCAGTGTTCCGTATTCAGTGTTCAGTGCTCTCTCTGTCTCTCTGTCTCTCTCTCTCTCGATCTCTCTCTCTCTCTCCCTCGCTCTCTAGTAGACTAACCTATGAGAGTATGTTTCTGAATGTATTTGCTGGTGCTTATACGTGCCATTTCAGTTTTAGTGTGGTATGATTTTGATGATGATGTCTAGATGTTGTTGCACATTTGCTGTGTATTTACATTATGTGTTTGAATGCTCTTTATAATTACATTTTTCCTTTTTCTTTTCTCATTTTTCTTTTTGTTTGATTAATATGTTTTTCTTTTTCTTTAGTTTCCTTTTCTTTGTGAGGGCATAGTGAAAAGAAGCTTTGTAGCTGATCTATTTTCCCTCAATAAAAAATCGTGAATCGTGAATCGTGAATCTCTCTCTCTCTCTCTGTTTGTCATACTCTGTGTGCGTGCGTGTGTGTGCGTACGTGTGTATTATATGTGTTGTGCGTGTGTGTGTGTGTGTGTGTGCGCGCACGCGCATGCATGCTTGTGTGAGTATTTTATAAGTGTGAGCGCGCGCGCGCGTATGTGCGTGTGCGTGTGCGTGTGCGTGTAGGCCCGTAGAGTAGCATGTGTTTTCGCTGCATTCTAGTAGGGTGCTATTATCACGTCAATAGACCAAGGACTTTCTTTTGTTCGCTAAGAAGCTTTTTTTAGAAAATGATGTTTATATAAATTTGTGTACAATTACTTCTGTACAAAGAAGTTGGTCACCACCACAGGAGAAGAAGAAATTATGCATTCCTAATGTAGAAGCGTGCATACTATTTCTAGAAAGAGAGTTGATAATATAGCCAAGAATTAGGCAACATACGCGCGCGGACACACACACACAACACACAAACACCACACATGCTTAGACAAGCGCACATACACACACACGCGCGCGTATACACGCATACACACCACACAAACACATATACAGAGAGAGAGAGAGAGAGAGAGAGAGAGAGAGAGAGAGAGAGAGAGAGAGAGAGAGAGAGAGGAGAGAGAGAGAGAGAGAGAGAGAGAGTTATTTAAATCCGTCTATATTGTCTGATATGCACTTTTTCTTATACTGAGCACGCCATAAGCCTAGCTTGTTGTTGTTTCAGTTTTGTTGCTATGTATGTTTTTGTTATGTAAAGACAATAAAAACGTTTAAACCAGAGAACGAGAGAGAGAAGAGAGAGAGAGAGAGCGGAGAGAGAGAGAGAGAGAGAGAGAGAGGAGAGAGAGAGCGAGAGAGAGAGAGAGAGAGAGAGAGAGAGAGAGAGGCGAGAGACATAACAGAGACTTGGACACATCAAACGCACACATTAACAACACAGAGAGAGAGAGAGGAGAGAGGAGAGAGAAGAGAGAGGAGAGAGGAGGAGAGAGAGAGGAGAGAGAGAGAGAGAGAGGAGATAGAGAGAGAGACAGAGAGAGAGAGAGAGAGAAGAGAGAGGGGGAGAGGAAGGGGGAAGGGAGAGAGATATATATGTTTTATTGTCTCGTAGTGTGAAGCGAAGCAGCACGACATTGTGACTCATATTCATACAGATGAACCGGTGAGACAGACAGACAGCTGACAGGCAGCGAGGTAGATGAAGAGATGTGCCCTCGCACGATTTTCATGTCCTGTCCTTTTTGTTATCAATGTAAACACTCATGCGCCTTCACAAAAACATCATGGAACAACTGCAAGGAACTTGTCATGGAAAGGTATCGCTAAAAATCTGATATAATTGATACACTATTTGCATTATTTTCATGCAGTAATTTACCAATAAAACATCTCTTTCTTAGCTGTATTTGATGTGGAATATTCGCTATATAAGGTACAAATCCATAATTGATAATTAGGTATGTTTGTGTACGAGAGAGAGAGAGAGAGAGAGAGAGAGAGAGAGAGATGTAGAGAGAGAGAGAGAGAGAGAGAGAACACACACATACAGAGACACAGGCACATACAAACGTACAGTCACACACCACACACACACAAAGAGAGAGAGAGAGAGAGAGAGAGAGAGAAGAGAGACGAGTAGAGAGAGAGAGAGAGAGAGAGAAGAGAGAGAGAGAGAGAGAGAGACGAGAGAGAGAGAGAGAGAGAGAAGACATACAGAGACACAGACAATACAAACCACACTCACTCACACAAACAACAACAACAATCAACATACGTCGTATTTATACGGCGCTGAATCTTGATATAAATCAAATCAAAGCGCACACACACGTTAGCCGTTTAGCATTCATAACGCATTCAAACAAAATGCAATACAAAGCGAGCACACACGTTTGACATAAATGGTATATAGCAGAAACAGATCTAAAGGCAAGAGAGAGAGAACAGAAAGAGTGGAGCCTCAATCACTCCACACACACACACACACTCACCACACACACACACACACACACACACACACACACACACACACACACACACAACACAACAATACACATGATACGCATACACACACATACACACACTACACAATGGGAGTGGGGAGGGGAAGGGACGTGATATTTTCAATGAGGATTCGTTTGAAATGCACAGCCTGACATCTTAACATTCAACATATATAAGTAGCAATGACAGTGGTAGTAACAGTAGTAGCAGCAGTCGTCGTCGTCGGCTTCGTCGTCATAGCAGTAGTAAATAGTAGTAGTAGTAGTAGTAATAATACAGTCTGTAGTAGTAGTAGTAGTAGTAGTAGTAGTAGTAGTAGTAGTAGTAGTAGTAGTAGTAGTAATAACTACAGTCTGTAGTAGTAGTAGTAGTAGTAGTAATAGTAGTAGTAGTAGTAGTAGTAGTAGTAGTAGTAGTAGTAGTAGTAGTGGTAGTAGTAGTAGTTATCGTCGTCGTCGTATTTAACTGGAAAGAATGATATTGCTTTGAGACAATTAACTGGAAAGAATGATATTGGCTTTGGATATTTAACTAGAAAGAATGATAGTGCCTTGGATATTTAACTGGAAAGAATGACAGTGCCTTGGATATTTAACTGGAAAGAATGATAGTGCCTTGGATATTTAACTGGAAAGAATGATAGTGCCTTGGATATTTAGCTGGAAAGAATGACAGTGCCTATTTAACTGGAAAGAATGATAGTGCCTTGGATATTTAGCTGGAAAGAATGATAGTGCCTTGGATATTTAACTGGAAAGAATGATAGTGCCTTGGATATTTAACTGGAAAGAATGATAGTGCCTTGGATATTTAGCTGGAAAGAATGATAGTGCCTTGGATATTTAACTGGAAAGAATGACAGTGCCTTGGATATTTAACTGGAAAGAATGATAGTGGCTTTGGACGTTTAACTGGAAAGAATGATAGTGCCTTGGATATTTAGCTGGAAAGAATGATAGTGCCTTGGATATTTAACTGGAAAGAATGATAGTGCCTTGACACATTTAACTGGAAAGAATGACAGTGCCTTGACATATTTAACTAGAAAGAATGAAAATGTCTTGACACATTTAACTGAAAAGAATGACAGCGCCTTGACACATTTAACGGGAAAGAATGACAGTGCCTTGACACATTTAACGGGAAAGAATGACAGCGCCTTGACACATTTAACGGGAAAGAATGACAGTGCCTTGACACATTTAACGGGAAAGAATGACAGCGCCTTGACACATTTAACGGGAAAGAATGACAGCGCCTTGACACATTTAACGGGAAAGAATGACAGCGCCTTGACACATTTAACGGGAAAGAATGACAGCGCCTTGACACATTTAACGGGAAAGAATGACAGCGCCTTGACACATTTAACGGGAAAGAATGACAGCGCCTTGACACATTTAACGGGAAAGAATGAAAATGTCTTGACATATTTAACTGAAAAGAATGACAGCGCCTTGACACATTTAACGGGAAAGAATGACAGTGCCTTTTGGTACATAACATTCGATGTATTACAACCAAACCTTGGACCGTGTTTCCTCGGGACAGGAGTCCAGGTCCTTCACAGAGGGGTCGGCCAGGACACGTCTCTCTATCTCCGTGACAGTGGTGCTGCGCCTCACCCCCAGCCCCTCCCCAACCTGCATCCCCGCTCTCCCAAAATAGCTGATCAGCCGAGTCTGCTGTAGGGCACTGTAGATTTCAGGCACGGGGACCTCGAAGGTGTCAGAAAACAACCTCTCTTCTTCTTCTTTCCCATCTTTGCTTGACTCGAATTTCTTTCGAGCGATGCTTAGATTTATTACAGATTTTGTCCGATTTGTATTTTTTCTCGAACTTTCGTCTCCCCCGGTGTAGACCACAACAGGGGGTGGGCTGTTGCGAACTAAAGTTCTGATCACCGATTGTAAACTGGGTAGTTCAGAATCCGGTAAGGCACGAGGCGACAGCAAATCAAACGGGACAGTCATATTCTGGAAAGACTTCGATGTAAGCCCGTACGCCATTGGTTGAAAACCGCCTTCCTTTGGATCTTTGGCACGAGGGCGACGATTGGTGGGAAAATTGACTGGATTGGGACTTGTGTCATCCCCTATTTTTTCTATGTTGTCTCCCAATTGTGTGGATCCTATGACATTATGGGGTGCGGACTGCATCAGCAGTTGATGGGCAGGAGACTTCCCACCGGTGCTGGGCTCTAACCTTTCTGGCTCCGGCTGCCATTTTACCACGGGGATGTGGAAAACCTCTGGCATTCTGCAACAGACGACCAAACTATTTCATTCAATGTATCTCATTACTCTAGATGTTCCATGTGTGTGTGTATGTGTGTGTGTGTGTGTGTGTGTGCGCGTGCGTGTGCGTGTGCGTGTGTGTATGTGTGTGGTGTGTGTGTGTGTGTGTGTGTGCGTGCGCGTGCGTGTGTGCGTGCGGCGTGCGTGCATGCACGCGCACGTGTGTGCGGGTAGGGTGATGCCCTACATATAAAAGCATTATTTTATGTTCTACATTTTTTAGTTAATGAAGTTTGTAGTTCCGATACAACGATCATCGTTATATTTTTTGCAAAGAGCTCTTTTTAATTTCCTGTCTTTCAATAAAGCAAGCCAAGGGACGCAACTCAGCTCCAAGTTGCTTCCCTTTGTTTATACGGCATCCGCTTGGAACTTGCCTCTAAAAATAGGCTTTAAACAAATCCAAACCGCCTGGCCTCTCCAGGCAGAGGTTTGCCCTGTAGCAGTGCCTTCTAGTCTGTGACAACAGCCTGTGGACATTGGACGTTTGTCACTTTGCCAGCCTTTTTCTTTACCCTCAGCTCTTGAAGGCATTTTCTCTGGATCTTAGTGCTACAGACCAGGGGATTAGTTGGCGTTTGGGGACCTTCCTCAACGCCTCAGTCCTTTTGGCTTAGAGAGAGAGAGAGAGAGAGTGGGGATGGTGCCCTGGGCAAGGCCTCTCCACCATAAGCAAACAATAGCCCAGCCCACCTGAGTAGCTGTCGCCTCCCCGGCTATTTCGAAGTCATAGTCTGACACGTCTGTCAGAGAGAGAGAGAGAGAGAGAGAGAGAGAGAGAGAGAGAGAGAGAGAGAGAGAGAGAGAGAGAGAGAGAGAGAGAGACACACTGACACTGACACTGGTTTATTGTGATTACCCTGGGGTCTTTTGACAAGGGGGGGGGGGGCAATAGCATATTATATCATTTATGTTCGTTCAAATCAATGACAAATCAAATATAACAACATTGAACATCAAGAAAATAACAAAACGCCCGTCTACTCCTTGTACCACGGGCTTCAAAAACAATGTACAAAAGCGAATGAAATTTCATAATGAGAAAACAAAAAGGTGAAAAATAAAATAAAAATTAAGTCTCTCTCGACCATCGACTAATTGCCAAACAAAATACTACATGCTTTTCTTAATACAAATAGTTATGTAAGGAAAGGAAATTTAAGTTTGTCTACTCGTTACAAAATTTCTTAATTTTAGTGCTTCTGAAATGAATTTTGAAATTGCTTTTATTGTATTTTCATTTTCAGATAGTAGCAAAGCGGAAAGCTCGTTTTTCCCTGCTGTTTCCGAATTGAAAAACGTATATTTTTTTTACGAAGTTCATTAAATGAGCTACACTGAAACAGAAAATGTATTTCATCGTCCAAAACAGCACCACACAAAGGACATGGAAATTCTGTGGATATCTCAGACTGAAACCATCGCTTATTTGCGTTGAAACCAAGAGTGCGTAATCTGAATTTGGCATAATTAGCTCGCTGCCATTTTTCTGTTAACACTTTCAAATAAATTTCGCTTTGAAAGACATATTTAAATGAGTAAAACCATCTATACTTATCATTATGTTCTAAGTCGGCATGCCAATTCTGTTTAAAGGAGCAGATCAATCGATCTTTGAATTCCGAAATGAATTGCCGCTCACTTCCAACACCCTGAGATACCCACACAATTCCGAAGCCATGTTCCGAAAGGATTGTTTTAATTCTAAAAGCCCAGTTTTCTCTCCCTAAATTATCTAATTGAATAAGCATCATATCGTATGCTTGTCTGCATAAACGTGTCTGTGGAAGTTTTAACAGTTTTAACCAGTATTTTATACTTTTGACAAAGGTTCTTATGTACAAGGGATACCTTCCAGTTTCACCATAAAGAATCGTATTTGAAGAGTGAATTGGCACTTGCAGAAAACGTTTCATTGCATATGTGTGGACTCTCTCAATAGATATATTTGGAAGTACACCCCATATTTCGGCTGCATATGTTAAAATGGGTTCTATCTGCGCATCAAATAATTTCCGAAATATGGAACAATCTATGCAATTAAGCTTTTTCAATGTTTTCACAATCTGAATTACACCCCTTTTTTCTTTTCTACAAGATTCTTCCCAAGTGTAATTTAAACTTAACTTTGTTGAACATATTGTTCCCAAATATTTATAAGTGTTAACAACTGTAACTTCTTCGTTGCCATATAACCATTTTTCATGTCTCGATAGATGCCCACCCTTTCTGAATACTATTATATTTGTCTTTTGTAAGTTAACTCTCAAACCCAAGTGATCAGCTTCTTCCTTTAAGGCATTTAGTTGATTTTGCAATCCATTAACAGTTCTGGACAAAAGTGCCACATCATCTGCAAAAAGCAGCAAAAATATCTCTATTGCCCCTGGAATAATTTGTACACCATGTTTTCCTTTTTTGGACACTTCAAGTGCCAATTCATTTATAAAAAAACAAAAACAAATTCGGACTTAGAAGACAGCCTTGCTTAACACCATTGAAACAATCAAAATAATCTGAGTACATTCCATTCATACGTACACATGCAAGCACTGAACTGTAAACACCTTTTAGAGCCTTGTACATTTTACCGTTCACACCAAACTTTCGTAAAACATCCCATAAAGCATTTCGATTTACAGAATCAAAGGCTTTTCTAAAATCAACAAAAGCCACATATAATTTATAGTTACTGAATAAAGACTTTTCAACCAATGAATAAAGTGTAAAAATATGATCTATAGTGCTGTAGTTTGATCGGAAACCCGCTTGTTGTTCGATTATTTTTTCTTCATTTTCAACCCATACTTTTAGTCTGTTGTTTAATATATGGGTGTATACTTTACTTAAAATACTTGTTAGGGCTATACCACGATAATTGTCGGGGTTATTAATGTCTCCCTTTTTAAATAGTGGGATAAGTATTGATTTGGTCCATTCCAAAGGGAAATCTCCATTCTCAAAAATGTCATTAAATAATTGTATGATAAAGTCGATCATAGCTGCATTTCCTTGCTTCAACATTTCTCCAACTAGCTTGTCTGGGCCAGCACTCTTACCTGATTGTAAATGTTTTATGCCTGCTAGAACTTCCTCCTTGGTGATAGGTTCATTAAACAAGGGAACAAACTCCTGATCTTCCTCTACTATATCATCTTCATCTAAGGCTACATCATTATCTAAGTCGTTAAAAACATTAAAGAAATGGTCACGCCACTGATGCATAGGAATATCGTTATAAATAAAAGATTTTCTGTTTACAGACTTTATTACAGACCAAAACGTCTTTGAGTCAGTGACTGAATCTGTAAGTTTCTTTAGCCTTTCTACTTCGAACTTCTTTTCCTTCAATTCTCTTAAATCAACATATTGTTTGCGGGAAGTGACATATTCTTGTCGTTTTAGAATCTTGTCTTTTAATGTTTTACATCGCTGATATCTTTTCAACAGTCTTTTCACTTCCTTCTTCTTGCGCTCACACTCATCATCCCACCAATCATTAGCTTTTTTACACCCTTTCCCTACTGTCCTAACCATGCATGCAGCAGCTGAACACAAAGCAACAGTAAACTGTTGTACACTATCATCAATACTATGTCCTAACAATCGAGTAGCTCTCTGCACACTTTCCTGAAAATCGTCACTATCTAGCTCTTGTTTAAAAATACCTGCATTTTCCTCTGACCAAACAATTCTTTCTTCGCCTATCTGATCTGTTTTGTCGTTAGTAGAACAACCACATACAGTTTCCCACGTGACTTCAACTGCTAAGTGCCAAGAAAAAATACAATCACCAACCTTCAAATCACATCGTGATAACATATCAAAAGGAACTAAAAAATAATCGATAACGCTTGAACCATTAGGGGAAACAAAAGTGCATTCACCATTTTTATCACTAGTGCAAAAAACATTCAGGATAGCCAAATCAAACATGTAGCAAAAATCCAAAAGAGTTTTACCAAAGTTGTTCACACAGTCATCTTTAGAATGACGCTTACAATCCTCACCATCCACGCACCCCCTCTTTTCATCCCACTCATACATCAACATCTCTTCACCCTCCACCTGATTCTGTCCCGTTCTGGCATTCAAATCGCCTGTGATAACGAAATAATTCTCATCTTTATCACAATGCTGTAATAAATGTTCCTCAAGTAACAACACACCGTCTTTAATTAATGCGTTAGAATATTATAGGAGCTCCCTCAGGAGCAATATAACAAGCTATAAAAAGAACATCTTTATCCGACCCAAAAACATTTTTATTAATTTGTACAGCAACTGTGTTATCACAATCCAAGCGCGCTTCTTTCACCCACTTTTCCAAACTCTTTCTCACCAGTAACAGCACACCACCAGAACGCCTTCCAAAATAAGACAACTTCTTTGCAGGCGCGTAAAATTTTAGATAATCCAAGAAAATACTGTCAAAATCAAACGAAGAATCAATAAAGGTTTCTGTAAGGCAAATGACATCAAATTTATTAACATAATTTATAAAGCTAACATCTTTTAATTTACGAAATAAACCTTCAATATTGTAATTGAGAAATTTCAGCTGTTTGTGATGGTCGAACCTGGCCTATGGCTTCTTAGAAACATTGGATCGCAGGCTCCTGTCACTCCCACCTTTATTCCCATTCACACCCTCACTCTCACTCTTCCCTCTTCCAAGCGCGGAACTCGTTCGACTACTACTGCCCTGCTGGTTTCCAAGATAAGCCCTTAAACCTGTCTGCTTGGTTGTTGTCATACGTGAAAAACGTGGGTCACTGTGACATCGGCCTGTCATATCCAGAGAAGGAGAATCCCCTTTACCCCCAGCTTTACCCCCACCATCAGATTGACGCTGCTCATTCCCACTACCAAGAAGGGGGCTGTAACCACCTGTAGCTTCGCTGCTCATAACAGGATGTTGACACACGTGCTGGGGGAGGGGGGCGGAGGAGGGGAGGACGGAGCGCCCTCAACCCCACTCCCACTCCCACTCCTGGCTAGAGTGTCGTCTGCTTCAGTAGATTTCTCTTTCCTCTCGTCTGCACACACTTTGTCTGTATTAGAGTGGGCTTGCTGCGTAGGCCTAGGTGTAAACATAGGCCCACTGTGTGTGTGTTGTCTGTCAGTTTCGTTGTTATGCCATCAGTCTGTCTGTAATCAGTCCCTCTGTTTCCTGGTCGATTGTCAGACTGTCTGTTAGCTGTCCTGTCATCAGTCTGTCTGTAATCAGTCCCTTTGTTTCCTGGACGATTGTCAGACTGTCTGTTAGCTGTCCTGTCATCAGTCTGTCTGTAATCAGTCCCTCTGTTTCCTGGTCGATTGTCAGACTGTCTGTTAGCTGTCCTGTCATCAGTCTGTCTGTAATCAGTCCCTCTGTTTCCTGGTCGATTGTCAGACTGTCTGTTAGCTGTCCTGTCCTATCATTAGTCCTGTCCTGTCATCAGTCTGTCTGTAATCAGTCCCTTTGTTTCCTGGACGATTGTCAGACTGTCTGTTAGCTGTCCTGCCATCAGTCTGTCTGTAATCAGTCCCTTTGTTTCCTGGTCGATTGTCAGACTGTCTGTTAGCTGTCCTTTCATCAGTCTGTCTGTAATGAGTCCCTCTGTTTCCTGGTCGATTGTCAGACTGTCTGTTAGCTGTCCTGTCATCAGTCTGTCTGTAATCAGTCCCTTTGTTTCCTGGACGATTGTCAGACTGTCTGTTAGCTGTCCTGTCCTGTCCTATCATTAGTCCTGTCCTGTCATCAGTCTGTCTGTAATCAGTCCCTTTGTTTCCTGGTCGATTGTCAGACTGTCTGTTAGCTGTCCTGTCATCAGTCTGTCTGTAATCAGTCCCTCTGTTTCCAGGTCGATTGTCAAACTGTCTGTCACAGATCTGAAAGATTGCTCTCTTGCCTTGCCTCCACGCGTCACTCATGATCTGGGCCTGGGCCTTTGTTCTGTCATTTGAAATCTTAATGCCTTTGTCCTGAAACTGTTGTCTAACATGTTGATCAGCAATCAATGTCTGTTTGTCCTTCCATTTCGCAAATTTCACAATCATAGGCCTAGGTTGTCCTGGTCGTTCCTGTCCTGTCCTGTGTGCTCGTATAATGTCGTCTTCAGTCCAGTCCTTTGGCCCATCAACACTGTTCAGCACGTCCACCACTAGCTTGGCACAACTGTCAAAGCTTTATCTAGCACCTTGTTGGGGAATGCCCAAAAAACTTAAATTGTCTCTGCGTGAGAAGTCTTCCAGTCGGTCAGTATCTGCTTTCAGTTGATTGATCTCCTCTGTCATGTCTCTAATGGTATCAGTCAGACGATGAACGTCTTCCTTTCCCTCATTGGACTCAACAGACAGCTGACGTATGTCAGAAGTCATGTCAGTCACAGTCTGTGTCAGCTGTCTGTGTTCGTGTTCTAGATTATCACATCGTTTGTTGATTTCTTGACATTGTACCTTTACCTGACTCAGATCTTCTTTTATTTCACTCATATCATGTCTCAGTATACTAGTCTGGTCGTTCAGCTGGTCGTTCAGCTGGTGCTGGTTCTGGAGCTGGTGCTGGTTCAGCTGGTGCTGGCTCCGCTGTTGGTGCTGGTTCAGCTACTGCTGCATGGCCTGCATTAGTGTGTCCACTAGCGACTGGTACTCTGCCGGTGAGTTCAGTAATTTGACTGAATCGGATGTGTTCAGTATTTCGACTGATTCGTGATCGTGTTGTTGTTGATCACTGGGGCCTGATGAGCCTGTAACTGAGCCTGATGAGCCTGCAGAGTCCGGACCCGGATTCGATTCAATGTCTCCAGACAGGAGCAGCCTGCGGGATGTAAACAAGGCATGGGCAGCACAACAAACTGAGAACAACACTGGCACCATGTGTGCCATCAGCCGACACGGACCGACATCGCCACACAATACATCTCGCTCAGCAAACTTGGTGCCCCTTAACAATCCATTATTATCAAGCAAGACAATGTCCATCGACAAGATTTGACTGGCATTCGAGAGAAGACACCCCACCAAACCCACAACATAAACGCCAACAACGAAAGCAACAACAACATCGCCAGTTGACACAGGTGTGTTACTGTCCTTGATTCCGCTCACCTATCGAAACTGCCTTGACCCCTTGCACTGCAAAATTGACCCACTTTGCACTCGACCATAAAAAGCGCCGATAACCGCCCTCCATGCCGTTAAGTCAATCATTGTTCACGATAGGTATCAACACTATGTACTTACATGCTTAATTCACACAATTCTGAAATATTACAGTCCTCTAAAACTCCACAAGAAACCAAAACGAGCGCAGCCATTTACAACACCTGTTTACTTCTCGCCATTACCCATCAGGCCCCCCGAGAGAGAGAGAGAGAGAGAGAGAGAGACGAAACGATTTTTTTATTTATTTATACAGGGTAATGAGATAAGCATTGTTTTGTTACACTCAGCCCTGAGAGAGAGAGCACTGAGCATTGAACACTGATAAACTTGATTTAACAAGGATAAAAGATTTTAGGCGAAGCCCATTTTTCCAATTCTTCCAATCTCTCCTTGGTTAAAAGAACACGAAATTGTCCATTTTTCTCCTTTTCCTTCTTCTTCCATCGCTTCCTGCTTGCTGTCACTTTTGTTGTGTTTCCTTTTTGTGTCCTTACATTGAAAACGGACTTATAGTCTGAAACGTCTGTATTGTTTTTTTCTTTCTATTAAAGGACCTTTTTCCTACCCGAAAGACTGATTTGTTGTTCCTGTGTGCAAAGGTCCTAGTGGTCACAAATTACTTTCAAGATGTGTACGTGTGGCTGTGAATATCATTCGATGTTTTTTTCTTTTTATATTTAAAATTTTTCCTTTGCTTGGTGAGCTTTATTGGCAGGTCCTTGGGTTTTGGAGGGATAGTGTCAGTTTTGCTGAGGACTCAGAGAGTGATCGCACCTCTCTCGTACTGCAGAGGCGACTCTGAACAGACAGTCTTGGTATTGAACAAGCCGTCGGCCGGCGTTTTCCCCTTTCAGTAAGGGTTGTTTTGTAAGTTGCGTTTTGGTGAGTTTTGAAGTCGGTATTCATAAAGGTTTGACTGCAGTATATGGTTAAATGGTGAACTCTTGTTTCAGCATTGAGTTTTTGTTGTTAATCGTGAAAGGATAAAGTTGGCACTGGCTAACCTTATTAGTTGAGCTTCCTTGTCTCTTTTTGTTTACCTCAGGTGTTCTTGTTGTAGTTGGTCTTCCGGTTTCGTGTTTAGGCTTCTGGGGTTCGTTTTGCCTAAATTCTGTTCATATAATTTTCGTTAAGCTTCAGTGCTTGTTGACCCCCAGATCATTATATTTGTTTGGCGAGATATTTAGTTTGTTTTATCCTGTGTCAGGTCGGCAGTTGGGTGCTACTATTTTTACTTCTGTTTTGTTTTCTAGTAATTTTTAATAGTTTAATTTGTACTAAATTTTAATAGTGATTCTTAATAATTAACTGTGTTCTTCTTTGTCGCCTTAAGTTGTATGTTTGGGCGAAGCATGGTGCATGGGACCTTGGTATTAGTGAAGCATGGTGCGCCAAGTGGGGATAAAATGCTATGGTGCGCCAATTTGATAATTTTGATTGTGATGAACACGGTTCGAGGTGAGCTCGTGTTCTTGGAACATTGTTACGTGCAATTCTAACCATGAATTTGTATTCCAGGTGGCGGTTTGTAATTTGATGTTTTGTTTTTGCATTATACCGGGTATTGTGCCACCTACCATTCTGAACTTCGAAATTAGAAGAATTATGTTGTTTTGCTTGCCTTGTTTTCAAGGTCTTATAAATGTATAAAGAAGCTTTAATCAAATTTTATCCCAAATTTTATTTTGTAAAAGGGTCAGCTGTTTCAACTATTAAGTTTCAAAATTTTTATTTTTATTTTCCAAATTTCTCAGTTTTGAGCTCATTACCTCCTGGTACTTAAGACTCAGGTGGCACAGTTCCCGTAGCACATCTAAAGCCATGAGACTTTACTCGTGGCGGGTTCAGGCCCGCTCTCGCTATTATTATCCTCAGTGCGTCGAGGACCATCGAGGACAGCCGCCGTCTAATGTGATTAAACCAATTACGCCCGTTTGTGCCAGGAGGCCATTCTTATTTTATCATTTGAGAAAGGCTGTGCATTTGATTTTTTTCAGCTCTGGAATGCCTGGCCCTTAAGTTTATAATGTATTAGTTTTTGTGTCAATTTATCTTGCCTTGCGGTTCTTGACCATTTAAAGTGATCTCATAGTGCAAGCACTCTGAACCTGGTTTGAGTGGCTCGAGTTCTAAGGTCTGAGAGGGTCTCGGGTTTTGATTAGCCACTGTCAGACTCAGGCTCACAGAGTCTGTGTGTCTGCTTATAGACCGGTGTGAGGTTTTTGTGTTCATAGTGTTCTATGTCGTTGACACGTGTACTCATAGTCATGTGAATATTATTGCTCAGCCTCTTCAGACAAACTGGGAATCGTATTCAGCCCTCGTTTGGCACTCTGAAATTTAGAATGTTGTGTAAACACTTGAGAGTGCCTCCTTGGTAATTAGGCGAATCTTAGTATTAGTGGTATCTCTCCATGTGGAGCATTGTTGCATTGTTGCGGGCATGTATTTTGTTTAGGGCAATTAAACCCTTAACTTCATTTTAAGATCCTTTTGGTTTCTTGTGGGGGGTTTGTTGTTGGGGGGGCGGGGGGGGGGGGGGGGGTGTGGGGGGGTGTGGGTGTGGATTGTTGAATCCTCCTCATTTCCAGTCTACCCTCCTCTTAACCTCTTCCCTTCTCATGTCTCCCAGCATAAAACTGCTGGGAAGCGTGACAGAGGGGAAGTATTGCTTTTTGATCTTGTCTTTTTGCTCCTTTTGTTGCCTGCTTTTTTGCTATATTTTGCTGTTTTCTTGTTTGTCTGTGTTGATAAAGGCGCATTCGCAGAAATATCCACTAGTTTTGTTTTGTCTCTTGAGAATAAAATAACCTCACTTTGCACTTGTCGCGTAGTTTGTTGTATGAAATGGAGCAGTTTTTGAAAAGACTCCACAGAAAGTTTGTATCTTTGTTACAGGCATACGGGCTACAACTAAACGCTTTCCGAATATAAAAAAACAACAAAAAAAACGATGCCTTAGAGTAAAAACAGACTGGTCCATTGACTTAAAGAGGCACCCTGACGGATGGGTTTTTGCAAGAAACACGTCGAGATCACCAGAGACAGCCTTTTCAAGGATCGGAACACTCGCATTGCTCTGGTTTCCTAGAAATTAAACCGTCAAAACGGCGATTCCTCCTTGGCGGAGATGCCGGAGATGCCGGAGAGAGTAGCCATTTTGGATGGGGTGGGTGGATGACACTCATTGTGGTTGAAGCGTTTTCTTTTTTGTAGTGCAGTAAAAAAAAAAAAGGAGCTATTTCCTTTGTTGTGAGCGAAACTCCTTTAGATAAACTGTATAAAAAAGGCTTGTATTGTGGAAAATTTCGTGCATACGATTTGGCGGGCAAGGAGGAATCGCTGATTTTGACGGTTTGATTTCTAGGAAACCAGAGCAAAGTGAGTGTTGCGATCTCTGTAAAGGGTGTTTTCCTGGTGATCTCGACGTGTTTCTTGCAAAAACGCATCCGTCAGGGTGCCCGTTTAATATGGAATTGGAACTAAACTAACGATTTGTATTTAAATAGACTGACAAAATATAATATGGGGATTATCCTGATTATGTTTGTTTCCAGTTTTTGTGTTAATACAAGTTACGGTTTTTCGCAATAAGTTCCATATTCTAATACGTCAATGGACCACGTGAATATGGTCCGCTTTGACTTTAAGGCCGGGTTCACATTAGACGCGTAAGTTCCGTACGGAAAACCCTAAATATGAGGAAGAAAGAAGGATAAAAGTTTACGCATACAGGGGATATTCGGACACGTGCGCAAATCTTTTCCCTTCTTTTGTTTCACTTATTTATGGATTGCGCACGGGTTTCCGCATGGAATATCCGCGTATGTGTGTACACGGCTTAAGGCATAAACAAAATCTTCAACGTGTATGCCAGGCTGCTGATGATTTTAAGACGATCACACACTCAGATATGCATTTGACTCATACCCGCCCCACACAACACACACCTTACGCGTTTTGAAATAACAACGCGTTTTGAAAAAATTATTTCAAAACGCGTTGAGTTTATTTCAAAACGCGTTGGTGTGTGTCGACACGTTTTGAAATAAAACCGCGATTTGAAATAAATTTCTCTTTCTGACTCTTTTGTATGTCTATCTGTCAATCTCTCTCTCTATCTCTCTGTCTCAAATATTAAACATTTGTTGATGCGGTTGACCAGTGGTCAGTGTTACTGACCAGTGGTCATTTTGGCCTATTTTCACTGTTTGACTGCAAATTAGTGTATTAGGAGTTCAAATGAACATTTTTTTGATGTGGTTGACCAGTGGTCAGTGTCACTGACCAGTGGTCATTTTGGCCTACTTTCACTGTTTGACTGCAAATTAGTGTATTAGGAGTTCAAATGAACAAGGTTTGACGTGGTTGACCACTGGTCAGTGTCACTGACCACTACTGACCACTGGTCAACCACATTTAAACCTTGTTCATTTGAACTCTTAATACACTAATTTGCGATCAAAGAGTGAAAATAGGCATGTTTTGAAATAAAACCGCGATTTGAAATAAATTCACCGAAGTCTTTGTGTAGACCCATTCAGGACAAAAACCCACTGGACAAAACACTACCCATGCAGGACAAAAACCCACTGGACAAAACACCACCCATGAAGGACAAAAACCCACTGGACAAAACACTACCCACGCAGGACAAAAGTCCACTGGACAAACCGCGTTTAGAAATAATTATTTCAAAACGCGTTGAGTTTATTTAAAAACGCGTTGGTGTGTGTCGACACGTTTTGAAATAAAACCGCGATTTGAAATAAATTCACCGAAGTCTTTGTGTAGACCCATTCGCTGCAAGCAAATTTTACGTGAAACGCTGTCGCTGCGGCACAATATCACCGGCGCCACCACACCCCGCGCCACCACAAAACTGTTAATAAGCAGTGTATAAATTATGGGATGCTGAGTAAATAACGTCTTTTGGAATAATGGTAAAATAATAACACATTTTGAAATAATTTATTTCCAAACGTATTGTGATGACATAAATCTTATTTCAAAATTTCAAAAAATAAGGCTAATATTTTGGACATTATGAATTGATTAAGATAAGAAAAAGTATTACACTTCTAAATTAGAGAAAAAATAAAAATAGATAGTCACCACCACCATACGACTCATGTTATCTTTTAATTAATTTTCCAGACTTGTTTAATTTTATAATAATCTTCTCTTTCCTAAATTCTGTAGCATGCGTTTGAGGTGTATAAGATAGAGAAGCCCGCTTTATAACAATAGAGAGGGAAGGTGTCGAACTCATTCTCTGTCTTTAGCTGGATCCTTTAGGCTATGGGCTGGGAGTATGCTTATGTGGCCTCACTGTTTTATGCCTGTTCGTTTCCAACAAGTTTCATTTGCCATGCTTTTCCTTATGTTGAGTAGTTTTGAATTCTCTGTTATTTTTTCTTTCTTTCTACAAGTTCTCTCTTTTTTTCTTCTCTTCTTTTTTAAAATGTTCTCTTAGTACTTCTGAACTGTGCTTGCCCAGTTTTCTTCTTTCCTTCTTTTTGTTTCCCTCTTCCTGTCTCTACCAAATCTTTCTTTTTTCTTTTTCTTTTTTGTCATATTGAATTGCGCTCACCCTTATTCTATTTTCAATTTTTAAAATCTTTTTTCCCCCTTAAAGATGTGCCTATAAAGTGTTTGGCATCAGTCAGTTTTTATCATTGCTGAAAGAAGATAAATAAAGCTCGAAAGCTTCATTATACTTTGGTGTTTGTGTGCTTAGAAAGAAGTAAATAAATCTTATTTCAATTACACACACACACACACACACACACACACACACACACACACACACACACACACACACACATATGCATTTTCTCTCTATTCTCTCTCACTCTCTCTGCGTCTCTCTCTGTGCGTCTCTCACTCTGTCTCTCTCTTTATCTGTCTGTCTCTCCCCCTCTCTCTTTTGTACAATTGTGCGTAAGTGTGCGTGTGTGTGTTAATGTGTACGTGTGCTTCTGTGTGGCTGAGGGCGAACTCGCATGATGGTGATGGTAATAATGATGATGATTTAATCTGCTTGCAACAAAACAGCGGGGTATAACAAAATGGCGGGCTATCTCCCTACCTTCTTGTTGTATGACAAAATGGCATTGCTAATCACTGTTTACTTCGTCGTACGACAAAATCACCCGCCATTATGTCACAAAAGCGCCGTGTTGTCGTACAACAAAATAGCTGTTAACACCGGCACCACCAGAAGACTGATGATGGACAATGTACATGAGTTTTGTGTAAATAACATATTTTGGAAGGCTGGTGAATTAACAACATATTTTTTTTGTTGAAACTTTATTTGAAAACGCGGTTCTATTTCAAAACGTGCTGTTTCGCTTTGGGAGCGATTTTAAATAAAATCAATACGATTTTAAATAATTCCAACAAGTGTGATAATATAAATGTTATTATATTCACTCCCAATGCAAAACAATTCATTTTGAAATACGAAATCATCCACATACAAACAGGTACACCAGAAATAAAATGGCATTAAAAACATAACCCCCTTGACGGAGTGAAAAAGCATGATATGACGCATCCTGCAAGATTTAATAATTAAACTAGAGCGTTAAGACGCCAGATCACCAGCCGCGTGGCAGCATTTTCGGCTGCAGTGGTTCACCTTGCACATCTTTACCTTTAGTCTCTCAGGGCATGTAGTCCTGTGAAGAAATTAGCCATTTTGTCAAATTGGGGAGAAGCATTTAAATGATCTGAAAAGGGTTGCTTTGTGACGACGCGTTTTGAAATAAAATCAACGCGTTTTGAAATAATTTAAAGCACTGGTGTAATTCCCTTTAATTGAATGACTCTATTTGATCCAGAGCTATTCTGCCCAATGGGCTTTTGTCCTACATATGTGGTATTCTATCCAGTGGGCTTTTGTCCTACATGGGTAGTGTTCTGTCCGGTGTATTTTGAAATAATTTATTTCAAATCACAGTTTTATTTCAAAATACGTCAGAAGATCTGTGACGACGCGTTTTGAAATAATTTAAAGCACCGGTTTAATTCCCTTTAATTGAATGACTTTATTTGATCCAGTGCTATTCTGCTCGATGGGCTTTTGTCCTACATATGTGGTATTCTATCCAGTGGGCTTTTGTCCTACATGAGGGGTATTCTGTCCGGTTGGCATTTATCCTATATGAGTGGTATTCTGTCTGGTGGACTCTTGTCCTAAATGGTTGGTGTTCTGTACGATGGGCTTTTGTCCTACATGGGTGAGATTCTGCCCAGTGGCCTTTTGTCCTTTATGGGTGGTGTTTTGTCTGGTGGGCCTTTTTGGTGTTTTGTCCGGTGGGCTTTTGTCCTGCATGGGTAGTGTTTTGTCCAGTGGGTTTTTGTCCTTCATGGGTGGTGTTTTGTCCAGTGGGCTATTGTCCTGCAGGGGTAGTGTTTTGTCCAGTGGGTTTTTGTCCTGAATGGGTCTACACAAAGACTTCGGTGAATTTATTTCAAATCGCGGTTTTATTTCAAAACGTGTCGACACACACCAACGCGTTTTGAAATAAACTCAACGCGTTTTGAAATAATTATTTCAAAACGCGTTGTTTGCCAAGTGGGCTTTTGTCCTGCGTGGGTAGTGTTTTGTCCAGTGGGTTTTTGTCCTTCATGGGTGGTGTTTTGTCCAGTGGGCTTTTGTCCTGCATGGGTAGTGTTTTGTCCAGTGGGTTTTTGTCCTGAATGGGTCTACACAAAGACTTCAGTGAATGTATTTCAAATCGCGGTTTTATTTCAAAACGTGTCGACACACACCAACGCGTTTTGAAATAAACTCAACGCGTTTTGAAATAATTATTTCAAAACGCGTTGTTTGTCCAGTGGGCTTTTGTCCTGCGTGGGTAGTGTTTTGTCCAGTGGGTTTTTGTCCTTCATGGGTGGTGTTTTGTCCAGTGGGCTTTTGTCCTGCATGGGTAGTGTTTTGTCCAGTGGGTTTTTGTCCTGAATGGGTCTACACAAAGACTTCGGTGAATTTATTTCAAATCGCGGTTTTATTTCAAAACGTGCCTATTTTCACTCTTTGATCGCAAATTAGTGTATTAAGAGTTCAAATGAACAAGGTTTGATGTGGTTGACCAGTGGTCAGTACTGACCACTGGTCAACCACATCAAACCTTGTTCATTTGAACTCTTAATACAGTAATTTGCAGTCAAACAGTCAAAATAGGCCAAAATGACCACTGGTCAACCACATCCAAAATTGTTCATTTGAACTCCTAATACACTAATTTGCAGTCAAACAGTGAAAGTAGGCCAAAATGACCACTGGTCAGTGACACTGAACACTGGTCAGTGACACTGACCACTGGTCAACCACATCAAAAATTGTTCATTTGAACTCCTAATACACTAATTTGCAGTCAAACAGTGAAAATAGGCCAAAATGACCACTGGTCAGTAACACTGACCACTGGTCAACCGCATCAAAAAATGTTTAATTTTTGAGACACAGAGAGACAGAGAGAGAGAGATTGACAGATAGACATACAAAAGAGTCAGAAAGAGAAATTTATTTCAAATCGCGGTTTTATTTCAAAACGTGTCGACACACACCAACGCGTTTTGAAATAAACTCAACGCGTTTTGAAATAATTATTTCAAAACGCGTTGTTATTTCAAAACGCGTCGTCACACAACACCTTTCCATACACAAATGTCCAAGAAAGAGTCTGTATCGCTTACACTAAAGCGCTAGAACAGCCACAAGGCTACATGTACAACTTACGTTTTGTAGATGATAAAGAAGAGAGTCGTCAGGAGAAAAACGCACAATAGTATCCCTTTGTAACACGTTCGCATGATGGATCAGTTACACACGGTATAGACTTCAGGAAGCGTGTGTGTGCGCGGAAACGCAACGGTGTGTACGGAAACACAACTAGACTAGTTAGCACCGCTGCTGCTGTCAGCTGTGTTCGTTCTCATCAAGGTAAGCTTTGGGTGACAGATTAAACGTTGCCTAGTCACTTTGCTTTGCCAAGCGTTGTGCGAGAGCGCTCGCGTGTGTGTGTAGGTGTGTGTGTGTGTGTGTGTGTGTGTGTGTGTGTGTGTGTGTGTGTGTGTGTACGTGCGTGTGCATGCGTGCGTGATTGTCAAGTCAAGTCAAGTCAAAATCATCTTTATCGATGGCTAAAGAATAAGCTGACCAAGCTTTTTTTCCATCCTGCCCGCATGCATGTGGACGCGCGTGTGCATGCGTGTGTGCGTGTGTGTGTGTGTGTGTGTGTGTGTGTGTGTGTGTGTGTGAGGTGTTTTTTGTGTGTGTGTTGTGTGAGTGTGTTATGCGTACGTGTGTGTGTCAAAGTCAAAGTCAAATATTATCTCGTTAGGAGATATTACAGTGTGGTCTCACACAGGCACAATGCAAACAAGAAAACACATCTTCATGCATTAAAACAATCCAAGGAAAGGGATGGACAGCAAATCATGCTTCACAAGAAGTTGGACATCATTTGGAGTCGATGCCAGCAACAATCCCAACACATTAACAACTGCTCTCTTTCCCCACCATTTCCTTCCTTGCATTCTTTTGCCCCGCAATTGTCCTGGGACGGTATTCATGTCGAGATAGCATGAGACTTAGCATGATGCTAACTTAGAAGCTCTTCCAAAAGTCCTATTAAATCCTATAGGACATTGGAAGAGCTTCTAAGTTAGCATCATGCTAAGTCTCATGCTATCTCAACGTGAATACCGTCCCAGAACATTTCAGCCCAATCGGACGAAAAAACAGGAAGGGAAAGAATAATAATTTAAAACAAATCTTACAAATGCAAAGCTACCTACTAATAAGCAAATGACATGCTTTTTGTGCGATTTTGTTTGTTTGTTTTTAACATATGTGGATTTTGCTACGTAGCAGAAACGTAGCAGAAGTTCAGCATAGCAGAAATGTAGCAGAAATGTAGCAGAAGTTCAGCATAGCAGAAATGTAGCAGAAGTGTAGCATAGCAGAAATGTAGCAGAAGTGTAGCATAGCAGAAGTGTAGCAGAAACGTAGCAGAAGTTTAGCA
>CM065690.1:56110939-56128439 GCA_017654935.2 Phymorhynchus buccinoides | reverse complement strand
GTGTGTGTGTGTGTGTGTGTGTGTGTGTGTGTGTGTGTGTGTGTGTGTGTGTGTGTGTGTGTGTGTGACTGACAGACAGACAGACATAAAGAGATAGACAGACAGAAAGAGACAAATAGACAGACAGACAAACAGAAAGAGATGGACAAACAGACAGAAAGATTCGGACAGACAGACAGAGATTGAGAGGCTTTTAGGTGACCCATCGTTTGTGATGTAGGCATCAAACAAGTGTCAGCATTACCGCCCTTGTGATCTTTGTGCGTTCCTTACTGTTTGGTCAACCACTATACCGCAGTACTGCATACCAGGCGGTAATGAAATACCAGGGGTAATTAAAATGGGGGAAAAGGGAGGGGGGTGGTAAGCAGGATTGGAATGGAAAAGTGAACAGTATTTGCATGACATGTAATCCCACGAAAACGTACGAATGTATGAACAATATTGTTTACACTCTAACATTGGCAATTCACTAGAATGAAAACTGTTATGCTGATTAAAGACAAACAAAACACGTTTGGAGAGAGAGAGAGAGAGAGAGAGAGAGAGAGAGAGAGAGAGAGAGAGAGAGAGAGAGAGAGAGAGAGAGCGCCGCCACTAGCTCACGTGACTCACAAGATGTCCCATTACAGTCTGTGGTTATATGACCCTAGTCTTTCAAATCAAACACGCGCCTATGTTATATGGTCACAAGTCACTGTCTGGTCCAAGTTGGAGGCCCTTGTGACTGAATTCCTTCCGACTGATCAAAGGCATTCCTCAGTTGTCATCTGATCAGCCGGTCAGTTGTAAGACGAAAGTGTCTGCTCAGCACATGCTGACTTTATTATGCTTTACGTCCTCCCGGCCAAAGCCATATGGGACATTACTTTTAACTTGTAGATATTGGGAGAGGGGGAGAGGGAAAGAGAAAATGAGATTTCTATCTACTTTAGATTTGTTTTCACCCTGCATTTCTCGGTTAATTGTATTTTTCCGTGTTTGCCTTTCTTACCATACATAAAGCTGTATTTTAGGAACATTTTTAGCTAATTACCTTTTTGGAATACTAACCCTAACCCTAACCCTAGCCCTAAACCTAACCCTACCCCCCACTATGTACTGCAGTACACCGCGATTTGTCACAGTTGTGGTTCGTTGCGTTTTCCCCTCTTATAGGGTGGGGGGTAGGGTTAGGGTTAGGGATAGGGTTAGTATTCCAAAAAGGTTATTAGGTAAAAATGTTCCTAAAATACAGCTTGATGTATGGTAAGAAAGGCAATCACGGAAAAATACAATTAATCGAGAAATGTAGGGGGGATGGCACATCTTTACCTTTGCTTTTTCTTTTTACAGATGTTTTTGTCTTGAATAAAGGTCAAGTTTTTAATTTTTAGGAGCCATGGCTCGTACGAGACTACTCTATCTTGTAAAAGTTAACTTTGGATATAAAATTGTTTGGCTAAAAATAAGACTTTTAGCTGTACCCCTCCTGGCGAGAGCAAATGATTAAAATTTCAGGACCACTTTACTTTAAAAGAACAAGTTTTAATGAAAATGTTTTAAAAATTTAAATATAGGTCTAACGAGAATAATTACACGTTTTGTTTTTATTAACTTTTATTTGTCAAAAATCTCGTTTAAAAGATTTCCACTTAAAGTGGAAAACTATTTGTACAGAGTTAAAAGAAATATATCAATTGTTTTGGTAAAAATGTTAAAGGATAGGAGAAACGAGGGTCCCTAAATAGATCAAAATATACAAACAAAAACAACCACGGACTCTAAAAAGCACTCACATAATTTGGCCGAGTCCGGGCAGAAAAAGTTATGCTCTATGGACCCTACGTTTCAAATTATATTTCAAAGTTATGTACATTTATTAAAAGCATAATTTGTTGTTAAAATATCTTTAAAATCTGTCAGTTTTAAAACTAGTGATTACTGACGGGGCTAGTTAACGATTCCTACTTGTTTGGGTTGGAGGGAGGGAGGTAGAGGGGCCCCTCCTCCCCGGCTAAAGCAGTGGTAGGGCATCGCTATATGGGTCCAACACTAAGTGCGGGGGGACCCATTGGGATAACCCTGACCGTAATTTTACGTTCGCGACTACGAAAGCACCTCCCGGAGGTCGCGCCGCGCACCCATCTACTGGGGGGAAGGGAGTAAAATTTACTCGACTCAAAAGAGTCCTACCGGCACTGTGCGGTACATGCTGAAAATTAAAAAGGGAAAAGAGCGATTTATGGGATTTGGAATGGAGTATAGATAGGTGCGCGGCCCGCTGTCCGGAGGGACCCTGTCCCCGTCATTAAAATAACTTGTCTAAATGTTTACGATTAAATCTTATTTTGTTTTATTGTCTCTTGATCAAAAATAATGACCAACAGAGGTTTGGACTAAGGCTTCGGCCAGCCAGACCCAAGGGGCCCACCCCTCTATAGTATGTCTTTGTATTATTAGCTTAGAAAACGTTATATTATGTATTTTTAGTTTTTTAATTAACAGTTCAAGTTCCTTTGTAATAATAGTACATGGATCGAATAAGTGTTCCACGTCGAGGGTTTTACCACATTCACATTCAACTTCTATGTGTGTACATGGATTAGATCCTGTTCTAATCCTAAAAATTAGAGATTGAAGAGATGGTTGGATAGGCAGGAATAGACCGCCTTTTACTAGTGTATGGTCCCAAGAGTGGGCTTTGGCATAGGTTTATAGCTCTCTGGGTCACGTGACTTGCTTGGCGTATCAGAGTTGTCTTCCCTTTGTCATTGCAGTTGTCTGCCCTTGAGAACCTCATGAATATGCATTAGCCTAACAGACTCGTGACCAGAACATGTTAGCCTTGAGAGTGCTGTGACTGCGTCTCTCTCTCTCTCTCTCTCTCTCTCTCTCTCTCTCTCTCTCTCTGCTTTGACTCACTTTCATTGTCCTTGTCTCTCACATACTGCCTCTTTTTGTCTGTTTCTTTCTTTCTGTCGCTTTCTGCCTCTGTCTCTGCTCTCTCTCTCTCTCTCTCTCTCTCTCTCTCTCTCTCTCTCTCTCTCTCTCTCTCTCTCTCTCTCTCTCTCTCTCTCTCTCTCTCTCTCTCTCTCTCTCTCTCAACAATGTCTCCATCTGTCTCTCAGGTTCTTTTGTTTCATTACTCAGAAACAAAACTCTTTCTTTCTCCCCCCCCTTTGGGGTGTGCCTTGTTTTCTATGCCTAAGTCTCTTATAGCTTACAACAATGCTTGCGTCTGTGCGTTAGCTGCCTTGTTTCCACTGGAGTTCGTGTCGTCTGCTTAATCTTGCATGTCCACACTGCTAAAAAATTATGATGTATAGCATACGAATAGCATGCAAAAGATTTGCAGAATTTTGAAAGCCCAACGAGTTTACATTAAAGTTGTGTATTACGCTTCTGCAAAGAGTATTGTGAAGAAAACAAATTTTGTGTTGTCTTATAGTAAAAACCAGGCGTGAATTGTATGATGATAAAACCACAAAGGTACTGTAAATAGAGTTATCGTGACCTCATTTTCTTGAAGCCACTGCTCACGTCGCGAGTCAAATAGACCCAGACTTTTATACAGTCAAAAGTAGCACTTACCTGTTCATTCCTATTCCAAATGTGCGGGTCTAGGCTGCACACACACCCGTGTGTGTGTGTGTGTGTGTGTGTATGCACGAGCGCGCGTGTGTGTATGTGCGCGCATGCGTGTGTGTGTGTGCGCGCATGTATGTGTGTGTGTACATGTGTGTGTGTGAACGTGCGCATGTGTGTGTGCACATGCATGTGTGTGCGCACGTGTGTGTGTGAGTGCGTGCAAACGCACGTATGTGTGTTCGCGCGCGCATGTGTGTGCGCACATGTGTGTGTGTGTGTGCTCGCATGTATGTGTGTGTGTGTACATGTGTGTGTGTGAAAGTGGGCGCATGTGTGTGTGCACATGCATGTGTGTGCGCACTTGTGTGTGCGTGTGCACGAGTGTGTTCGCGCGCGCACGTGTGTGTGTGTGCGCACATGTGTGTGTGTGTGCGCGCACGTGTGTGTGTGCGCATGTGTGTGCATGTGTGTGTGCATGCATGCCTTTCTTTGCGTGTGTACGTGTGCGCGCGCGCGCAAGCTTGTGCCTGTGTGTGCACGCATGCGTGTATGCGCATGTGTGTTTGCACGCGCGTGCGTGTGCGCTCCCGTGCGTGCATGTGTGTGTGCGCTTGCGTGTATGCGCATGCAAGCCAGTGTGTGTGTGTGCATGAGCACGCGTGCGTGTGCATGCGCGCACGTGTGTGTGTGCATGCGCATGTGTGTGTGTGTTCGTGCGCACGCGTGTGTGTGTTCGTGCGCGCGTGTGTGTATGCACACGCATGTGTGCGTGTGTATGTGCACGTTTCTTTGCATGCGCGCACATCAGTTTGTGTGTGTGCGCGCGCATGCATGTATGTGCGCGCGTGTGTGTGTGTGCGCGCTCGCGTGTGTGTACGCTTGCATACATGCGCGCGCATGTGTGTGTGTGTGCATGTATGCATGCGTGTGTGTGCGTACGCATGTTTTTGTGTGCGTGCGCGCGTGTGTGTGTGTATGCACGCGTGTGTGTATGCTTGCTTGTATGCGCGCGCGTGTGTGTGTGTGTATGCATGTATGCACGCGTGTGTGTGTGCGTGCGCATCGTTTGCGTGCGCGCGCATGTGTGTGTGTGTGTGTGTGCGCGTGTGTGTGTACGCATGTTTTTGTGTGAGTGCGCGCGTGTGTGTGTATGCACGCGTGTGTGTATGCTTGCTTGTATGCGCGCGTGTGTGTGTGTGTGTGTGTGTGTGTATGCATGTATGCACGCGTGTGTGTGTGCGTGCGCATCGTTTGCGTGCGCGCGCATGTGTGTGTGTGTGCGCGTGTGTGTGTACGCTTGCGTGCATGCGCGCGTGTGTGTGCATGTGTGCGTGTGCGAGCGTGTATGTGTGTGCGTGCACGTGTGTGTGCCTGCGCACGCGCATGTGTGTGTGTGTGCTATGAATCAGGAAGCAAAGATGCAGTACAGAGGTAAATGAAGTGAGAGAGAAAATGGAGTTTTACGTCCTCTTGGTCTGAATCAGACACATATGGGACATTTGTAAATACAAATATGGTGGGGACAATGCCCGGAGGCAGTACGATACCAGTAAAGTCCCGATTGTTTTTAAAAAATTAATACAGATAGCTGTAGCGCTGACCAAGCCTCGGTTAAACCTCATCGGCTATGGCACCGCCACAAGTGTGTGTGTATTTAAAAAAAAGTTAGTCGTAAATGAAGTGAATGAATGAAAAATGGTGTTTTACGTCCTCTCGGTCATAGACACATATGGGACATTTGTAGATACAAAGATGGTGGGAACAATACTGGCTGCAATGCCCGGAGGCAGTGCAACACCAGTAAAGTCCCGAGTTTTTAACAATATAGATATGTACTATATGTACTGCTTGCTTTTGCAAACCAGTAAAAGTATGCGATAAAGCTTTAAATATAAGTAAATGAAGTGACTCCACTTTGGCTCTTTATATAGTTTGGGTCAAATTGACCCGCGACGTCGGGACTGTGTAGTTAAAGTTACGTAATCAATAACTCGTTCGATTGTTGACGTAATCACCCGAAATTAGGCACGAGCTGCAAATTTGCATGCGACGCGACAGGGCCTAGTGTGTGCGTGTTGCTTAGCAGTAGCCTATTGCTTCCACCACACTTCTCCACTGGAGTTGGTGTCGTCTGCTAAACCTCATTATTCTCTCTCTCTCTCTCTCTCTCTCTCTCTCTCTCTCTCTCTCTCTCTCTCTCTCTCTCTCTCTCTGATTGTCTGTTTCTTTTTCTCTGCCTTACACGGCTTCCAATTTTGTTTCGACATACAAGGCCTGTAGGGTTAACATTCCTAGCTCGTTAAAAGTGACTATTTGCGACAACCACAAATTTCACTTTTTCGTTACTTGAACCATTTACCTAACCCTAACCCTAACCCTAACCCTATTCTTAACCCTAGAAAAAGTGAAATTTGTCGTTCATGCTCAATGTCGCAAAATGCCGCAACTTAGCATTCTGAATTCATTAAACAGTTTGTTTTAAAGAAATAATTACATAGGACTTTACTTTCTCTTTGACTCTGCCTTTTCTTTTTGTTTTTTTATCATCAACTATTTTTCTGACTCGTTGGCTCATTCTCCTGCCTTTTAAAAAATAAATTGCAAATATTTTTGTCTACATTGACCTCTTTCGAAATCAGATTGTGTTAGCTGTGCGCAGTGGAGAGACCAGTGAATACTGAACACCAGACACACATACATATGTACTTTACCCATTATAGCCATGTGGCCTGAAAACACAGAACAAGAAATAATAACACTGTTAACTTTCTTCTATTTCTTTAACACACTAGACTCATTGAACTAATAACAATTTACTTTCTTTCATTATTAGACTCGTTGGACCAATAACATTATCTAAAATCACTTTCTTACTGTTTCTGTTCTCAGCTGTATTAATTTTAACAAAACAAAACAAAACATAAATAATCTTTTCAAACAGTCTGAACAAAGTTTTACTACAAATTAACATCTGTATGCAAGACACAAGTCGAAATTGGTGTTTATAATAATAACAAAATGAGTGCTTTTAAAGGTAGCCTAACCTGAAAGTATTCAAGTGTGTATACATAACTTTTTGTTGTTGTAATTGTTACTATATGGATGTTTGTGTACATTAATGAACTTCTTTTTTAATATGTTCATATTTTACATAACTTCGTGACAGACTGACTATTTCTATGAGATCTATGATACTGTTCATAACTCCATTTTGTTATTCCCAACAGTGTCTTGTATTGTTTTTTGTTGTTGTTATTTGTAAATGTATTACTACGTTCATATTTAAAGTAAAGGTTAATTTTTGTTGCTTTGTCATTATGTGAGGTTTATAGATCAATAACCCTTACATCTTTTTTTACATGCTCATATTTACGTAACTTTTCAAAAGACATGTTCATATTTTACCAAAAAACTACATGGTGTTTTACTCTTCTGCTGTTACTAGTTTTATACAAGTCCTATTGCTTGTTAGTGAACACAATTATACTTTTTACAACACATGACTTCTTTTAATCTTTTAAGTTATGAATGTGTGATTAGTTATTAGCCTCTTCACTGCCCCATCACAAATATTTCCGTCAACTTCCAGTAACCTATAAACTGCCCTGTCACGGAAATATCCGTCATAGAGTTATTCTAGAGTTTCATTTTGTCTATTGACATGTTTTTTTGCAGTATGTTCAAATGCATGTGGGAGTGTTCGCAAACGATAATATATTCAATTCCTGTTAAAAAAAAAGGTATAGGTTAGGTGCATGCAATCATAATGCTATCCATACTTTTTGCTTCAATAATAGTAATATCTTTATAATGTACATGTACTGTTTAAGTCTGTATGTATTATCTGTTGTTGCATTTGTCCATTGATGTTTTTGTGCATGTTTTTCTTTTTATATAAACATCTTATGTAGCCATCTTATATGTACTCATCTATTTTATTAAAAACCAAACTATGCATGCAGTGTCTTTTTTAATTTTGTTTCAACATTTATGCAGTCTCAACCAGTGTTTGTTTTTTCATGCTAAACCTCTGTTGTTTTTTTCAGTAAAGAATGTTATAACATTAACTATACTGGAGTACTGTGTTGCAAATTCATTTAATTTCTTTTTCATACCAAACCTTTGTATTGAAGGATGCCGTGTTTCTTTCCCTAAAGAGTGTTATGATCTTGATACACATTTCTAGTATAATGGTGCACTGCTTTACAATGTTACTCATAATTATGAGTAACATTGTAAACATTATTAAATAAACTTTAAACATGTGTAACCATTCTAGTTTATTTTACAATTTTTCCATTTTATAATAAACAACAATGTTACTTACTTCAGTTTGCTTCTT
This sequence comes from Phymorhynchus buccinoides, assembly GCA_017654935.2. Lineage (NCBI taxonomy): Eukaryota > Metazoa > Mollusca > Gastropoda > Neogastropoda > Raphitomidae > Phymorhynchus > Phymorhynchus buccinoides. Next base: position 56,120,527 of record CM065690.1, on the reverse strand, counting down.
TAGTTCTCCATTTTCTAGGATTTGTGAATGTCATAACTGTGTCAACTGCTTTTCCTGTTAGAAAATATATTATAAGCCTTGATTTCTTTAAACATTCCTGTTATGTATTACCCAGGGACGATATTTGTTCGTGCCCCAGCGGAAACATTTTAATATTTCATTCAGCGTCTAGCCGCCAACGAAGCAGGACCTCTGAGCGACTCAAGCGAGAAAAGTGAAGAAAGAAGGGGAGCCTCCAGCCCTCAACGCTACAAATTTGACAACGAAGAAAAAGAAAGGGGAGAGTTTCTCTCCAATTCCAATTAGTTCGCCGGCCCCCCACCACACAGCCCATGTTGATCACTGGCTTTCGCTAAGGAAATCAAAACCTTAGTTATAAACTCCTCTCCTGGAGATTTATTAGTGAGTTGTTGTTCTATTTGCTGTAGCTGATTTCAAGTCAATAGGTGTAGCTGAAGTGCTAGCCTCCTGTGACGGGCTCAGATCCAGTCTTTTAGTTATTTTGTCTTGGTAGTCAGTCATGAGTTTGTCCATGTGTTTTGTCATACAAGTCATCATTGTCTCAGTTTGTTTCTGTATCTGATCCGCCACAAGTGCTTCAATGTTCTTTTCTGATGCATTTTTGTTTTGTTCAATTAAAAGATTGGCTTTTGCTTTTAAAAGTTTCTTTTTGTTACTATTCAGTCTGGTTCGTCTCGAATATTTCCTTCTCTTTTTATCTGTGCTTTTGACAGGGGCTGCGTTGTCCGAGCTATCGAGGGGGATCTGACTTTGATCCCCCACGGTTTCCCGGCCCACTACACCCTTCACTTTGTCTGCAAAGCCATCTGTCTGTGCTGTCCTGGGAGGGCCTCTCTCCTCTGTTCTCCATGCCACATCAGGTGGCAAGTGAGGGGGTGGCCTTCTTTGTTCTTTGAGTGTTTTTTCCTCTGTCAGAGCAACTTTGGCCCTTTTAATGGCCTCCGAGTATGGCAAAAAGGTCTCTGCTCTTATTTTATTTGCTCTTAGGCGCAGTTGGTATTGGGGGCAACCCTGGTACGCCGCCGAATGATTTCCCATGCAATTAATACATTTTAGAGTTTGTGTCTTACAATCTTTAATATTGTGTCCAGGCTGGGCACATCTCACACAGTTTTCCTTTTTGGATCTGCATTGATCTTGGCTGTGTCCCAGCCTGGACCACTTCCTGCATTTCCGAACTGGTGCCACATACGGGTGTACTTTGAACTCTTCTGCATTTAATTTCACAAGGGACAATTAAAAGATTGGCTTTTGCTTTTAAAAGTTTCTTTTTGTTACTATTCAGTCTGGTTCGTCTCGAACAGTAGGCCTGTCAAAAATGATTTTGACAGCCCTCGAATCATTCCCGTCCTTGTTTTTCAATCTGGTCACTTGCTTAGCGCCTGGTATAAGTCTTTTGATTTCGTCACTGTTTTCTTCGTGAGGGATAGCTTTAATTACGCCTTCAGTTGTAATTTTATTTTATTATTTTTCTTTTACGTCACCCTCGCGACGCAAATATCATCACAATATCATATGATGTAACAAAAATATGACTGCAGTTGTTTAGTTATATTATATATTTAGTTGGGAAGGCCCGTCAAAATTTAATATTTTTATCTAAATCTTTAGATTAATAGCCATTTGAAACTACTGTGTACTATTTATATTCCTTATCTTTATAGGCGAACCTACGACTTAAGGCAAAAATTTATCCGTTTTATTCCCTACATGTTTCCTGCTGAAAGAGCCAAACAAGAGTAAAGAAAAATCCTAACAAATTAATCAATAAACCTATTTTGAACCTTACTGAAAGCCCCAAAGGTAACTTTCAGAGAAAAAAAGAATAACTAATCTACTATTACTTTGGAAGACAGGAAAGACCTACAATTTTAAGTGCTTATTCTTATTCTAACCTGATTTATTTGCTTGCACACAAAGTTCCTCCACAACTCGGAGGGCTGGCAAGAACCCTAACAAGGAAAAAGAACTACCCTTAACAGACCTATTCTTGGAAGACCGTACCCACCGGCAAAAAAGCCTACGAGTGGGGGTTGGATAGAAAGATCAGAAGAGACATGATGTCCAAAACAAAAGATAGTGGGGAAGGATGAAGAGCAAAAAAACAGCAAAAAAAGACTAAACTAGCTAGAGGTCCTAGTCCCTAGCCCTGGGAGTCCTGCTGTGCAAGGGCTCGGGAGGCCGGCGCAGTTCTCCCAGGGATACCACTTTTGTGATATGTCCTACAACCCCTAGTCCTAGACAGCCGAATAAAACATCGTTCTGTCAAAACAAAGAAAAAACCCAAAAACCCTATCTCCCTATTTATACTCACTAACGCGACGAGGATGACCCTGCCTCACAGGAAACGCTGAGGTGTACGAAGGTGGATGAGGTGTTGCTCAACGGCGGACCGGAGCAAGAGTTGCAGTCCAACGTAGGACCAGATGTACCAATCTGTCGTGCGGCGGTGCTGGCGGGAGCGGCTCAAGAGTGGTGGGTGCCCATCTTCCGTCAGCAAACCGCCGTACTGTAGTAGTAGAAGTCTGCCAAGGCAGGTGTCCAAAGCTGCTCAAGTTGAGAAGGCCCAAGCAAGCAACAGCAGAAGATGGCGCTGTAGAGTCTCTCTCTCTCTCTCTCTCTCTCTCTCTCTCTCTCTCTCTCTCTCTCTCTCTCTCTCTCTCTCTCTCTCTCTCTCTCTCTCTCTCTCTCTCTCTCTCTCTCTCTCTCTCTCTCTCTCTCTCTCTCTCTCTCTCTCTCTCTCTCTCTCTCTCTCTCTCTCTCTCTCTCTCTCTCTCTCTCTCTCTCTCTCTCTCTCTCTCTCTCTCTCTCTCTCTCTCTCTCTCTCAGCTGATCAGTTTCCAGCTGGCCTGCCAAAGTTGGGATGAGGGGAAACACATACTGAACAAGTTGAAAGCGTTATATACTACTTCAGCGAGGGCGAAATTTCAAGTTTTGGACTTTTGTTGGTAAGCTGAAGGATACATTCAGATATCTCATGATCTGGGTTGCAGGAGTTTGGTCAGTTCTTGAATGGTAGCATTAATAACTCACAATTTACAAGTCATATCGCCTAAAACATCTGATAGCATGAAAATATACCCCTTTTAGAGTGTTTCTTTGAAAAAAAATGAAAAACTCATTTTTGTCGATATATCATGATCTGGCAGGTAACCCTCGAAATGCATCCATGTGACATGCGTAATAATAAAATATGTATGTTATTCTCATGCTAGCCAAATGTTAATATCCTTATGCATTTTGTTCATCTTTGTAATACTCATTGATCTTTGTAATTCTTATGTGACTTGTCATCCAAAATGGTGCTTATATTTATGCATGCTGAATGTCAATGTTTCTGTTGTACGGCACCTGGATGAGAAATAATACAGTGATTTTTAATTTGAATTTGAATGTTTGTAAAAGGTTACAAAGTTTGTAATATGTTACAAAGTTTTATATTGTCGTAATGCTTGTACTATGTTACAAAGTTTGTAATGTGTTACAAAGTATCTAATGCGTTCTAAAATTGTAGTATGTTACAAACCAAAATATCTCTGTCTGTCTGTCTGTTCTTCATCACTGCTGCATGCTTGCATTTCCGCGGCAACTGTGTGACATATTACAACTGTGTGACATATTACAACTGTGTGACATAATACAACTGTGTGACATATTACAACTGTGTGACATATTACAACTGTGTGACATATTACAACCATGTGACATATTACAACTGTGTGACATATTACAACTGTGTAACATATTACAACTGTGTAACATAATACAACTGTGTAACATATTATAACTGTGTGGCATATTACAACTGTGTAACATATTACAATTGTGTGACATATTTCAACTGTGTGACATATTACAACTGTGTGACATATTACAACTGTGTGACATATTACAACTGTGTGACATATTGCAACTGTGTGACATTACAAACTGTGTGACATATACAACTGTGTGACATATTACAACTGTGTGACATATTACAACTGTGTGATATATTACAACTGTGTGACATTGCAAACTGTGTCACATATTACAACTGTGTGACATATTATAACCTATTAACATATTACAACTGAGTAACATATTACAACTGTGTGACATATTACAACTGTGTGACATTTACAACTGTGTGGCATTACAAACTGTGTGACATATTATAACCTATTAACATATTACAACTGAGTAACATATTATAACTGTGTGACATATTACAACTGTGTGACATATTACAACTGAGTACCTTATTACAACTGTGTAACATATTACAAAACTTGTAACAACTATTTACATTTATTTAACAACTATTTATTTATAGTGTATGCACTCTCTGCACTAAATGTGTATGGATAATAACATGCATAACATTCTCTTTCCTCTCTCAAAAACATAAAACCATTCTCCAAAATTAAACTTTCATAGAAAGCACATATTATGCAACAAAACTAGTTTATCAAATTTGCTGTACTTTATCAAACTGAAATGTTCAGTTCATAACAAATAATCACAAACACCCCCCCAAAAAAAAATTCCAAAAAAAATCAAACATATTTATGTGACTACTAGGCCTATTGGTATAATAGCACAACACAAAGTAAGAATGCAAAGTACAACATCTACCCCACAATAATATCTTTGAACTTTCCAGGCATCTTCATTTCCCTTCCCGCCGGATTTCCCGAGTTCTGTTCCTTGATCTATGTCTGCGTGTTTTGAAGTGCAGGCGAGTCTGTCTGCCTGTCTGGCTGCTCTTGGGTTGCTTCCCTTCAATGTGAGTCTGTCAGATTAAGATTAAGATTAAAATTATAGCCCCATCGACAACTAAGGCCATGTCAGGGCTGTCACCACGTATTAAAAGTTTGAAATATGTTAGAAAGGTGATAATAACTTAGAAGGATGTTACACAGTTATAATATGTTAGAAAGTTTATAATATGTTACAAAGCTTGTAATATGTTGCAAAGTTGCAATATGTTACAAAGCTTGTAATAAGATACAAAGTTTGTAATCTGTTGCAGCTTGTGATTTGCTAAAACGTTTGTAATATGTTACAAAGTTTGTGTTTAAAAAAACCGTTTGTAATATGTTACAAAGTTTGTTACAATTTTGTAATATATTACAAAATTTGCAATATGTTACACGGTTGCTAAAAAGTTTGTAATATGTTACAAAGTTGCAATATGCTACAAAGCTAACCTTAACCCTAGAAATGCAGCAGACATGCTGCAGAATTGCAGAAATTCAACAGACATGCTACATAAATGCATAAATGCAGCAGGAATGCAGCAGAAATGCAGCAGGAATGATAAAATGCGATAGAAATGCAGCAGGAATGATAAAATGCGATAGAAATGCAGCAGGAATGATAAAATGCGATAGAAATGCAGCAGAAATGATAAAATGCGATAGAAATGCAGCAGGAATGATAAAATGCGATAGAAATGCAGCAGGAATGATAAAATGCGATAGAAATGCAGCAGGAATGATAAAATGCGATAGAAATGCAGCAGAAGTGTATCAGAAATGCAGCAAAAGTGCAGGAATGCTTAGAAAGTTTGCAATATGCTACAGAGTTTGTAATATTTTACAAATTTGCTATATGTTACACCGTTGCAAAAATGCTGCAGAAATACAGCGAAAATGCAGCAGAAATTCAAGAATGCCGCAGAAATGCAGCAGAAATTCAAGAATGCTACACAAATGCAGCAAACATGCAGCAGAAATTAGAAAATGCCTAAGAAATGCAGCAAACATGCAGCAGAAACTCAAGAATGCCTAAGAAATGCAGCAAGCATGCAGCAGATATGCATCAAAAGTGCAGCAGAAATGCAAAACACACACACACACACACACACACACACACACACGCGCGCGCGCGCGCGCGCGCGCGCGCACACGCACACACACACACGCACACACACGCGGCAGTTGAAATTAAGTTAATGGAATTGGATGTAAACAAGGCTCAAGGGCCGGATAATATTCCTCCTAGGGTGCTTAATGAACTATAAGTAAAGAATTATCTGTTCCACTTTGTACGTTATTTAATAAATCTATGGAATTGGAAACAGTTCCTACTGAATGGAAAAATGCTTATTATAATGAGTTGACTGTTGTTGTTGTTGGGGGTTCACACATATTACATTCAAGAGGAAACAGTTGACTACAAGGATCATGTAAATAAGCACATTTATTAAAACTACACAGTATAGATGATAATCAAGGAACACAGAGACAAAGGCTTGCTGTTGATAGCGTGTCTAGTAGAAGAGTGCCAGCAGGCAGAAAGGGAAGGGAAAGATAGCGTTGGTTGGTGCCAGACTGACCAATCGGGATGCGTGGCATGTGATGTACACGTGAAGAGCATGAGTGATAGAGAAGGAAGAATAAGGTCAGCTAGTTATTCAGTAGTTGTTGCAACTATGGCTACACACCTATGTTAATATCACTACACTTATGTTACTGCCTTGTTTAAAAAGGGTGCGAGAAGTGATCCTAGTAATTATAGACCAGTGAATCTAACATCAGTATCTTGTAACGTATTTGAAAGTATTATTATAGATGTTATCGTTGATCATATGAAAATTAATAAATTGTATACAGAGTGTCAGCATGGTTTCCGTCAGCATAGGCCATGCACCACACAGTTACTGCAGGTAATGAAAGATTTAACTAAACTATTAGATAAAGATAATGGAAAAAAAGGAAATGTGTAAAGAAAATTCTCTTCTTTTTTGTACGTCCTCTCGGTCATAGACACATTTGTAAATACAAAGATGGTGGGAACAATACTGGCTGCAATGCCCGGAGGCAGTGCATCACCAGTAAACTCCCTAGTCCCCAACAATACAGATAGGTGTAGCGGTAAACACGCCTCGGTTAAACCTCATCGGCTGTGGTACCGCCAGAATTAATTGGAGGTAATAACGTAGATATTACAATGAGAGATTACTTATTAAACTACAATATTATGGTATAACAGGTGAATTATTAGCTTGGATTGAACACGTTTTGAATGATAGAAAACAATTAGTTAGAGTTGGTGACGTTTACTCTGATAACGTAGATGTAACTAGTGGTATACCCCAGGGAAGCATCCTTGGTCCGTTAACTCTTTACGATTTTTATAAATGACTTCCCACAGGACATAAATAGCTTTTGTAAGATATTTGCAGATGACACGAAAATATATAATACATCCGTAAATAAAGGTGAGTTACAAAATGATTAAGATTCATTAGTTAAGTGGACAGATACTTGGAAATTATACTTTAATGCATCAAAATGTAAAGTATTACACCTGGGCAACAGTAACACTTGTAATAAGTATACTATGACTAAAGATGGTACCAGCTATGTTATATCAAAGTGCACAAAAGTAAAAGATCTTGGTGTAAGTTTGGATGAACATTTTAAATTTGATAACCATACTCATGATGCTGTTAAGAAATCAAATAAAATGCTTGGTGTTATTAAAATGTATGTATGTTTGTGTTTTACGTCCTCTCGACCTGGGAAGGCACATATGGGACATTTGTACTGGGTTAGTATGAGAAACTAAAAATAAAACAGGACAAAACGTAAACAGACAAACCGAGGACGCAGACAATACATAAAGAATGAAAGGGGAATTCTAAGGAGCGCAAGTCTGATTGTTGTAAAAAAATTAAAAATTTATAAGATAGTTATTTGTGTCAGATGACACTGATTAAATTTACTACGTTTAGTTAAGATTTTAGTTTAAAAAATTCTTTTTGTTGTCTGTCACCCAACCGAAACCACATCTCCTCCCGAGATTAAAATTCAAGGGCTACAGTGTTAAAAAATTCAAAATTTTATTTCATTCATAAAAAACCAAAGTTGGCCTTTATTTAATTTTAAAAGAATATATATATATACAAATATTCATTGAATATTTACGAGGTATGTAAATTTATGGATATTTACAAGGGGTGGAATAACGTGAAAATGTTAATGTCCTACCAGGGGAAGGTACTCCTGCCCCTGGGACTGCCCTGAAAAATAGGGGGAAAATTTACATCACGGACTTAATCATATAGTAAAAAGCCAAGTGTCCGTCCGTGTGTGTGTGTGTGTGTGTGTGTGTGTGTGTGTGTGTGTGTGTGTGTGTGTGTGTGTGTGTGTGTGTGTGTGTGTCTGAAACACGAAACGGGCCTTATAACTCCGCCGTTTTTCGACCGAATCGCTTCAAATTTGCTGTGAGCCCTCACGGGGCGATGGCAACGGCAACCGAGGCGGCCGTGCCATTTGCGCAGTTCGGCAAATGCGCGAAACGCGCATCCTCCGGCCTCTTGGCGCCTGTATCTCCGGTGTTTCTGGACCAATTGCCTTCGAATTTGGCAAGAACATGACTGGGGACGGTGACTATCCGTGTACCACACCGGAAGCGAATCGGTTAAGAAACGCGCGCGCTATACGCCGCTTCACCTTTTCACGAATACCTCCGCCGTTTCTTAACCGAATCACCTCAAATTTCATGTCAGGCTTGCTGTGGTCCGGGCACAGTCTGCCACCAAATTTGATGAGAATCGGGAGAGCGCATCACTCTCAGAGCAGCGCCAATGGGAAACGGGGCCTTATAACTCCGCCGTTTCTTAACCGAATCACTTCAAATTTGCTGTACTCAGCGTTACCAGTACTTGGCGTTACCGTTACTAGGCGTTACCAGTACGGTGCATTGCCAGTACTAGGCGTTGCGCTAGTTATTTTAAAAAGGTACAGGATATATATATATATATATTACAGGTAGTAAATATAGGTGAAAAAAATATATCTATTTTATTTTTATGTACAGTGTTAAAACATAGGGCACCTATGATTACCAGGGTGGCATCCGCATAGGCCCACCCCCCACCAAGGGGAGACAATCCATGTTGATATGTTTGTGGTGTTGGGTTGGTAATGGTGTGTGGTAATGGTTGAGGTGATGTGCTGATAAAATGTTTGTGCTGTTATGTTTGTGTCAAAATGTTTTTGGCTCACGTCGTTTTTTAAAACAAAGTGAGTCTATAGTATCGTACATGTTCGGTTGTGTGTCTGTGTGTATGTGTGTGTGTATGTGTGTGTGTGTTGCGTCCGTGGCCCCGACCTTTAACCTTAACTCAAACCTTAACGTTGTCATTTTCTCTAAACATATAGGGCGTTAGAGGGTTAAAGTTAGCAGAATACTTGATTTTGACGTGAGCCTTCAAGTCACGACGATCAAAGCAGTCAGATACATTGATAAAGAACAAAATAAAGATAATCATTTGTTGCAGAGATTACTGTTGTGCAACCTTTAACCTTGACTCAGTCACACTCTTCAAACTAAAGAAGACTCTCACTCTCCACTGAAACTTTAACGTTGTCATTTTCTCAAAAAAACATAAGATGTTAGAGGGTTAAAGTTAGCAGGATACTTGATTTTGACGTGAGCCTTCAAGTCATGGCGATCAAAGCAGTCAGATACATCGGTAAGGAACAAAAGAAAGAAAATCATTTGTTGCAGAGATTACTGTAACTGTTGTGTTGTACCGAGTAGGAGATACATACTGGAAAGAAGACTCTCCAT
>CM065690.1:56100939-56105939 GCA_017654935.2 Phymorhynchus buccinoides | reverse complement strand
AACCACTCTGCCACTTTTCTCCGTGTAAGGAGGACTACAAATAATAGTGAACACTAGAGTACTTGCGTAAACTGACCCAGTCGCGACACACGCTTGCACCCCTAACCCTAACCCTAACCCTAATCTTAACCTAAACCCTTAACCGCTAACCCGATTTTGCTCAAATTCGAACGTGTCCAAGCGTTTGACCCCTAGTATCCACCTGTAAATATTCATGTTGATATATCCAAGCGTTCTCGCTTCGCGACTAGATTTAGATTCGTTTAGACAGTAGAATTTCACGAGAACCATGCCTTAACAGATGTCACAGTCGGATCGTACCGTATGCAGTGTGTCTGCGCTCTGCGTAGCACGGGGAGCGGATGAGCTGTTTTGGTGGAGTAATGGTCTTTAGCCTTCGACACCGGGGAGTGTAACCTGTGCAAAGACACAGCAACAAACAAGTGCAACTCCGAGCGGCTGCAAAGTCCCCTCGCAGCATCGCCGAGCTACTCCGAAATCGGAATGGGCTGTACACATACATAAAAACGCACCAAAACAGCACGTAACTACATAAGAACGCATGAAAACAGCACGTAACTGAATAGTTTTTGATATATAGCCTTGGGGTTCGGACCCGTGATTTGAGCGCGCGCGATCATGCGCACACGCGCGCACAGAAAAATTCATGACAACTGTGTTATAGACCATTCATCAAGAAATGTTGTGGAAAAAAATGCATTAAAATACATGCAAAACTTCGCGAGATATTAGCGATTATGTGTTTCGGGGTTTGAACCCCGTAACTGGCGCGACCTTGACCTTAATGTAAAACTAAATACATCAGTGGATAGCTTACATCTTGGCAAACTAGTATGCCAAATTTGATGATGATAGACTGAATAGTTTTTGAGAAAAACGGACGAATAGCTGGACGGAGGGACGCCGGACGGACGGACGGACGGACGGACGGACGGACGGACGGACGGACGGACCAGACAAAAACAATAGTTTCCCCAACCTTCGGCTCGGGGACTAAAAACGCCTCATTCAGCACTCAAAAGTGAAGTCTGTATTTCTAAAGCGCGACACATGGCATACTGGCTCAGAATAGACGCTTCTCGGGAAACTAGAACGTGTCCTTTCACCACAAAGTAGAATTGTCCCCCATGAACAAGTCGGACAAACAGAAGACAGTCGTGTTATATTAAGGACAGAATACGAGCAGAAGATGAACGAATTCGAGCCTTTGAAAAGAAAGTGGATGATTGTACATAACCAACATCTTTCGCATCTATTTCAAAAACAGAATTGCTGGGGAAATCTGTGAACTGCATAAACACACGTGGTCGTTCCTTCCTTATGTCAAAGCTTGGGGTGACTTGGAGAGGGGTGGGGGTGAATAAATGAATGCGAGGATAGAAATGGTGGGAAAGAGGGCAGTTCTTAACGTTTTGATAGTCGCTTGTATCGACCCTAACTATGTCCAACTTCTTGCGAAGCATGATTTGTTGTTCATTTTTCATTGGGGGTTTTTTCTTTCATTTTTAATGCATGCAAATGTGTTTCCTTGCTTATATTGTGCTTGTACGAGACCACACTGTAATTTTTACCAAACGTGATAAAGTATTTTTGACTTTGACTTTGACCTGATACAGGCACTAAGAAACATGATGTTGCCGTTTCGGCACCAGACTATAGAGAGCTGATGGCACCTTCCGGCTTTTACATTTGAAGAATGATCATTGCCTTCTAGCAGGTGACTCTCTCGGTTCACTAAAGGGCCAGCCACACGTCCACCAAACTCGCACGACCGTACGATACGATTCGATCACGTGGTCTCGAAGAACAAATGCGATTCGCCATTCGAGACCACGTGATCGAATCGTATCGTACAGTCATAAGCTTATTTATTGTCCATTGGCATTGTACAACGCTCATGGAAACTAAGTCTTCTCTTCCACCGTGTAAAGTAAGATGAGATACATCAAAATAAAAATATTTAAATCAAAACATGAAACATAAATTTACAATTAATCACCGCCAGCCCATATTTCAGCCAAAAATTTCCATTAAATGTACCTGGGTAGAGAACAAAATCCACCTGCAGTATTGTGGATTCTTCTGTGACATATATAAAATGTCTATCCTTACTTTCCAAAAGTAAGACAATAGGGTCTTTGGATAATAGACCCCAATTTGATGCCTTCTAGTGACATAGGTGTTAAATCACTGTGGTGCTAAAATGCGACTTTGGCGGTGAAAGGGTTAAGCATGTGACTCTCGCACCACACCCAATCTTTCATCCGCTCTCCGCTATCTTGCTGACTCATCATGCAACCCACCATTACTTCCGCTTTCCTTTTTTTTCCTTCCTTTTTTTGGTATACCTTTTTTCTTGTTCCCTGTCGGTTTTTGTTTTAGGTATTATTTCCCCCTCCCGCTCTTTCATCCGTCGTGCGATTGTAGTGGACGTGTGGCTGGCCCTAAACAATGGCTTTCCCGTGGCTACAGTCTAGAGAAGTAAATTGGATCCAAACGCGTGTGATTGGTTCTGATGCTGGCAAAATACTGTGCCTGACAAATGAACTAGTATTGCTGGGGGATGCTTTATCAGGGGGCTCATCGATGTGAACCTGTCTCTATATTCCTGTCTATATGTGTTCCCGTCTCCGTATGTCCCCGTCTCTGTGTCCCCGTCTTTATGTGTCCTCGTCTCTATGTGTCCCTGTCCTTATGTGTCCTCGTCTTTATATGTCCCTGTATATGTATTCCCGTCTCTATGTGTCCCCGTCTTTATGTGTTTCCGCATCTATGTGTCCCCGTCTTGTTGTGCCACCCTTCTCTTTATGTGTCATCATCATTGTGTCCCCGTCTCTATATGTCCCCGTCTCTATGTGTCATCATCATGGTGCCCCCGTCCCTATGTGTCCCCCGTCTATGTGTCATCCTCATTGTGCCCCCGTCTCTATATCTCCCCTCTCTATGTGTCACCTTCATTGTGCCCCCGTCCCTCTATATATCCCCGTCTTTATGTGTCACCCTCATTGTGCCCCCGTCTCTATATATCCACCTCTCTATGTGTCACCTTCATTGTGCCCCCGTCTCTATATATCCCCGTCTCTATGTGTCACCCTCATTGTGCCCCCGTCTCTATATATCCACCTCTCTATGTGTCACCTTCATTGTGCCCCCGTCTCTATATATCCCCGTCTTTATGTGTCACCCTCATTGTGCCCCCGTCTCTATATATCCACCTCTCTATGTGTCACCTTCATTGTGCCCCCGTCCCTCTCTATATATCCCCGTCTCTATGTGTCATCATCATTGTGCCCCCGTCTCTATATACCCCCCTCTCTATGTGTCATCATCATTGTGCCCCCGTCTCTATATATCCCCCTCTCTATGTGTCATCATCATTGTGCCCCCGTCTCTATATATCCCCGTCTCTATGTGTCATCATCATTGTGCCCCCGTCTCTATATATCCCCGTCTCTATGTGTCATCATCATTGTGCCCCCGTCTCTATATATCCCCGTCTCTATGTGTCATCATCATTGTGCCCCCGTCTCTATATATCCCCGTCTCTATGTGTCATCATCATTGTGCCCCCGTCTCTATATATCCCCGTCTCTATGTGTCATCATCATGTGCCCCCGTCTCTATATATCCCCGTCTCTATGTGTCATCATCATTGTGCCCCCGTCTCTATATGTCCCCCTCTCTATGTGTCACCTTCATTGTGCCCCCGTCTCTATATATCCCCGTCTCTATGTGTCATCATCATTGTGCCCCCGTCTCTATATATCCCCGTCTCTATGTGTCATCATCATTGTGCCCCCGTCTCTATATATCCCCCTCTCTATGTGTCACCTTCATTGTGCCCCCGTCTCTATATATCCCCGTCTCTATGTGTCATCATCATTGTGCCCCCGTCTCTATGTGTCCCCCGTCTCTATGTGTCACCTTCATTGTGCCCCCGTCTCTATGTGTCCCCCGTCTCTATGTGTCCCCCGTCTCTATGTGTCACCTCCATTGTGTCCCCGTCTTTATGTGTCACCCTCATTGTGTCCCCGTCTCTATGTGTCACCTCCATTGTGTCCCCGTCTTTATGTGTCACCTCCATTGTGCCCCCGTCTCTATGTGTCCCCCGTCTCTATGTGTCACCTCCATTGTGTCCCCGTCTTTATGTGTCACCCTCATTGTGTCCCCGTCTTTATGTGTCACCTCCATTGTGTCCCCGTCTTTATGTGTCACCCTCATTGTGTCCCCGTCTTTATGTGTCACCCTCATTGTGTCCCCGTCTTTATGTGTCACCCTCATTGTGTCCCCTTCTCTGTATTTGTCCCCGCCTCTATGTCTCCCCTCAGCTTAGGATTATGGTTAGGATAAGGGAGAGGGTTATTTAGTATTTGGTACTTTATTGTCACAGAGGCGTCTCTGGAAATTCGGGTTGCTCCCACCTGGAGAGAACGTTGCAGCCAGAGACCCATTCTTTTGTATTTGCATGGAAGGAAAGGGGGGGGGGGGGGTAAATGTTGACCAAATGACAACTGTTTTCGCTGCCATCGGGTTTAACGTGTGCTAAGTGCATGGGAACACGGGACCTGGGTTTATCGTCTCATCCGAAAGACTCCACGTTCAGACCGTAAGGCCTAGTGCAGAATGAGAGGAAAAATCCCCTGTACCCAGGTTCGAACTCGGGTGTATTTTATACGAGACGAACGCGTTACCTCTGTGCCACAGTACACAATGATTAGGGGTTAAGGTTGGGGGTTGATTAGGGCTAGGGTTACGGGTGGGGCTAGGTTACGGGTGGGGCTAGGGTTAGGAAAAGAAATTGATTAAAAAAACACACGACGGGGACAAATAGAAACGGGACATATTATAGAGACGGGAACACATAGAGACGGGAACACATAGAGACGGGAACACATAGAGACGGGAACACATAGAGACGGGAACACATAGAGACGGGAACACATAGAGACGAGGACACATAGAGACGGGAACACATAGAG
>CM065690.1:56083439-56095939 GCA_017654935.2 Phymorhynchus buccinoides | reverse complement strand
GGTGTAAAAAGAAGAGTAGAAGACATTGCAGTACAAATTATGCCACGTGGGATTTTCATGTCGCCGAGCGGCAGACATGTCTCCGAGTTAAGGGTGTACACCCCACTAATTAAGGGTGTACATCCCGGTAAAGGAGGGGGTCTAATACTAAACGTAAAAGACATCCTAGCACAAAATGTGCCACGTGGGGCTTAAATGTCGCCGAGTGGCAGATCTGTCTCAGTGTTAAGGGTGTGCACCCCACCAATTAAGGGTGTGCATCCCGAAAACGATTTTCACCCAGTCAAGAGTGTGTAGGTGCATCACCCAAAGGTCACAAGGGGGACAGGGACCGAAGATGTGAAGGGGGAAGGGAGGTACAGGGCGTGGCATGTACAGGGCGTAACCTTAAAAGGACATGTCTGCCGCTCGGCGATGCCCTTGTTTCTCATGACACCGGGTGTATACAAAGAAGTGATTGATTTCTGTGAAGATCAGTCAAAGGCACAGGCACTGGTAGAATCCGGCACTCTGAATGCGGTGCCCTTTGAGTGAGTCTGTGTGGGTGGACCAACGCTTGTAGGAGACTGTTTGTGAGTAACTATGGTATATCATTTTTAAATGTTATTGTCCTTTGCCCTACTGGGCTAAGGAGTATAAGTTTGTCGCGATGTGTGGGTGTGTGCGTCCGTCCGTGCGTGCGTGCGTGTATGCGTGCATGCGTATGTATGTGTGTGTGTATGTGCGCGCGTGTTGTCGTGCGGTGTGTGTCCGTCCCTGCCAAGGATATCTTACGAACCACTGGACAGAATCGCTTCAAAATTTGCTTGGATGGTGTACCACCAAGAGTGGACAAATTAGAATCGCGCTGACCTTGACCTCTAAGTTTGACCTTGAAAACGGAAATTTGTTCTTGTTTGTTAAGTAAAATTACAAATACATTGCATTTTCAGTATATAATTATATAATGTAGCCTGCGTTGCCATTTACACGCAATAATTCAGGTATAAATACGAACGTTAAAAATGCTACATTCAAAATTGGATTTTTCTTACAAATTCCGTTGTGTAATGGCATGCTAGAGAGTACTGACACAGGCCAAACCTTGTCCAATAGCCAGGACATAACCACAATGCACAAAGTCCTGCCCATGCAGTCCTCCAGAATAGCACTAGCACCTGCCCCCTCTGCTATCCGGAAGGCATGGTCGGAAACGACTGACTGGCGTACACGTTGCACAGGACAAAGACTCTGTGCAGCTGAGGAACCTGACCTTGACCCTGACCTTAACGCTAATTGTGTGTGTGTGTGTGTGTGTGTGTGTGTGTGTGTGTGTGTGTGTGTGTTTGTGTGTGTGTATGTGTATGTGTGAGTGTGTATGTGTGTGTGTGTGTATGCGCGCGTGCACGTGCACGGACTTGTGCACATGTACGATTATGAGGTGTTTCTTCTTTTGCAGACGGACGTAGCCCATTTCCTACAACAATGGCGAGGCCACCTGCCTTCAATCTCTCCTCCTCCTCCTCCTCCTCCTTCTCAACCCCTGCAGTCCTCCTCCTCCTTCTCTTCTTCTTCTTCATCCCCGTAGCCTGCGCACTTCATGTGAGCGAATTCCAACAAGACGCAGCCAGACGAGACACCCTCTTCGACGAAGACGTTCTCTTCTCGACCCAGTCCCGATCTCTCGTGGAATGTGTCAGCACGTGCGCGCGTGCGCAGAACTATGGCGCCCCGTCCTTGACCTACTGGCCAATGTCGAGCGACGAAGGTCAGCAATGCAGGTGCTACAGCAAGGCGAGTTTCGGCGTGGGGGCTGCCCAGTCTAACGCCCCTTCTGCGCGGTTTTATTTGCCCAAAGGATATGAAGGTAATTTTAAGGTCTCTGTAAACGTGCACTTTTTTTTAGTTACTATTTCATCATGGCAACATAGTGATGTGCATGGTCTCTGTACACGTGAACATTTATCACCTTTTCCCCCCCATGGCAACACAGTGATATGCAATAAATCGTATGAGTGGCTATTACTGTGTTGCCATGAGGAAAGAGCGAAACATGTTAGCGTGTATTGAGACTGTTATGAGTGGCTATTGCTGAATTGTCCACAGCACCCGGTTTCAACTGCTTTTAGTTCATGTCTTAGTTTTAGAACTCTTCACTTAGAGTATAACCCAATCCAAAGTTTCTATCCCTTCTTGTAGTAGTAGTAGTAGTAGTAGTTAGGGACAGAACAAGCCGTGAGGCTTTTTAGGAGTCCCATCGTTTTAAACTTTGGCAGGTATTATAATTATAGGTCAAGGTTTATACGGCAAACATTTTTTTTCCTATAAAATAAATTAATCAAAGCTTCTAAATATACTAATAAATTTTGGAAATTAATCAAGACGATTTTTGAAGATGTTAGTATTTGGTGCACATTTTAACTCAAAAGGAAATTCATTCCACATGTTAGCAACTCTGTTACTGAAAACATTTTTTCTAATATTAGTATTACACCTTTTGATAAATATCTTCCCATCAGAATTTCTTGTTAGATTATAGATTGTGTTGTAGTGTACCACTTGTAAGGTCTTGCCCTATCCCTGACAACAATCGTTGGAAAGGATACTTGCCCACGTGACATGAAATAACTTGAAACAAACAGCGCTCTGGGAAAACTAAAATCAGTGAGAATGTGGGGGATCTGTGAGCTGTGCTTGCCACGGGGAAAGACTGATTTTATTAGTGGCTAGCACTGTGTTGCCATGGAGGAAAGAGTGAACAATGCTAACGTGAATTGAGACCATTGTGACTGATCTTATGAGTGGTAATAACTGCGTTGCCATTGTGAAAGGGTGAAAAATGTTTGCGTTTACAGAAACCTTTAGCTGAATATTAAGTGATTCTTTTGGGTGACACAGGCACCCCCTCCCCCCCCCCCCCCCAACACCCCACCCACAAAATAGCGCCAGTTACAAGATCGCTCATGAAAATTAACATCCATTGACTTTTAGGATTGTTAAGCAGATTCAATGCATAAAACATTGGAACTTCTTCTTCTTCTTCTGCGTTCCCAGGCCATAATTATGGCCATAATGGGTAAGGTAAGTATGTGTCCCTTTTTCAGTTTTCACCGGTCCCCCCGCTGCGTACAGCCGACACATTCCGATTTTGGAGGAGCTCAAAGGAGAAACATTACTTGGTGTTTCTTCAAAAGGCAGGAGAATGGGCCAATAAGTCAGAAAGATAGTAGATGATAGAAAGCAAAGGGAAAAAGCAGAGTCAAAGAGCGTGGCAGATTAGGGGAAGTTACAAGCACAGAACTTCCAGAAGGTGGGGAACTATTTTGTTTACGAAAGCCCCCCCCCCCCCACGGGGAGAGACTCGTGGAGGGGTCGGGGTCGTCCAGCTCCCCGTATGGAGGCACGAGGCATCCACCCATTGCCCCGAAAGCAATGTGGTTTTCCAAAGTGATTTTGTCAGTTGAACAAACTAACAAACGCCAAACCAACCAACCAAACAAACAGGGAACTGTGTCCATAGCCAGTCACTTTGAGGACAACCTCTCCCTCAGTCACAGTCACAATGGGTTTGGGCACACTGACAGACAACAAAATAGAGAAAAAAATTGTCAACACAAAACTAGGGTAATTCACGAAAATGACATATTGTTTCTTCCCCAAGTGGGGATGTCGGGGGTCTTTTGTAAAACATAGTCCTTCTGGAAGTTCTGTGATTGTAACTTCTTGTAATCCATCACTCTCTTTGACTCTGCCTTTTCCTTTTGCTTTCTTACAGTTTCTGTCATCTACTGTCTTTAAGCCTTACTGGTCCATTATCCTGCCTTTTTTCCCCCAGTAACTATTACAAACATTTGATCGGACATGCTGGGCCTACCTAGTTTTGTTTTAGTTAGGCGCATAACGACAGCACGGCGCATCTGCGTTCAATTATGACAGAATACTGTCTGAGCGATCGACTGAAAAAGAAAAAATCTTCCCCACGTTCTATGAATTTCTGAACCCTTGTGAGTGTGTGCTCGCTCAGGAAAATTATGCATTGCTATATCCATTTCCTAAGCCACCCAGCGACTACATCGTTTGCTCCTTTAAAATCTGTTAAAGATAGAACCAAATGAGCGATTTAACTGCTGATTTCACCGCCAGGTGGCGAAAAGCTCAAGAACAACAACAAAAAGGTAAAATATAAACATCTTGTTTTCACACACACACACACACACGCGTGCGCGCGTGCGTGTGAGAGAGAGGGGGAAGGAAGGGAGGGAGGGAGAGAGAGAGAGAGAGAGAGAGAGAGAGAGAGAGGGGGGGGGGGGAGAGAGAACGAACGAACGAACGAAATTTTATTTATACAGGGTAATGAGATAAGTATACATACTATTTACACCCAGCCCTGTGGTAAATGAAAATATCGAAAAAAACAACAATAACAAAACATGCAATGAAAGAAAATAATAATCAACAACCAATAACATATAAAAAGTGAAAATGTTGAGGGAGAGATTGGCGGGGAGAGAGAGAGAGAGAGAGAGAGAGAGAGAGAGAGAGAGAGAGAGAGAGAGAGAGAGAGAGAGAGAGAGAGAGAGAGAGAGAAAGAGAGAGATAGAGATAGACAGACAGAGAGAGAGAGAGAGAGATACAAACAATCCAACATTTGTATAGGCATTTGTTACATTAGTGTCCAAGCATTTTAAAAATCAATTGTCAAAATATAATTCTTAAGATATCTTCAAAAAGATGAATAACGTGATATTTCTTTCAAATTAGTAGGTAAAGAGTTCCATAAGGAACCTCCGGAATAATGCAGACTGGATTTGAATAACTCCAAGCGGGGTCTATGGAGAGAAATCTTGTGCACATGTCTTTTATTATTTAACGTGAATTTATTTCTTAATCTAGATGGTGCCATTCCGTTCATTATTATGCGCCTAAGTCTTCCTTTATTAAATTTTAGTCGATACTTAACAGGTAGAATATTATGATTCTTAAAATCTTCTGATGTTAAGGAACTTGATTTCAATACAACTAGTTTAAAGCCGCGATTATAAGAGTGGACAAGGGGTTTCAAAGTCTTGCCACTGACACAGTCCCAGAGTGTCGAAGCATAGTCAACTAGTGATTGAATGTGTGCACTGAAGAAGAGTTTCCTGGCTTCCTGATTTAGAAAATGTCTTATTTTGGATAATTGGAAGACTTTTTTTATAGATGTTTTTGCTTAAATGAGCGATATGGTCCTGCCAGGATAAATTGTTATCAATGGTTAATCCTAAGACTTAGTGGGATTTTATTTCTTCGATTTCTTTATTATTGGCATATAATTTTGGAGAAGGTGCATGTAGGTTATGACGTTTCTGTCTGGTAGTTATCGGCATGTGTTTTGTTTTTCCAGTATTTAGTGACATATGGTTAAAATGTGTTCAGGTTGTGAGTGTATCAATGTTTTCTTGTAAGTTTCATATAGGGTGTTTAAATTGCGATCAGATGAATGGATCGTGGTGTCATCTGCAAAAAGATCACTAAGGGATGAAAGGAAAATGGGCAAATCGTTTACATATACTGAAAAAAGGATGGGACCAAGGATAGAACCTTGTGGCACACCACTTTTTGAACAACGAAAGTCTGAAATGTTATTATCAATAGAAACACATTGTTGACGGGAGCTAAGGAATGATGACAGGAGTGCAATAGCGTCGAGAGAGAGAGAGAGAGAGAGAGAGAGAGAGAGAGAGAGAGAGAGAGAGAGAGAGAGAGAGAGAGAGAGAGAGAGAGAGAGAGAGAGAGAGAGGTAAAGAGCGAAAGAGAGAGATGGAGAGAGAGAGAGAGAGAGAGAGAGAGAGAGAGAGAGAGAGAGAGAGAGAGAGAGAGAGTGAGTCTGAGTCTGAGTTTGAGTCTGAGTCTGAGTGTTTAATGTACATCAGCCATAGGCCATTATGCAAACACGAAAATGAAGTGGATGATGAGGAAGGGTGGGAAAGAGGGTGGGGTGGGGGCAGACATGGGTGGTGAATGAAAAAGGCAAAGGAAAAAAATAAACCATCATAATACATTTGCATTAGAATATATGATGCAAGTTTGCGACAATAAATGTTAACGACTAAGCTTGTTCAAACAAAGAGAACGAGAACACAGTCAACCTGACGTTAGTAACTTTAGGTTCAGTATATGGATAATCCGCGGACAACCTTAGCATCAAGCAAAATAATACTGGAAGACATACCATAAACTTACCATTCTGCCTTATCGTCATTTCCAAAGTTAAGCAATAGATGACATCAACTGGTACTTTCATAACCCCAAAACCTAAACATGGAAGAATGGCTTGTGTAAAGCCACAACATTCGAAGATAACAAAGATAAAAGCAGTGAAACAAGCATAATAACACTCTCAGGTGCATATAATACGAGGAATTTATCCTTATTAAGCAAACTAGTGGTTTTCATATAGGACATTGCAAGAGGATGGAATAAAGAGAAAATATAGTATATAATCATATAAATATTTGCATTTGGGTCAATACAAATAGAACAAATAAACATAATTTCATGTCCAATGTTATACGCGTAGTAACCTTTCATTCATCATCACTTAATTGTTCACCAGAGAGGAACCTTTTCCTCACATTCATGGCATGGAAAATAAACTTAGATAATAGCTGGGATTTCGTCATTGAGTTTGCCTGAAGTAGTGAATGTAGTGACAGTGGAGAGAACTTGTGTAAAAGCTTCTGCCTTAGGTCAGTATATAAAGGACATTTGAAAATAAAGTGGTCTTCGTTTTCTATTTTTGACACGCATGTACGGTCTGAAACATTCTGACTGTATCTGTGCATATTATTGTTCAATGGGAGAACACCAAAACGTAAATGTGACAAAGCAACACGAAAGCAGTATGTGTCGACAAAAGACAAATATTGCTTTTTTTCAAAAATAGTTTTGAAACTCCAATAAGAAACATATCTATCTCTATCTCTGATAACACCGGACCACTCTTGAACAAACATGTCAATTAGCATTTGCTTAAATTGCTTAAGAAAGATAGTGGGATTACCAACAGATTGGTAGAGCCATACAAAAGCAAATCCTGTTTCTCATAAAATTTCCCTGATTTTACTTGCCCAACAATCTTTACCTTGTGAATCTAAAGTGACTAGCATTTTATAGGATTGTTTGGGAATTCTATTTTGATCCATATCCAGCAAACGTATCCAGTATCTAACACAGTTAACACAGGAAGCTATAAATATAGGGTACCTACCAAGGTCTCCATAAACCATTTTGTTAGGTGTTCGAATAGGGACCCCAAGATAACGTTTACATGCTAATAAATGGACCTTTTCCAAACTGTCAAGTCTTTGGTATCCCCAAATTTCCGACGAATAAAGAAGAATTGATTTGATCTTAGCATCAAAAATCACAAAGTATGTTTTAGAAGACATTTCTTTGTAATTCTGGAGGACTCTTTTCAAAAATAGAACAGCTTTCCTACCCTTAACTGCTAAATGGTCTGTTCCTTTCTTATGACTCAATTTCGTAGTAAAAATGTAACCCAAATAACAATAACTGTTTACAACTTCTAGCTTACTACCATCATAAAACCACTGTTCGTTTTTTCCCAAGAAACCCCCCTTCCTGAAAACCATCACTTTTGTTTTTCCTTTGTTAACGTTAAGTGCCAAATTATCACAACATTATTTTAAACAGTTAAGTTGGTTTTGCAAACCGATAGGTGTAGTAGACATCAAAACCACATCGTCTGCAAAAAGAAGTAGGAAGAGCTCCATTAAATCAGGCATTAAATGAATACCATGTCTACCTCTTAAGGACATGTGATCTGATAGCTGATTGATGAAGACGGAGAATAGAGTAGGGCTTAAAACACACCCTTGTCGAACGCCAATGGGACACTCAAAGAAGTAAGAAAACTCAGAAAAATTTGCTCTAACACAAGATATCAATGAGGAATACATAGCATTTAATGAACCCAAAAATGTACCTTTAATTCCTTGATTTCTCAAACATTCAAGTAGTTTGTCATGACGAATAGAATCAAAAGCTTTTGAAAAATCAACAAAAGCAACATATAATTTTTGACCCTTTTTGTTTAAGCACTTCTGGACAATTGAATGGAGATTCAAGATTTGATCTACAGTAGAATAATTTTTACGGAAACTTGCTTGATTCTCAGATATCATCCTGTTGTCTTCTAACCATTTGTATAGCCTCGTGTTCAAAATAGATGAATAACATTTACTGATTATACTAAGAAGTGAAACACCTCTGTAATTATTTGGCTCGTTTCGATCACCCTTTTTATGAATGGGAATAATTATTGCTTTAGCCCAATCTTTAGGATACATAGCCTTACTAAACTAGACATTAAACAACTTAACAAGGAACTTCACAACATGGTAGCCTCCTGCTTTCAGCATCTCAGCAGAGACGCCATCAATCCCACCTGCTTTGCCTGACTTAAGCTTAGATATGACTTTCTTTACTTCTTCCTATTTGATATCCTCGTATCAAATGTGATCTGAATCCTCTGTAATTATTATCTCGTTAGGATATCCTGGGTAGTTGTCTACCTCGTTGCTCTTGAATACTTCTTTAAAATGGTCACACCATTCATTGATATTAGTATTATTGTTATTAGAAACCCTCTTACTCCCACAACTAATGGTTTTTAGCTCTTTCCAAAATGCTGAAGTGTTTTTAATGTTATTTTCAAGCTGCTCTGTTTTCGCACGTCTATAGACTCTAGCCTTTCTTTTTAGGAGATATTTCTATTTCTTTTTCACCATTACATATTCCTTCCTGTCTTCTTCAAATCTAGTAGATCTAAAAAAAATTAAGTTTATGACGAGTTTCGTTTTTAGCTTGAGCACATTCCTCATCAAACCAACCATTTCTCTTGACTTTTTTTTTTTACTATAATAACATCTTTTGATCATAGAACTAACTACTGGAAATCTTCAAACAGTCTACAAAGTTTGCAATTGCACCATCAACGTCAGCTTCTACTTCATCTGTAGCTTCCTGAAGCTTGCGTTGTATTTCAGGACTGTTTAATACATTTATGAATTCCCGTTCTTTGTCATTTTCCCAAACACATTTATCTATGTATTTACGATACTTCTTTTTGCAACTACATACATCAACCTTCTTAAGGCCCGTGGTTTCAAATGTTAAAGTGACAGGTAAATGATCCGATTCAATTTCATCTTCAACAACAAGGCAACATTTACATTCAGACACAAACATATTGCAGGACATGATGAAATAATCTACCACACTGGTTCCGGAACTCGAAATAAATGTACAACTGTCATCAAAACTCCCTTCACACAAACCATTCAAAATAACGCAATCAAATAAGTTACACCACTCAATCAACTGACCACCAAACATATTGCTATTGTTGTCTTGTGAATTTCTTGTAAACTCACTTGCTACATCGATAGACATGTTTTCTAAATCATTGAATGATTGACAATAATTCTGACAGGCAGTTCTAGAATTTAAGTTCCCATTCAATAGGACATAAAAATCATTAAGCTCTTCGTAGAGATTCATTAAGGACTCTTCCAAGGTTTCAATACCATATCCAGTTTGAGACGTTTGCCAAAATGGAGAATCATTAGGAGGAATCAAACAAGAAACGTACAATATGTCTTTAGATGTTCCAAGAAGCGATGTATCCATTTTCAGCACTATCATATTATCTGTATCGATATTAACTTGCTTAACGAAAGATTCATATTTTTTAAGAACTAATACAATTACACCCCCAGAGTTCCTTCCATGAAAAGATAACTTCTTTGCCTTTGACACAAAAATACAATAATCACCAAAAACATCTAAGAAAGAGAGAGAGAGAGAGAGAGAGAGAGAGAGAGAGAGAGAGAGAGAGAGAGAGAGAGAGAGAGAGAGAGAGAGAGAGAGAGAGAGAGAGAATAGCATTGAACGAGCATATAACAGTAACAGTTGAACTGTTTACTCTGTAACTTTATTCTTTCTGAAGTCAGATTTTAAGGAATTTCTTCTTTTTCTTCTTCTTCTTTTTCTTCTTCTTCTTCTTCTTCTTCTTCTTCTTCTTCTTCTTCTTCTTCGTCTCTTTTTCGATCAGATGACATTACAAAAGGGGCCTGATAAGCTACTGTTCACTTGAGTCAAGATAAATTAGTTCTGATTTTCGCTCACCTGAGAGCGTTTTTATTTGAACATAATTTTCATTGATGGGTAATTCTCATTTCTAACCTGTTCTCTCGACCTAATTAGGCATCTTATAAGTACTATAAGGTATAGAAACGACAGCACCACTGTGAACGCATCAATATGCCTTTTATTAATATAACACGACAAGCATCCGCGACGTTGACGTGGTTCTTTTGACAGTCACCTTGATATCAAAACCATACTTTGTGCAGACTCTCAAGAGACCACAGCATCTCTGCAGACGACAGAAAATCCAGAAACCACAAAATCCGCAGAAACTACGGAATTTCTTCAGACCACGGAATCCGAGGAAACCACCGAATCTCTAGACGTGACTACACAATCTGCAGAAGAGACCACGGAATCTGCAGAGGAGACCACAGAATCTGCAGAGGAGACCACGGAATCTGCAGTGCCCGATGATGGCAGCTCGTGCGGGCCCCCTCCGTCTGTCCAGTTTGCCTACCACATCCCGGTGAAGCCGTACTATGCGCACGGAGAGTTCGTCACCTACGAGTGCTACGGGTCGAAGCTTGGCGGGTACGACGGACACCGCTCTTGTTACTATACTGACTGGGTGATCGTTTTTGAGGACCCTATTTGTGAAGTCGTCAACTGAGCACTAGTTACGTCCAATGTATCAGGATCAGGATCAATACATCGCAGGTGCCTATATTGGCACTAGTCGCGACGGTATCTCACTTCTTGTAATCATAGAATAGAAATAGAATAGAGAGTATCGGGATGACGTCACACGCTTGGCATGACGTCCCTTTGCAGTTCTCCGATAGCAAACAGCAATTTGGAAGAACAGTAACTCTTGAGAAACTCTCGTTGAAGAACAATAACCTTGGAGGTTGCGTTTCATTCCTTGGCATAATTGTGTATATATATATATATATATGTGGGGTTTTTTCTGTTTTGAGAAGGGAAAAAAGAGGTAGAAAAAGATGCCATGGCCTAATTAAGACATATTAGCCTGTAGTCAGGAGTGCGGCTAAGACAACTAATCCGGGATGGAAAATGTAAATTAGTCTGAACTACCAATCCGATTGGCAATTTCGACTACTTGGCATTTTCCGTCCCGGATTAGTTGTCTTAGCCGCACTCATGAATGTAGGACCTGGTGATTTAAGACAGACGCGATTTGGGGATCATAGCTTAAAGACACACTGACCCAGCAATATTAAGTCCCTTGATTTTTTTCTGGTCACACATACAAATGCCCCCAAATTCAAATTGAGGCTGCTCTTCAAAGTGTTGCTTTGTGTTGAATTTGGGAGCATTTATATGGGAGTCACACCTGGCCCAAAAAATCCAGATAAAAATGACCACCTTTGACGATCGATTTGTGGGTAACCAACGGAAACTGTGTGATGCGGTTTCTGCAGAACGATTTCTCTCAGGGATCTCTATGCATTTTTAGAAAGAAAAATCTTCATGTCATGGAGTCTTTAAGCCCAAGATTTTTAGCAGAAAGATTAATTCGCTATTCTTGTAGGCCTAATCGTTATTGTAAAAATGTGTAAGTCTGAAGTAGGAGGCCTAAGGCAATTGATGTTGGTAAAGGCCGCTTCACACTATCCAAACCAACTGGTTGGACCTTTCCAGGATCTAGTTTCTCTAGATAACGGTCGCCGCGCGAATAACGCTTACGCCAAACGGGGCCTAAGAAACACTTTAGAAAACGTTTGCGGAAGAATATTACAAGCTCTTGTCTGATTGGTCAAAGAAATGTATTATTTTAACCAAACTTTAATGGACCAATCAACAACAAGAAATGTATTCACCCCATGCAAGTCACGTGATAGTTCGCCAAGAGATACCTTGGGAGTAGCCACAAAACGTTTTTGGCAAACGTCGGCGAAAGAGGTGTTTCTTAGTACCGTTTTTGCCGATTTCCGCTCACGCTACGTAACGTTAGCCCTTGTGAAACGGCCCCCTGCTTTCCTTTCTTTCGACAGAGTGAGTAGAAATCGCAATTGCACATTTTGGTCGAATAAAACCCTTTCTACTAGGTCTGAAGGAATTGGCTACTGCATCAATTACTTCAAACTCACGCAGGCACTTGTGCCAATACAGCCAGTGCTTCCTGATGGGGGTAAATTGGGTATACCAGGGCTCTTTTGTAAAAAATAGTAACCCCACCTTCTGGAGGTTCTGTGTTGGCAACTTCCTCTAATCTGCCACTCTCTTTGACTCTGCCTTTTCCCTTTGCTTACTGTCATCTACTATCCTTCTGACTTATTGGCCCATTCTCTTGCCTTTTTTTGTCCAAAAAATCTTCCGAATAACTTTTCTCCTTTGAGCTCCTT
>CM065690.1:56070939-56073439 GCA_017654935.2 Phymorhynchus buccinoides | reverse complement strand
TGTTTTTGCACCACCGCCCTCAGAAAAAACAAAACAAGGAAAGCAAAACTGAGACATGCATAAAAAAAAGAAAGAAAAAAAGACAACAGACGTAACATTACGTTTTGAGTAAGAACAAATCAATGCAAGTAATCATTATGTGAAGGGAGACAATTCAAATGGAAGAACGATTTGAGAGAAAGGGAGGGGATGGAAGGCGGAGGGAGGGGAGGGGTGAGAGACAGAGAGAGGGGGAGGGTAGGGGAGAGAGGAAAAGGAGAGAATGAATGAATGAATGATTATTTTGTTTTCTGAGGATATTAGATTAAGGGGACGGACAGGGGGAGAGAGAGAGAGAGAGAGAGAGAGAGAGAGAGAGAGAGAGAGAGAGAGAGAGAGAGAGAGAGAGAGAGAGAGAGAGAGAGAGAGAGAGAGAGAGAGAGAGATGAGAGAGAGAGAGAGAGAGAGAGAGAGAGAGAGAGATAGAGAGAGAGATACGAGATACGGTACGGATTTTTAATCAATCAAGGCCATAGCCCCTCATGAGGGGGTGATACAATATAACATAGTCAGGCATAATCAGACATAATAAATAATAAGTACACACAAAGCAAAACATAAGCATAACATGTGGGAATCATCAACCTCTAACTGCATAAGGTAGACCTGATTTTAAAGGCTTTATACAAATATACTGCAAGCATTTTAACAACTTGTTCATTGGTTGACGACATTAACATTCCTAATCTAAATAAAGACGGTTGGCTGTAATACTTCCGAGGTATTAACTGAAACCTGAGATCACTCAATACAGGACAAGAAAAAAACAAAATGAATTTCATTTTCTGAGGCACATTTACATAATGGACAAATAAGGTCTCTCTCAACATGACGTCTATAACGGTAGTAATGTATCAGTAGGTCAGAAACTCCAAATCTGAATCTAGTCATAATAAATTTTAAATGTTTGACAATATTCACAGATAAGTAAGTCGGAACACAATGATTCACATTAATTTGCCTAAACAAGTCAAATCTATTACTATTATCAATTCGAGAGAGAGAGAGAGAGAGAGAGAGAGAGGAGAGAGAGAGAGAGAGAGAGAGAGAGAGAGAGAGAGAGAGAGAGAGAGACAGACAGACGTAGAGACAGACGTCGAGAGAGACTGAGAGGAGGGAAGGGAAGAGAGAGAAGAGATACAGAGAGGGGGGAGAGAAGGAGAGGGAGGGAATAAAGAGGGGTGAGAAGGGAGAGGTAGGATGGGGATAAAGAGAGACAGAGATAGGTTGATAGGGAGAGAGAGAGAGAGATGAGAGAGAGATTAAGAGGAGAGAGAGAGAGACAGAGAGAGGGGAGGAGAGAGAGAGAGAGAGAGAGAGAGAGAGAGAGAGAGAGAGAGAGAGAGAGAGAGAGAGAGAGAGAGAGAGAGAGAGAGAGAGAGAGAGAGAGAGAGAGAGAGGAGAGAGAGAGAGAGAGAGAGAGGAGAGAGAGAGAGAGAGAGAGGGAGACAGACAGACGTAGAGACAGACGTCGAGAGAGACTAGAGAGAGGGAAGGGAAAGATAGAGAGAGAGAGAGAGACAGAGAGGGGGGGAGAGAAGGAGGGAGGGAATAAAGAGGGGTGGAGAAGGGAGAGGTAGGATGGGGATAAAGAGAGACAGAGATAGGTTGATAGGGAGAGAGAGAGAGAGAGAGAGAGATGAGAGAGAGAGAGAGAGAGAGAGAGAGAGAGAGAGAGAGATGAGAGAGAGAGGAGAGGGAGAGAGAGAGAGAGAGAGAGAGAGAGAGACGAGAGAGAGAGAGAGAGAGAGAGAGAGAGAGAGAGAGAGAGAGAGAGAGAGAGAGAGAGAGAGAGAGAGAGAGAGAGAGAGAGAGAGAGAGAGAGAGAGAGAGATAGAGAGAGAGACAGACAGACGTAGAGACAGACGTCGAGAGAGACTGAGAGAGAGGGAAGGGGAAGAGAGAGAATACAAATATTTACCAATATACTACAGAGAGCTTAGTGGATCCTCCCTTATAAGACTCCCCCCCCATTATAAGACTCCCTCCCTTTTAAGACCTACATCTCTGAGACATTGCCCTTCTTTGTAAGTATCAAAATTACTTCCCTTATACAACTCCCTCCCAGTTAAGACCACATTTTGGATATTTTTTGAAGGTCTTATAATGGAGCGTCTACTGTACTTGCCCATCACTGCGTTGCTATGGGAAAAGAGTGAAAACGAGCAACGTATATTTCTACCTTAAACACCCTGGCCCCTGTAGTCATGAGTGCGTCTTAGACAGTCAACGCGCATAGAAATATGTCAATTAGACTAAACTCATCTTTCGGATGAGACGATAAACCGAGGTCCCGTGTGCCCATGCACTTAGTTAGCACACGTTAAGCCCAGTGGCAACGAAAAAGTTGTCATTTGGTGAAAATTTACCCCACCCCCTTTCCTTCCTCATCAGTCACACAAAACTCCCATGAAAAAAAAATTGGGTGGCGCGCCTCTGGCTGCGACGCGCTCTTCAGGTG
>CM065690.1:56020939-56065939 GCA_017654935.2 Phymorhynchus buccinoides | reverse complement strand
CAGCCGTCGTTTCTGGAAGGACGCGGACAGATCCATGATGGCCACACGGTCAGGGGTGGGTAACCGCTGTTTCCCCTCCCTCAGGTGAGTGGTGCTCTCCCTTAGGAACGACAGGCGGCGCTCCTCCTCGTGGTCCGGCGGGAGGAAAGGGGGAGGGGGCGGGGGGAGGGGGGGGGGTGGTGGGGAGGGCGGTGGTGGCGGTGGTGGGATCCCCCAGGGGAGGGTTGAAGACCGTGCGTTGTTGGAACAGTCTCATGGTTGAAAAATGAGATCGCTTTAATGTTAAGAAGAGAAGAATGGTGGTGATGCTGAGCTAGCGGCGACGCGCTCTTCGCGGGGTGGTGAAGGCAGTTCGAGTTTCACTGGAAACGATCTACTGTGGTGATAAAGTTGATGCAATGTAGTTCAGTGCAGTAGAATACAATAAAGTACAATACAATGCAATACTATACAGTGCAATGCAATGCAACACAATACAATATGTGACCCAGCACCACGAAAGGGACATTAAGTGTCAAACTGACCATTCTGGGATAATTACATATTTGCACACTGCAGACCATTTTCTTTCTAATGATACAAACAACATTGTTGTATCTTTTTCTGTTCCAGAGTTATGGGCACTTAACGTTTGTAGGGTGGGCGTCTGCCATTTTGATAAAACACAGTCTAAAGTCTAGCCAAGCTCAAGAAAATGCATTGACCTGCTCGTTTTAAAACACGTATAGGACCATTTAGAGACCATAGTAAAGATTATCATTTATCAATGTGAAAGATGAGATGCTAAAAAACACAAAAATACCCATAACTCAAAATTGACCCAAAATGAGATTTTTGACTTTGCAAGCCTGTTGTGAGAAACTAGCCCAGCGACTTAATGTCCCTTTCGTGGTGCTGGGTCACATATGTGATGCAGAGCGATACTACTCGAACGAGAATAACAAGCATATTGGAAACTGGGATTCAACCTATCAAACTTATGAGCTAAGATCACCTCAAATCAGTGCATTATTTTTAGGCTGTACCGCGTACTCCTTCTTCATCTTCTTCAAATGTCCCAGTTGGATAGTCGCATGACTGCAGTTGCACGAGTGAGTAGGCCCATTAAGGGGCACCCTGACGGATGAGTTTTTGTAAGAAACACGTCGAGATATCCAGGAAAACACCCTTTGCATAGATTGCAACACTCACTTTGCTCTGGTTTCCCAGAAATCAAACCGTCAAATCGGCGATTCCTCCTTGGCGGAGGTGCTGGAAGTTAAATTATTTCAACCAAAGAGAAGGGGTGTTCCGTCTCTTTTCTAATGGCTGCCTGCGTTTAGACCAAATCGTTTGCACGAATTGTTCGCAATACAAGCCTTTTTATTCATTTATTTTTAATTGTATACATGTTATCTAAATGAGTTTCGCTCACAACAAAGGAAATAGCTCCAATTTGTTTTTACTGCACTACAAAAAAAGAAAACGCTTCAACCACAATGAGTGACCTCCACCCACCCCATCCAAAATGGCTACTATCTCCGGCATCTCCGCCAAGGAGGAACAGACGTTTTGATGGTTTAATTTCTAGGAAACCAGAGCAAAGTGAGTGTTCCGATCCTTGAAAAGGCTGTCTTTCTGGTGATCTCGACGTGTTTCTTGCAAAAGGTCACCCGTCAGGGTCCACCTTTAAAGGCTTCTTGGGTTGAGAATCAAAGCCATTCACTTTGAACTAAGCTGTACAAGGGTTATCGAGGGAGGAGTCACTAAAATCTTTAGGTCGTAAAAGCTAATTTATTCCTTAAAATTATCCCAAATTTATCTGGTATTTCAGTATTTGGTACTTTACAGTCACAGAGGCGTCTCTGTGAAATTCGGGTTGCTCCCACCTGGAGAGCGCGTCGCAGCCAGTGAGCCAGTCTTTTTTTTTTTTTTTTAAATTTGCATGCGATTTTTGTGTGACTGATGAGGAAGGAAAGGGGTGGGTGGGTAAATTTTGACCAAATGACAACTTTTTCGTGGCCACAGGGTTTAACGTGTGCTAAATGCATGGGCACACGAGACCTCGGTTTAGCCTCTCATCCGAAAGATTCCACGTTCAGGCCGTAAGGCCTAGTGCAGAGTGAGAGGAAAACTCCTATGTACCCAGGGATAACCTCACACCAGTGCATTGATATTAGGCATTATTATTCAGTCCGAATGTTAAATACAACCTTAAAAAATCTTTTGTATGGTTGAAAATTATGTATGTCAGTATAAAATATAAAATAAAATGAAAACATATCCTGACGGTATTACTAAAATAGCACATATAACTTTCCTCCTAAAATGTATAAGAAAGAATGCTCTGATTGCTTTGAATGTTGGCGTACACGTAAATGATTGTCATAACTGGCTTTTGTCATGGGGTGTAGGGGAAGACGGGGTAAAAAGCGCATGGGCGGGTAAGAAGCCCACCCCAATTATCTCATGAAATGAAGCAAATTTCAGTCTCATTTTGCCCATGAGACGAGCGTTAATGTCTAGCATTCGTCTCATGGGCAAATTTGACTGAAATTTTCTTTATTTCATGAGATAATTGGGGTGGGCTTCTTACCCGCCCATGCGCTTTTTACCCCGTCTTCCCCTAAGACATATGTGGCAAATTCTACTTTTTTATGAATTGATACATATGTGACCCAGCACCACGAAAGGGACATTAAGTGTCAGAAAATGATACAGTTAGAAACTCCAGACAATGATATAAGAACCGTTCTAGTAACATGTTTTGTTTTAGAGTGGTATGGGCATTTAAAGTTGGTGGGGTGACTGTCGTCCATTTTGAGAAATCACAGACTAAAGTTTAGCCTACCTGTAGAAAATGCATCAATCTACTCATTTTAAAGCACTTTTCTGAGTATTTAGAGACTATAACAAAGAGAGTCCTTTATACATATGAAAGGTGAGATGTTAGAGAGCACGAAAATACACATTACTCCTAAATTGAAATTGATTATAAAAAAGAAGAGATTTTTGATTTTGCAAGCTTGTTGCGAAAAAACAATCCCAGCGACTTAATGTCCCTTTCTTGGTGCTGGGTCACATATGCACAAAAGATAATAATTATGTAATAAAAAAAAAAAATAATCCACTGTTTTCAAAATGACTTTGACAAAATCCAGATAATAAGGTTGTCCAACTGTGTGCAAAATGTCAAGCGAATATATTTTCTCGTTTTTCAAATATCTGGTCAAAATTGCAAAAAACAAATGCTCAGTTGTTGCTAACTCTTTGACGCAGTTGGTTTTCGTGTACATTTTCCCTTATTCAAAGCAAAATGGCTCAAAATCCATGATGCAAAGAACGCCGCAAGATTTAAATTTCAATGGAACTATAATCATTTTTAGAATTTAAAAAAATCAAATTCAATATAACTTTTTTTTAAAGAGGAAAAGAAGTGATATTTGCTCAAGTTGTGTGTATGTCTGCCCCCTTCATACCTCTTCTAAATGTTCAATTTCCCCGAAATTAGGTCAGACTGTGTATTATGCATTCATTGCTTGGAGAGAGAGAGAGAGAAGAGAGAGAGAGAGAGAGAGAGAGAGAGAGAGAGAGAGAGAGAGAGAGAGAGAGAGAGAGAGAGAGAGAGAGAGAGAGAGAGAGAGACGAGAGAGAGAGAGAGAGAGAGAGAGAGAGAGAGAGAGAGAGAGAGAGAGAGAGAGAGAGAGAGAGAGAGAGAGAGAGAGAGAGAGAGAGAGAGAGAGAGAGAGAGAGAGAGAGAGAGAGAGAGAGAGAGAGAGAGAGAGAGAGAGAGAGAGAGAGAGAGAGAGAGAGAGAGAGGTTTTGGCACTGGTTCACCGGTTCGCTGTCATTGCTAGTAGCAGTAATAACTGGCTTTTTGCCCACTCGTTCATTGAACGCACGCCATGTTCCAGTTGACTTGCCACACATTAGAAAGACAAAGCTTCCAGGGAAGAAGAATAGCCTAATTTACGCCTGTCTTCTCTTCTTTAATTATACGATTTAATCTAAAACAAAATATCCCTACAAAATAGTAGTGGAAATAATTATGCTTAGTGCTCTGTTCACTGCATTCCTCTTGTGCTGATCAAGAAAATTATAGACCTCTTGAATCCCGGGGTATACAACCAAGGGTTATCACAGACATTTCGGACAAACTAGCAAACAAATGAACAGACAAAGGCACAGACAGACAAGATTCTGCTTATAGCTTTATTAGTATAATTAGAAGATATCCTTAGAGCGTTTTGATTCGTAGGTCTTTTAACTTTAATTATAAGAAACAATGTTTGGGTTCCACGTGTTGCCATTTTTAAACACTCTGGCCCCTTTTCTGGATTTTATTAATGGCCTAAATACCAAGCAAGATAAAAAATTATTAATAATGAAAATGAATTTCAGAACAACTTGTGTCTCTAATTTGTGCTGTTTGAAATGAAAATCAGAACTTAGATTAATCCTTTTAATCCAGACATTTTTCAGCTACAAAATTATATTAAACTTAACTGGGTATAGAAAAAAAATTCTGCAATATTGGGGATTCCTCTGTGACATGTATAACGTAAGGCCTATCCTTACCTCCCAAAATTATGAAAATGGGCTCTTTCGATAACAGGCCCTGATTTGATGCTTTTTAGTAACATGGGTGTTAAATCATTGTGGTGCATAAATGCGACATTGGCGGTGAAAGGGTTAATGTGTTAAGCCCGTAAATGCGCATGGGCCTATAAGAGTAAGCCTACCATCAAATCCTGAACTAAATAGGTTTTTTTCTTTGAAAAAAGACAGAAAAATAAGACTGTCTTTCTCACAAAATCCACGTGTGATTCACCGAATCCCCGACAGTCTCAAAACACTTGAATCAAAAACGTAAAAGTCAAAGCACGAAAAATATCCATAATTATATCATATAATGATAATAGCCTACTGTATATCACAAATATCACCGATCACTTTCTGAAAACCGCAATCCACGAAGGAAAAACACACACACTGATCCTCCAATCCTGATGATCCTCAAGGATTAAGGATTATCTGCTACAACACACATACACACAATGTCTTCCATATCTCCTAATATCTAAAGTTGGGGTCCAGCCAAGCCTACCCACTGCATTCCAGCTAGACCATCGAGTTGTGTTCACAACAAACTGCACTAGGGTGTTTTTATTATTGATATGCATCTGGGCTGGTTGAAGTGTTTGGCCGTGGGGCTATATGGATTTGTAGGGCCACCTATAAACCTTCTGGGCACGAGCCAAGAGGGAGTGAGGCCCGTTCAGCTTCTGGAAACGTTAGCGACATTTATTAACTACAGCGTGAAAACGCTACATCGACCAGCCGCGCGGCAGCATTTTCGGGTCCAGTGACCTTGACCTTTGACAAATGACCATTTTCCAACTTGGCCTAGATATTCTAGCTACCTATCCGAACGCAAAATTTGACAGAGTGAGAGCCGAGCAATAAGACAACTAAGGGAAGTAATGAGGTTCTGTTGTGGCTGATTGCTAAACAAGATTTGCTTCCCTTGAACCATTGTCTTGCAAAAAATGGCTCCAGTGACCTTGACCTTTAACCTTCATCTTCGAATTTGGCCTACATATCCTAACTACCTATATGCATGTAAACATTGAGGGTCCTAGGTCTCTCCATTCAAACGTTATCGTGGTAATATAGCTAGCCAGTCAGGAACAGAATGCTCTGATAATATTATCCAGCTTTTAGCTCCGCGGCTGGTTGATAAGCAGCCGCAAATCGAAAGCTGGATAATGTTTTCAGGGGATTTTGTCTGTTCCTAGCAGGCTGACTATGTTACAATGATAATGTTTGAACGGAGGGACATAGAACCCTCACATCTTGCATGCGGATAGGTGGCTAGGATATCTAGGCCAAGTTCGAACATGAAGGTCATCGCTCAAAGGTGAAGGTCACTGGAGCCGAAAATGCTGCCATGCGGCTGGTGATTTGGCGCTTTCACGCTCTACTTTCAGTGGTGTTTGTTTGTCTGTATGTTCCTGGCTGGTTGTCTATGTATCTGTGTATATTAGCACGATAGCGTTTGAACACAGGCTCGTAGGAGGCTGAAATGTTTGCACGCGGATAGGTACTTAAGATATCTAGGCCAAGGTCGAATATGAAGGGTATTGGTGAAAGGTCAAGGTCACTGGGGTCGAAAATGCTACCGCGCAGCTGCTTGATCTGGCGTTTTCACGCCCTGGTTATTTTTAACTGGCGACGCATCCGCTTGCTTTCCGGTGTTTGCGAAGGACTCACAGTGTAGGCCTACGTCATGTAGGATGCAAGTCTGCCGTGTCCAAGTATGATTTCCACACAGCAGAGAAGGAAGCTGCTATTCCAGAGGGCCGGGCTGGAATTTGTCTGTGCAGTGGAGACGCCTTGTCCAGCCCCCCCCCCCCCCACCCCACCCCATAATTTCAGCCACGACGACTTGGCCAACCAATCCCCAAGGCTGCAGCACAAAAGGCCAGTGGAAATGGCCCCTGGTTTGAGAGTACAATGGGCCGGCTACACTGCATACGATTCGATTATCTAAGATCCGATTTTGATATTTTGTGAGGCACGATTCACGTGGGATTCTACTGCCTAAATGAATCTGATGAAATCCTAGTCCTCCGTACAGGAATCTGATAAACTATCTGTATTTTTGCATCATATTTGACTTGATTCGTGTGTTGCGGTCTCCGTGAGTACAGTGAACGAACATAGCAGAACCAAGGAGTAGCTTGGTAGAACTCTGTTTAGCTGGAAGTATTTCACGTCAATCATCACTCACAGACATCGTCACAATCGTATCGCATTTGGGTTCCGTTGAATCGTAGGCAGTGTAGCGGTCATTGACAAAAGAGAGAACCGTACAATGATTATCCGTGACTGCCGATAAATCAGGTTATTGTATTGCACAGCTCTCACAGTCACTTTGCTATTAGCCCCAACCCCAGGCTCGTGCCAACCAATGACAACGCCTTTTGAGCTAAATCCTGCCCGACTCGCAATATGTGGCTAAGATTAGGACCTCCGAGTTGTTCTGTCATGTAGAAATTGGTTCCTTTACGCCATACCTAGTCTCACTCGCTGGGATAAACTCCCCTCACCTCTATCTTTTCTCGCAAGTTTAGTCTCTTGTAATGTGAAGTCCGTCCTGTTGCATAGGGACGAGACGTGGAGGACCCACTGTAAAGACCACAAGGAAGATTATTATTATTATTTAAGAAAATGTATATAGCGCTTCACCTTTAAGCTCTAAGCGCTTGATCAAGACATACCTCAACAACTGTCTGAGGAAAATATTCCGAGTGCGCTGGCCTGACACCATCAGCAACGAGGAGCTGTGGCAGCGAACACGACAGCAGCCAGCAGGGGTGGAGATCCAACAGCACCGCTGGAGATGGATTGGCCACACCGGCTCTCCGCAAGACAGTAGTCACCAACACAACAAGGCAAGCCCTTAGGTGGAATCTCCAGGGGAAGAGGAGGAGAGGCCGGCTGAGGAACACTAGGCGACGCGACCTAGAGACAGACGCCAAGAAGATGGGTCTCACCTGGGGACAGCTGGAGAGAATCGCCCAGGACAGAAGCAGCTGGAGGGACCTTGTTGGCGGCCTGTGCCCCGGGAGTGGCTGTAGGTGCAAGTAAGTAAGTGAATTAGTCTCCTGTGGCATTTGCACTGGCTCTAGTGCTGCAGCCAAAGGGATGCGTTGGCCTTTGAGGACTTTCCTTAGCTGTCCTCAAATTCCTTTGACCCGAGACTGAGAGTGGGGATGTACAAGTGGGCAAGGCATTTTCATCGTAAACAAATTCTAGCCCAGCCCGCCATAATAGCATCTGTCTCCTCTACTATCTGGCAGTCATGGTCGGAAACGACTGACTGACCGGCATAGGCCTATATGGACATAGGCCTAATAGATTCTTACAATCATTTTAATGTGTGATATTGCATTGGTCCTTTTAGATCAGTTTCATAGGCAAACGTTTGAAGGTTTGCTGACTACCTGAACGTTCCCTGCTGCTGGCAATCTATAGGGGCTAATCTCCACTTTCTTTCAAGGGTCAGTGGCTCTCTGTAGAGGGCTATACTTCGTCTCGCTTCGTTGGCGATAATCCGCACGGGTCGCGTATTAATCTCCGCTCTCTCAGTGCGTGCTGCGCTTGCCTGCTCGGGAATGTTTCAACGTGGCATGCGCGGCGCGCGCTGCAACTGATACACACACGTGTATGTACACGCACATGCGCACGCACACAGGCACATGAGACAATACGCACACGAATGTTTACGAATGGACATGCTACATCACAGACAGTGCAGGCCTACTATTTTTTTACCACGCCCTCGATCTCTCCGCACGTGGAGCAGAGACCGTACGCGTGTAACTTGAAAACAAACTGAAACCGCAATAAGAAATTGATATCAATTAAAAATCATAAATAGGTGAACGTCGATCAAAATATTGTAAAACAAAAACACAGAGAATAATAATAATAAAGATGATAAAATAACCAAAAGTCGGTCTCTACATAGGCCGGGCAACGTCGGTTGACGATCTTCATCAACAGAAAATAAATGACAAACAACAAGAAGAAAGAGATAAATGAAAACGAGAGAGAGAGAGAGAGAGAGAGAGAGAGAGAGAGAGAGAGAGAGAGAGAGAGAGAGAGAGAGAGAGAGAGAGAGAGAGAGAGAATTGAAAGAATTAATTGAATTGAATTAATTTTATTTATAGAGGATAATAGAATAAGCAATAACATGCTTTTGTTTTTACATCCAGCCCTCTGGATTTTTTTTATAACAAATATAAAAGTAGAAATGAAAAAGGAAACTGAGCACAGACAAAGCAATATAAAGCATGCAAAACTGATACAGCCCTATAATATAGTAGCACGACAATAGCAAAATCAAACCTAATATTATTAACTGTACTCATTTTTAACGTGCATAAATTAAGAAGTAAGCGCATACACACGGAGAAAAAACACAAAACAATCCTACTTTTCATACTCATCTTTAACATGCACAAATTGAGAAGTGCACAAACACATGACAAAACCGAATGAAATGTTGGGCTTTACGTCCTCTCGACCTGGGAAGGTACATATGGGACATACATGGCAAAACCAATCCTAATCTTACTTTACATACTCATCTTAAAAATTTACTCATTTGAACGGAAAACCATGCACGTAATAAAGTAAAACTTTACCTACTCATCTGAACATGCACAATTTTAAACGTATTCATAATTAACATGCACAAATTAAGAGGTACATACACGTGACAAAAGCAAACCAAGTCATATTTTTAGAATGTGTATGCACAGAGAGAGAGAGAGAGAGAGAGAGAGAGAGAGAGAGAGAGAGAGAGAGAGAGAGAGAGAGAGAGAGAGAGAGAGAGAGAGAGAGAGAGAGAGAGAGAGAGAGAGAGAGAGAGAGAGAGAGAGAGGTGAGTGTATGTATGTGTGGTTATGTAACCTATGAAGACATCTGAATAGTGGTGGTTATTACAAGTCATATTGTTGATTATAAGATCAACCATTAAATATGAGAGAGAGAGAGAGAGAGAGAGAGAGAGAGAGAGAGAGAGAGAGAGAGAGAGAGAGAGAGAGAGAGAGAGATTGATTTCAAGGGCGTTCATCCTAAGTTAGTCAATTAAGAGTAGCCTCCCTTCTCATAAACAATTGTCTTCTGCTTGGGTACTATTTCCTAGAAATGTCTTATTTTCTTTTTCGTATTTTAAAATCGACATGGGACTTTTTTCTCGGATGACACCAGCAGCATTTTCCTCAGTGGGACGAGCTGGTTTGGCAAACAATCTGTGGTCAAAATCTCTCTACAACGCAGGATCGGGTATTACTTCCCTTGCCCTTGGGCTTGGCAAATTTCGCGGCGACTGTTGCACCTTTGTCGTCTGCCGATTCTTGCACAAGCCGGTGGCATCCCCGTTTGAGGTCAAATTGTGCTCTTCGTTTGGACTTTGCCAGTGGTCATCAGGGCGATTATTGCATCAAATCCTACCCCCAGGAATGGCTTCCAAGGATCAGAAGACTGTGTCGCCAGTGAATTTTCAAGATTACGATGTGTTTGGTTTTGACCTGGATCACACAATCGCCAAGTATAAGTTGGTGAATCTCTTCAACGTGGGTATTGCCGGTACTATGAACGTATACTATTTAGTCTTATTGTTATGCCAATTAATAATAACACAGCCTTCCTCCCTGTCTATCTCAATATCTGTCAATTATTTAACTCTTGTTCAGTGTCACTGTGTGTTTGTGTGTGTCTCGGTCACCCATGGGCCATGGCATGCACACATGCGTCATGATGTGTGACACGTGTGTGTGTGACGTGTGAGTGCAATGTGCGTGCACACATGTGTGTATACATGTGTGTGTCACTGTCAGTGTGTGGCATGCATTGGTGTTGCATTGCTAGCGTACACACACATCAGTTTGAAAAAGACTCCGTCTCTGCTATTTCTAGTACTAGTACTACTACTCTCGAGTACTCTGCCTGTCTCTAGAAATCATGAATTAAAAATACTAACACATTATAGTAGAACTAACATCAGGAGACACTTTTTCAGTAACAGAGTGACTAACTATTGGAACGCACTTCCTGCTCAGACCAAACTTGCACCTGATACTAACAAATTCAAAAACCTCCTGGACAAAGACCCAAACCTTGGTAAATTAAAATACCAGTATGACGAGCACAGCTGTGCCAACCCCCCAAAAAAGGAAAAGGAAAAGAAAAAAAAGACGCTTGAGAGGCCGCGAGGCCTAGTCGTCTTTGTCTACCTGACCTGACCTGACCTGACCTGACCTGACCTGACCTGTCTCTGACCTGTCTCTGACTCTGAGTCTGACTGAGTGCCTCTATTAGAAAATATAACTGCCTCTATCACTCCCTGTATGGCTCTTTGTCTCTCATTTGCTTTCTTTTCCTTCTTTCCTAACTTAACTCACTCAAGTCGTTCCACCCATATGGCCGGAATTAATATTTATAGCTGTCAATTTGATTCAAGAAGAATTTGTTTCAAGGGAAGTAAATCTGTATGCACACCACACTTTGGTCACTTCTAAACTCGCTTCGTTCCCTTAGACCACACTTTTGCCTCTTGCTATGTGTTTGTAGTGGTTTGAAATGGGAGGAACTAATTGCTGTAGAGTTTTTCGATATATAAATAAAGTCTAAATAAAAGAGTGATCTACCACATCCCTATGTCTAAACCTGAAGTTAAAAAAACTAATCTTCTTTCATTTCTCTTTTTGTTTATGTCTGTTTTGTTTGTGTATTGGCGAGTTTTTTTAATAATTCAAAATCGTTGCGATGCGAATGAGTTAAGTCACAGTTTCAAGACTATTTTGTCACTTAAAAATGTGGGGAGCTGAATTTTTCTGGTATTGTCCATGTACTGGAGGTGTTAACAATTGTACATTATATACTTAATAAGTAACTTAAGTAACTTATTGTTGTACATGTAATCATGTATGCTTATATATTCTTTTTATTTCAGCTTGTCTACAAGTGTGTGACGAATTATCTGGTGGACGAGAAAGGCTATGACCCGTGCTTGAAACAGGATCTGCATAAATTCAAGGATTTTATGTACGTACCACTATCACTGTACCAGTCTTTGTCTGATATTGGTGATAAGGGCACATGCACATTACATCTGCAGTCCGTATGTTCTGTGTGGAAGCCCCATACACTTATAAGAAAGAAGCAGACAGGATAAAGTTTCCGCATGTAATGTGCACACTCATATTTTTTGCTAAAGTTACTTCCATAATTTTTTGGTGGATTGTGCATGGGTTCCGCTCGGAATGTCCGTGTATATCTGTACACAGCCTATCTTATATAGTATCTATGGAGATATTTCTTGGTATGACACTATCTTTTTTTTATTTTTTAAATAAAAATATTAGGTATGACACTATCTAATATTTTTATTTAAATTTTTTTAAACTTATTTGGGATGAGCCAAGTTGCTTCCCCTTCTTCAGCATGGAATGGTCTGTTGATTGGGTTTGTAAAAAAAAAGTTATGTTGTCGTACCCTGGCTAACAGACTCCAGGGATCATCCCAACAGCCAAAGCACTTTATGGTGCAAATGCACCAGCTAGGGATGAGAACATTACGTGTGTGACCGTTTTTGATTACCCCGCCATGTGGACAGCCACCCTCCGACTTCGGAGGATATATAGCATGTTATGAAAAGTTCAGGACATCTCTCCTCTATTGTAAATTTATATTAACCAATTCTAGCCCTTCTCGCTGGAATAGCATCTGCCCCCTCTGCTTTAACTAGT
Organism: Phymorhynchus buccinoides; assembly: GCA_017654935.2. Classification (NCBI taxonomy): domain Eukaryota; kingdom Metazoa; phylum Mollusca; class Gastropoda; order Neogastropoda; family Raphitomidae; genus Phymorhynchus; species Phymorhynchus buccinoides. Next base: position 56,053,637 of record CM065690.1, on the reverse strand, counting down.
TTAAGTCAGAAATGACTGAGTGGCACGCATGAATGTTCACATTATTACTACAGTGAGAAGTTTATGTTGATTGTTGTTGTGTTGCTGGCAGATGCAAGGGGCTGTTTTTGGACGTCAGGAAAGGGAACATTCTGAAGCTGGCTTATGACGGCACCATTCTACGGTAGTAGTGCTGTTTGATCATCATCATCATCATCATCATCATCATCATCATCATCATCATATCATCAACAACGCAATCATCATCATCATCATATCATCAACAACACAATCATCATCATCATCATCATCATCATCCCATTCTACGGTAGTAGTGCTGTTTGCTCATCATCATCATCATCATCATCATCATCATCATCATCATATCATCAACAACGCAATCATCATCATCATCATATCATCAACAACACAATCATCATCATCATCATCATCATCATCCCATTCTACGGTAGTAGTAGTGCTGTTTGCTCATCATCATCATCATCATCATCATCATCATCATCATCATCATCATATCATCAACAACATCATCATCATCATCATCATCATCAACAACACAATCATCATCATCATCATCATCATCATCATCCCATTCTACGGTAGTAGTGCTGTTTGCTCATCATCATCATCATCATCGTCATCATCATCATCATCATCATCATCAATATTATCATCAACAACACAATCATCATCACCATCATCATCATCATATCAACAACATCATCATCATCATCATCATCACCATCATCATCATCATCATCAACATCACACAAACAATCATCATCATCATCATCATCCCATTCTACGGTAGTAGTGCTGTTTGTTCATCATCATCCCCATCGTCATCACCATCATCATCATCATATCATCAACAACACAATCATCATCGTCATCACCATCATCATCATATCATCAACAACACAATCATCATCATCATCATCATCCCATTCTACGGTAGTAGTGCTGTTTGCTCATCATCATCCCCATCGTCATCACCATCATCATCATCATATCATCAACAACACAATCATCATCATCATCATCATCCCATTAGTAGTCCTGTTTGCTCATCATCATCCCCATCATCATCATCATCATCAGTGATGTACCGAAGATCGAAAAGTGATAGGACAAACTGTCCTGAGACAAGAGAAATGAATAGGACAATGTCCTGGCTCTTGCATAAATCAATAAGACAAAGCATACCATTGTTAACAATTTAATCAGACATTTGTCCTGGCAGAGTAGAACACAATAGGACATTTTCAATTTTAATAGGTCAATGCCCTGTCAGTGTCATCATCATCATCATTATCATCATTATTGTTATCCCTGTTGTCATCATTATCATCATCGTCACAATCATCACCATTATTATCTTCACTGTGAGTTTGGCTTATATGATAGTGAAATTCTAATTCTAATTACTCCAACATCATCATCATCATCATCAATCCGACAATAACATCATTATTATCATCATCATCATCATCATCGTCATTGTCATCGTCATCAATCCGACATCATCATCATCATCATCACCATATTTGTTCCTACCATCATCATCATAATCATTACCATCATCATCATCAAAATCAATTCTTTCAAGACGTAATTTTTATGCTTACAAAGAAGGGCAATGTCTCCGAGAAGTAGGTCTTATGTGGGAAGGAGTCTTATAATGGGAGGTCTTATAAGGGAGGTTCCACTGTATGACACTAAGTGACTAACAGATGTTCCCACTGATGTAAATTGTCTTGTTTTAGCAGCATAGTTTTCACCGTTTCCCGTTTTAGTGTTGATTAAAACAGGGACAGCAACCATTAAAGTGTAAGGTCAGTGTTGTCCAGTTTGTAAATTAAAATATACAAAGCAAAAATAACTGAGCCATAGTTGTGCAATTCATACCTCCTGCGTCTTTTCAATGGTGCCGCCACTCTAAGAATGAATCAGTGCTCTCCCTGTGGGATACCTGGTGTGTGTGTGTGGTGTGTGTGTGTGTGTGTGTGTGTGTGTGTGTGTGTGTGTGTGTGAGTGAGTCTTTCTTAAAAATAGTTCCCCCACCTTTTGGAAGTTCTGTGCTTGTAACTGCCTCTAATCTGCCGCTCTCTTTGACATTGCTTTCTACTATCTTTCTGACTTACATTTTATTACAAGGGCTTCTCATTATATTTTTCAATGTGAAAATGTTAATGTCACAAAAATGTAAATAGTGTCATGAGATAGACCATTACCACAATACTTATGTTGTAAAGTTTCATTATTTTCTGCCTTGTCATAGCCATTGTCGTTGAGCGAAGCAAAATGTCCACCAAGGCGAACATTGATCCCAAGCTGTGAAAATCTCTTTAATGCTAAGATTTTCTTTCTATAAACGTATGCATTTATGCTCAAGGACAGACATTCAAACAAAGGTATCAGATGTTCATGAATTCTTTTTGACACCTTGCACGGTCAGATATAAAAGTTTACAACAGGCTCAAGAATGTTCAGTTAAGCAGAAGAACAGAAGAAAGCGACTGTTACAATCATCAAGTGACTGTTGTGACTGTTAAAACCATAGCCAGTGCAAAGCCTCTTGTAGGAAATGATCTCTGGATTAAGTGCTGATGAGATGGAAAACATAATGAGCATTTCATCAGGAAGCCTTGATCAAATCTTGCTAGAACACCTGGGTGTGTGGAAACGTTATAACCGTTCCCTGAGTTGTGCAGTGTGATTGCTTTTAAAACCCTACTCTCGCATTGAACGGTTGTGAAAGGAAGCAATCAGCCAGTGTTAAGAGTTAAGAGGTACTATATCAATAAGTGTCCCCATCTGTGTTTCCCTACAGGGCCACCCATGGCACGCAGCTGATGTCCAGAGGTCAGATACAGGCGGCGTACGGAGACGACATGAGATGGGAGCAGGTGGACAGCGTGAAGAAGACCATGCGCAACATACACCGTCAGTGCCATGCGCCCTCTACCAGGCTTTCTGATGGCTTTCTATTTTAACCCCTTCACTGCCAGAGGAAACATAAATTATCAATTATCTTATTATAAAATTTAAAAGAGAGCTTTTAGACTCAATCAGATAAAATGGTCTAGAGATATATCTTTCCTGGCTTGTCTAAACCCAAAGCCATCATTCCAGGGCGATGACATCAACACTTACATCTCCACCGGAAAAAATTAGTCTCTGCTGAAAATGCGATAGCAATGTTATTCTCAAATGGCACATTCCGTAATCGATTGAGTGTGTGCTTGTAGTTGGGAGTAAAACTGGCAGACGTAGCGCCCGCGAATGGTATGTTTGAGTGTTTGAAGGCAAGTTAGGCAGTGAAATGAGTATCTGAGTGTGTGTGTGTGTGTGTGTTTAAATACTATTTTAAATGTCAATCATGAAGTTCATGTTGATGATGAAATCTGTTTTTCATCTGACTTCTGTTGTTTTTTAAGAGAACTACTTTGACAGTCGTGAAGATGATGATAACAACGATGATGATGCAAGTGATACCAGTGATGATGAAGACGTTGATGATGATGAAGACGATGATGATGATGATGAAGACGTTGATGATGATGAAGACGATGATGATGATGAAAACGATGATGCTGATGATAATGATGATGATAATGATGATGATGAAAACAATGATGTTGGTATTGATGAAGATGTTGATGATGATGAGGAAGATGATGATGATGATGAAGATGATGATGAAGACAGTGATGATGATGATGAAGATGATGATATTGATGATGATGAAGACGATGATGAAGACACTAATGATAGATGATGAAGATGATGATGAAGAAGATGATGATGATGATGTTCATGATAAAATGTGTCTTTTCAGCGGAGTTCCGTTTCTTCGAGAACTACTTTGACTGTCCAGCACTGGTGGCTGCAGCCAGGATCATCGACATGATTGACCAAAAGGTGGGTGTGCCTCATGTCTGCACATATGATTGACCAAAAGGTGGGTGTGCCTCATATCTGCACATATGATTGACCAAAAGGTGGGTGTGCCTCATGTCTGCACATATGATTGACCAAAAGGTGGCTGTGCCTCATATCTGCACATATGATTGACCAAAAGGTGGGTGTGCCTCATGTCTGCACATACGATAGATCAAAAGGTGTGTGTGCCTCATATCTGCACATATGATAGATCAAAAGGTGTGTGTGCCTCATATCTGCACATATGATAGATCAAAAGGTGTGTGTGCCTCATGTCTGCACATATGATAGACCAAAAGGTGGCTGTGCCTCATATCTGCACATATGATTGACCAAAAGGTGGGTGTGCCTCATGTCTGCACATATGATTGACCAAAAGGTGGCTGTGCCTCATATCTGCACATATGATTGACCAAAAGGTGGGTGTGCCTCATGTCTGCACATATGATTGACCAAAAGGTGGCTGTGCCTCATATCTGCACATATGATTGACCAAAAGGTGGGTGTGCCTCATGTCTGCACATACGATAGATCAAAAGGTGTGTGTGCCTCATATCTGCACATATGATAGATCAAAAGGTGTGTGTGCCTCATATCTGCACATATGATAGATCAAAAGGTGTGTGTGCCTCATGTCTGCACATATGATAGACCAAAAGGTGGCTGTGCCTCATATCTGCACATATGATTGACCAAAAGGTGGGTGTGCCTCATGTCTGCACATATGATTGACCAAAAGGTGGCTGTGCCTCATATCTGCACATATGATAGATCAAAAGGTGTGTGTGCCTCATATCTGCACATATGATAGACCAAAAGGTGGGTGTGCCTCATATCTGCACATATGATAGATCAAAAGGTGTGTGTGCCTCATATCTGCACATATGATAGATCAAAAGGTGTGTGTGCCTCATATCTGCACATATGATAGATCAAAAGGTGTGTGTGCCTCATATCTGCACATATGATAGATCAAAAGGTGTGTGTGCCTCATATCTGCACATATGATAGATCAAAAGGTGGGTGTGCCTCATGTCTGCACATATGATAGATCAAAAGGTGTGTGTGCCTCATATCTGCACACATCTCAACCTCTTTCTCAGCAAGGAAGGTGGCAGCCACCTGTTATCAATAGAAGATTTGGGATGTTCAAAGGGAAATAATTTGTCGCTCAGTCAATGTGTTTAGGCTTTGTGTTATTATTGTTATATAAAGCTCAAATGGTTGTGTTTAATATACAGTGGAACCTCTGTTTTAAGACCATTAACTCTCTCAAGGCTGCAGAACCGAAATCCGCCCGATTTTCTTTCCTTCCCTGGTGGCCGATGATGCCGATTGCGCCCGCTGAACGCCAGGTCTAGTACGTTCACTTTCACTTTCTCCCTACCCACAATGCAATATACTAGGTTAGTTCTTCCTGTTCCTGACACTCACTGAACCGTTTTTGGTCTTTACAGCAAGGGAAAGCACCCAATAGTCTTTTTGAACGGATTTTTCAAGTGACCCCAAATTGTTTTCTTCTTTCCACGTGACGTGTGCAGTATTGACTCGGCGCGATGCTCGGAGCGCCATTACGGATTTTTTTTCCTCCAATTCATGGTTTGTTGAGTGACAGTGTGTTAGCTTTCAAATGAAAATATCATCATTGCTATTCAATATGCATCTTTCAGAAATTAAATGTGAGTTTGACTTTATTCTGGGTGATTTTTTTAGATAAAAGATTTGGTGTGACGTTCGGAGTTACTCCCCTTCTCTTATGCAATAGGATCGATTCTCGGTTCGATTGATCGGGAGGCATAGGGTTAAAATAAAATCCACAATAAGGTCTGAAGTGGGAGGGAGTTGTATAAGGGAGGTAATTTTAATACTTTCAAAGAAGGGCAATATTTAAGAGAAGTACACATAGGAAGATAGGTCTTAAGTGGGAGGCAATCTAAGGGGGGGGGGGGGGGGGGGGTATAAGGGAGGTTCCACTGTATGATAAAGGGAATGCTCATCATTCTGATAAGAACTAAGAAGGAGGCGAGGGTTTTTTCGGTCCTGAACCGACTCCTACCCAGAGTGAGTGGCTGTGGGCTCAATGGGAAGACTAAAACCACACAGTCGAGCTTCATCCGCTTAATGGATGCGATTCTGAGAGTGTTGCTCTAATTTCAAGACCAACACTGCAGGCGTCTGTAGTTCTCGGGCCTGGTTAACGCCGGGATATTATGAAAGGAAGCGTAGAATACAGCCCTGTCATGCAGTCTCAGACCGATTTGGAACTCCATAGCATCATCATCATCATCATAGTCATCCGCCTCATTTCCATCAATCATTACAACAACAAAAAATGTCTCAAATTCTGTGGCTTTGCAAGCCCTGCTCTCATGGTGACCTCAGTTTTGGTTTCCAATCCAGTCTATGCCTTGGTGCGTTCGGGTGAAAGTCATGGGGATCAGTGTGTTCTGGGGAGCTGTCGGTGGACGGTCGTGGCGGCGCCCTCGGAGGAGGACCTCAGTCACGCTTGCTCCGCGACTAAGAGAATAGTGTCGTCAGTAGGGGGCTTAGTAGGTGGTGTCCTGAACAGGCTCCACTGAACTCCATCGAAGTGACTCAGCAGCAGTGCAGTGTCTCGTTGGTTGGTTGCCTCCTGACGGACTAACATAGATTCGCTCCCCTTGAACTGCTGGTCTCAAATTCTGCGACCTGAACGTGCCGAGGTGTGGCTGCGAATTGGGAATCGGAAAGAGCGGCGTGGGAGCAACGCCACTGTACGGCCCAGAAAATGGGATAGCAAAAAAAGAAGGAAAGTGATAGCATAAAGTAATGTTAGAATGACAGTTATTGTAGTGATTATGCCATTGATGATGCTGTTGTCTGTGTGTGTGTGTGTGTCAGTCCGTATCGTCAGAAGAAAAGGAGCAGCTGTATGTCAAAGTTTGGGAGGACACGCTACAGTCTCTACATAACATGTACGACCCCAGGAACCCTTGTGGTGAGTGTATGTGTGTGTGTGTGTGTGTGTATGTATGTATGTGTGCACGTCTGTGTGTGCACGTCTATGTGTGTGTGTGTGTGTGTGTGCATTAGTGTTGGAGGAGTTAGTGATTTTGTATGTGTAATGTGTATATAATGTGTCTAGCGTGCATTTGTCTGTGCTTTGTGTGTGTGTGTGTGTACATGTCCGTGTGTGTGTGTGTGTGTACATGTCCGTGTGTGTGTGTGTGTGTGTGCATGTCTGTGTGTGTGCACGTCTATGTGTGTGTGTGTGTGCATTAGTGTTGGAGGAGTTAGTGATTTTGTATGTGTAATGTGTATATAATGTGTCTAGCGTGCATTTGTCTGTGCTTGTGTGTGTGTGTGTGTGTACATGTCCGTGTGTGTGTGTGTGTGTACATGTCCATGTGTGTGTGTGTGTGTGCATGCACACATGTTTCTTCAATGCAATCAATGTGTTAATCTGCCGATTAATCAGTGTGTGTCACTGTGTGATGACAATGTTTGTGAGTGATGTTGATGATGACAAAAATGGCAATGTTTACGATGATCATAGATGATGACAAAAATAATAATGTTTACGATGATCATAGATGACAAAAATGGCAATGTTTACGATGATGACAAAAACGGCAATGTTTACGATGATGACAAAAATGGCAATGTTTATGATGGTCATAGATGACAAAAATGGCAATGTTTACGATGATCATAGATGACCAAAATGGCAATGTTTACGATGATGACAAAAACGGCAATGTTTACGATGATGATAGATGACAAAAATGGCAATGTTTATGATGATCATAGATGATGACAAAAATGGCAATGTTTACGATGACCATAGATGATGGCAATGTTTAGGATGATGATAGATGACAAAAATGGCAATGTTTACGATGATCATAGATGATGACAAAAATGGCAATGTTTATGATGATCATAGATGATGACAAAAATGGCAATGTTTATGATGATCATAGATGAAGACAAAAATGGCAATGTTTATGATGATCATAGATGATGACAAAAATGGCAATGTTTACGATGATCATAGATGATGACAAAAATGGCAATGTTTACGATGATCATAGATGACAAAAATGGCAATGTTTATGATGATCATAGATGATATATAATAAAGAAGCTGAAAATAGAAATGACAATAACCTCAACAATGACAGTGACTATAATTATTGGGTAAAGGTCAAGATGTGCCCCCCTCTTACATTTCTCAGCTCTCCCCACATCTTCACACCTGCCTTTCTTACCAAACATTAAGCTGTATCTTATCAACGTTTTGAGCTAATTATCTTTGTTGAATAATTAATCACAGTCATGATAAAGGCCATTATCTAATAGAACCCCCCCCCCCCCCCCCCCCCCCCCCCCCCCCCCCCCCCCCCCCCCCCCCCCCCCCCCCCCCCCCCCCCCCCCCCCCCCCCCCCCCCCCCCCCCCCCCATGTAGTGCAGTGCACACAACAGCCGCGGAGCATTTGTCACAGTCCTGGTTCATTGCGTTTTTCCGTCTTGCCTTTATCTTCTACTATTATTGAATGCATGTGTTTAATTATGTAAATGGATGAAAATTAGTGTTAAATACAGCAAACGATAGAAGATGAAGTACTCAGTCTGCAGTAAGAAAGGCAAGACTGAAAAAAATGGAAAGAACCAAGAAATGGAGGGGGGGGGGGGGGGGGGGTGTGCGCATCTTTACCTTTACCAATTATTGTCCTGACAAGGACTGCATGATTGTTGTTATGACACCCACACAGCGGACAAGGCGGGGTATTTCTCGGCGGTAACGAAGGACCCCCGTCAGTTTGTGGAGGAGTGCAGTGCCGACATACGGGGCTGGCTGAAGTCGCTGCAGCAGTCCAACAAAATGACCTTCCTGCTGACCAGCTCCCAGCTGGAATACGCCTCCTGTCTGCTGGAAGTCTGCCTGGGGTAGGTGGAGAGAGGGGGGGTGGGTGGGTAGGCAGTACAGCAACAGAATAGTCAACAGTCAACATTGACAGGATAGTTAGCAGTGACTGGTCGTCATACGGAAGGAAGGAAGAGAGAATCCTAGTTAACCCTTTTGCCGCCAGACATATTTTGGCAGCATGACGCATCTGCGCTCATAATGACAGGAAACTGTTGGAGCGATCAACAACGATGAAGAAGAAGACCCCTATAACCAGTTCATAGCTTCAAATTGTATTCAAATATCATGGGTCAAATGACTCCTGTCTGCACAAAACGAGAGCTTAATAAAAAATAAAAAAAATAAAAATTACGGGTCTATACCTAGCTTCAAGTTCAAACTGTTTTCAAACTCCATGGGTCATTTATTATGACACCTGGTCGTTTTTAAAAATACGGGTCAGGGCTCCCAGGGACCCCCCATTTGGGGGTCTATGAAGCACTAAAATTCTACAGGACCCTCTAAAAGAATGTGCAGGGGGTCCCAGGGATGCACTAGAACAAAATCTTTTTATCATTCGCAGTGCCACTGGGACCCTCTATCCCTCCTCTAGGACCCTCTATACTGCAAGTGAAGGAGTTCCTGGGACCCCTTGTTTTGCGGGACGATTGGGAGCCCTGCATGTCATTGATCCGGGCCCTCTGACAACCTGAAACTATGATCCATACGTATTCTTGATCGGCATCACCCAAGTAGGGAACATTTTGAAGGTGCCAATAGTAAAGGGAGAGTGAAGCGAAGCAAGGTGAGGGAAGTCAAGTCATCAACAACAAAAGGTGTGTGTTTTGCTGTGCAGGAAAGAGTGGCGCTCCTACTTCGACGTGTCTCTGTTCCACGGCCGCAAGCCTGCCTTCTTCATTGACAACAACCCATTTTATGCTGTCGGTAAGAAAAAGGACGGAAAGTAAAGAAAATAGAAAAAGAAAAGGCCAACCATTTAAATGCACAACTAGGCACCTCGTTATCCTTTCGAAGGTAACCCAATTTACCAAGATATTGTTATTAGGACATCTAAGACCTAATCAGTATGATTGGTTCAGTATCTTTTTTATTTATATATATATATATATATACATGGTGATGAAAAAATTGAATTCACTGGATTTACGTTCGTATGGTTTACAATTGGGGTGATCTTTGGCCATGACCATTATGGCTAGGACGTTGGTGACGAATCTGTGAATTTTGTTTTGATTGGTTCACCTGCCACCAAGTACAAAACAGTTGGAAACGGAGCTGTTCGTTTCCAAGCAACACACATCTGGAACAATCTCCCTTTCTCTCTCAGCAGCTCTCCATCTCTGTCATCCTTCAAAACTGGCCTGAAGATGCATCTTTTCCAAAAAATACCTCCGTTAATTTCTGTCTGTGCATCCACCCTCAGTCCACCCTGCAAAGATGTGTTACTTTTATTTCATGTTTTACGTAGGTATTATAAATACGAGTTGTGTGCATGCGCCGATATTGCTTAAAAAAAAAAAAATAAAGCGATTTTTCGATATGATTTTAGGTAAGCCTACATGTATTTTGAATGTGTTTTGTGTGCATGAGGTAAACTTACTTTTTTTCATGTTTTAATGTAAAGCGCGGTGAGTCCTGCTGTGTCAGTAGAATAGCGCTATAGAAGATTGATTCATTATTATTATTACTTTTTTAGGCTGTGTTTGTCTGGCTTTCTTTTGTGAGTTGGTAGTTTCTGGCATGTACCTTGAAATATGGTGTGTGTTTTTGTGCATGTGTATGTGTGTGTGTGTGTGTGTGTGTGTGTGTGTTTAACAGACGCCAAAGGGGAGGGCTCTACGGTGGATTGCCTGGAGCGTCATGGCTGTTACAGTCAGGGCAACTTGGCAGCCTTTAACAAATTCCTGGCCAGAGAATTGGGCAAAGAACAATTCAAGGTGTGTGTGTGTGTGTGTGTGTGTGTGTGGTGTGTGTGTGTGTGTGTGTGTGTGGTGTGTGCGTGGTTGTGTGTGTGTGTGTGCGCGTGGTGTGTGTGCGTGTGTGTGTGTGTGTGGTGTGTGTGCGTGTGTGTGTGTGTGTGCGTGTGCGTAAGTGTGTGTCAAATGTACACTTTAATTTTTTGGCAATTAGAAACTGTCAGCTGATGAAACCAAAATAAGGAGGAAAAAAAAACTGGCCACCCAAAATAGACCACCATGTTTAGTCTGTAATGACGTTTGACTAGGTTCATGAAGAGATGACAACTTTTGAAATAATAAAGTGGCGAAAACCCCCCACCTAATTATGGTTATTGTATGTCTTTAAAATGCATGATTCACAACTCACCGGAAGTTCAATTTGAGCTTTTCGGCCTTACATTTTTGGCCTTGAAGTTTCTAACATGAGAAAAAAAGTATTTTCTAACAGAGTCACTCAGTGCTGGAACAATCTCCCTGCACATACTAAACTTCCTTCTAACATTAACCATTTAAAAAACCTAGATAGTGATCCCAAAATTGATGTATTGAAATACAATTATGATTAAGACAACAATGATTGCTCAAAATGCGTCACAGCTATGCCAATCTAATTGCTGAACAAAATCACTAAAACGAACAATCAAAAGAAAGGGCACATCAAGAGGTCGCGAGGCCTGAATGCCCTGAAGATCTGACCTGACCTAGAATGAATTCCAGAGAAATGACGCCTTTGATTAGCACAAAACATTCTGCCTTTTCTAGAAAATGCTTCAATGAATTTGGTATTTCATACTTGTTAATCACAGACGCGTCTCTGTGAAATTCGGGTTGCTCCCCACCTGGAGAGTGCGTAGCAGACAGAGGCGCGCCACCCTTTTTTGAAAAGGAACAAAGAAAAAAGGAGGAATGGAAGGAAGAAAGGGTGAAAAATGAAGGCGGAAGTGGTGGTGGGTTGCATGATGAGTGACAAGAGAGCGGATGAATGATTGGGTGTGGTGTGAGAGTTACATATTTGTTAATATAAATTTATGTTTCATACTTTTATTTAACCCTTTCACCGCCAGCCATTTTCAGCCAAACATGTCCATTAAATTTGAACTGGGAAGAGAAAACAAAAATATCTGCAATATTGTGAATTCCTCTGTGGCATGTATAACATTAGGCCTATCCTTACCTCCCAAAATTAAGAAAATAGGGTCTTCGGATAACAGGCCCTGATTTGATGCCTTTTAGTGACATGGGTGTTAAACCATTGTGGTGTATAAATGCGACATTGGCGGTGAAAGGGTTAATATTTTAATTTTTACATGGTGGAAGACAAGTTTCCATGTGCGCTGTACAATGCCAATGGACAATAAAGAATCATGACTTAGAAGTGTAGTGCCATGTGATCAGTGTATTCTTTGCAGGCATTTGCCATTTTCTGGTGTGTGTTTCTGTGGTTATAGATAAGGTAGGGTGTTATCGGTTGATATAGCGAAGGTTCACAGTACATTAAAAAAAAGTTATATCCTGTAAGCTAAGAAAATACAGAACTTATTTCCTTAGATTATGTATTGCTAGGTAGGTAGGTAGGTATATAGGCCTAGGGACAGGCTGTCACAGCCTTAGGCCTTGCGGCCTATATGGCGTCCCCTCTTTGAATAAGTACTTTTTATGAAATTGGTTGCGTTCTTGAAGATTATAAAGCACATGTATGTACTTTTATCCTTATGTTGTTGTTGGCTTATCCTGGCTAAAGGTCTCCAGGGATCATCCCAACAGCGGAAGCACTTGAATACTATTGATACAAGCGCATCAGCTAGGGATGGGAACAATATGTGTTTGACCGTTTTTGATTTACCCGGCCACGTGGGCAGCCACACTCCGACTTCAGGGGATTTTGGAGACTGGTGATGTTATGCTAGGAGTCAGGGCTTAAGACAATCCCCGCATAACTATGCATAGCATAACGACATTTTTATGTAGCCTTGGTATTCTAGCCTATGTTAGTAATCTGACAGCCGTAACTCTTTCACCCCATACTAATTCCTGGCAGCTTTTCACCACAGACGTAGTAAAATAGACAATTTTCATCTCCACTTTTCCTTACGTTGTTTGCATACTAAGTGTGAGTGTTTGCTATTGTTGGACAGAACAAGTCTCTAGCTATAACTACATCAAGTTTCTCTGCCTATGTTTTCCATTTTCACACCAGAAATGCAGGAATACAACCATACCCATCTTGTTCCGATAGTGTTTTCTGCCTCTTTGCCACTATTGGCCGCGCTTTCAGTTAGTCTTTTCAAAAGCTGCTTGTGACAAATTAAGACCAGTTTTGCTCAAGGGAATCCACTCAGAAGACAGATAACTGATTGTTGAATATAATGAAATAATTTTTTTCCCTTAGACCATACTTAAACGTGCACTGTTCACAGTCGAAGTCACCACACATATGCGTGCTGCGTACTGAATGGAAGAAGCTTCTACCACACGTATGTGTGTGCTACGATTTGCATGTTTCTTAATGAGTTGCGTCCCCCTGTCTGCCAGGTGGCGTACTTTGGTGACAACATCTGCGCAGACTGCTACCCGTCGAAACGCTTTGCATGCTGGGACGCGGTGCTGATTCTGGAGGAGATGGACGCAGAGGGATACGTCGTTTCCGACAACTCTGTTCCGGCGAAACGCAGCGAGGGGGCAAGCGACAATGGCACCGAACCCAACGCCAAGAGGAGCAAAGTGCTGGAGGTGAGTCGTCCTGCATTCTGTGGATACAGTGGAACCCAATGCCAAGAGGATGAAAGTGCTGGAGGTGAGTCGTCGTGCATTCTGTGGATACAGTGGAACCCAATGCCAAGAGGATGAAAGTGCTGGAGGTGAGTCGTCGTGCATTCTGTGGATACAGTGGAACCCAGCGCCAAGAGGAGCAAAGTGCTGGAGGTGAGTCGTCAGGTTGAGTCCTGCATTCTGTGGATACAGTGGAGTGGAACCCAACGCCAAGAGGAGCAAAGTGCTGGAGGTGAGTCGTCCTGCATTCTGTGGATACAGTGGAACCCAACGCCAAGAGGAGCAAAGTGCTGGAGGTGAGTCGTCAGGTTGAGTCGTGCATTCTGTGGACACAGTGGAACCCAGCGCCAAGAGGAGCAAAGTGCTGGAGGTGAGTCGTCCTGCATTCTGTGGATACAGTGGAACCCAACGCCAAGAGGAGCAAAGTGCTGGAGGTGAGTCGTCAGGTTGAGTCGTGCATTCTGTGGACACAGTGGAACCCAGCGCCAAGAGGAGCAAAGTGCTGGAGGTGAGTCGTCCTGCATTCTGTGGATACAGTGGAACCCAACGCCAAGAGGAGCAAAGTGCTGGAGGTGAGTCGTCAGGTTGAGTCGTGCATTCTGTGGACACAGTGGAACCCAGCGCCAAGAGGAGCAAAGTGCTGGAGGTGAGTCGTCCTGCATTCTGTGGATACAGTGGAACCCAACGCCAAGAGGAGCAAAGTGCTGGAGGTGAGTCGTCAGGTTGAGTCGTGCATTCTGTGGACACAGTGGAACCCAGCGCCAAGAGGAGCAAAGTGCTGGAGGTGAGTCGTCCTGCATTCTGTGGATACAGTGGAACCCAACGCCAAGAGGAGCAAAGTGCTGGAGGTGAGTCGTCAGGTTGAGTCGTGCATTCTGTGGACACAGTGGAACCCAGCGCCAAGAGGACCAAAGTGCTGGAGGTGAGTCGTCCTGCATTCTGTGGACACTGTGGAACCCAGTGCCAAGAGGAGCAAAGTGCTGGAGGTGAGTCGTCCTGCATTCTGTGGATACAGTGGAACCCAGCGCCAAGAGGACCAAAGTGCTGGAGGTGAGTCGTCCTGCATTCTGTGGACACTGTGGAACCCAGCGCCAAGAGGAGCAAAGTGCTGGAGGTGAGTCGTCCTGCATTCTGTGGATACAGTGGAACCCAGCGCCAAGAGGAGCAAAGTGCTGGAGGTGAGTCGTTGTCACACTTCTGGTTGTCAGTGATACAATCGTTTCTTTTTCTCTAGTAGGTTGTTTCCCCTCTTTTGGTGTCTTGTCTTTTTCGCTGTCGGAGTGAGTCGAGGAATAGTGAAGGGTGAGGGATTTTTCTTTCTTTTCCTCGTCCCTCGACGAAAGGGAATATCTTTTCTCTTGCAGGACTTGAATCCTTAAGCTACAATCGGCGACGATTCAGCAGCTTCTCAGATCAATTCAGGTCCTCTCTCCTCCGAGTCTCAGTCCAAAGCGTCTCACAAAACTCTGACCAAAATCAAGAAACCTACAGCTCACCCCAAACCGGTTTTCTAATAACCTAGACCTTGCTACACGTACCTGACACGCAATGCGTGAGTCTCACAAAAATATCGTGTCACAATATTGCTGTGTCAAGAATGTCAGGTAAGCCCATGAAGACGGGAGGGAAAAGAAAGACAACTCCCCCACCCTTCACTATTCCTCGACTCACCCCGACAGCGAAAAAAACAAGAGGGGAGACAACCTCCTAGAGAAAAAGAAACGATT
Source organism: Phymorhynchus buccinoides (assembly GCA_017654935.2). Classification (NCBI taxonomy): domain Eukaryota; kingdom Metazoa; phylum Mollusca; class Gastropoda; order Neogastropoda; family Raphitomidae; genus Phymorhynchus; species Phymorhynchus buccinoides. Next base: position 56,038,329 of record CM065690.1, on the reverse strand, counting down.
GTATCGCTGACAGCCAGAAGTGTGACAGTCGTCATGTTGCGTCATGCATTCTGTGGATACAGTGGAACCTCCCTTGAAAAGTCATCCCAAATAATGTCTTAACTGGGAGGGAGTTAAGTGATGTCCCGAAGCCCCGGTCATAGGACATTGACCTATTAAAATTGAAAATGTTCTTTTGTGTTCTCTCCTGTCAGGACAAATGTCTGAGTAAATTTTAACACTGGCACGCTTTGTCTTATTGATTCCTGCAAGATCCAGGACATTGTCCTATTGAATTCTCATATCTCAGGACAGTTTGTCCCATCACTTTTCCATCGCTACATCACTGGGAGTTGTATAAGGCAGGTAACTTTAATACTTTCAAAGAAGGACAATGTCGGGGGGAGGGGGGGGGGGGGGGGTGTTTAGGGGGTTGCAGCCCCCACCCTTTTTCCTAAAATAACACACAAAAACAATTCATGTCGCCGAGCGGCAGCTAAATTTCCTCGCGGGCTATATCTAGCACTGATCAGCACCAGCAGTTGATAGATACTTAATGGTTCAAAACATGTTTCAATAGGGGTATGAACAGTGATGCATTAGTCCTTTATTTCATGCCCAGATTGCACTGTTTTGCTTCTCGGATTTAAACATTTTCAGGGGAAGCATGCCCTCGGACCCCCCTAGGGTCTTGGTGCTTCGCACCTTCGATGAATTAGCCCCCACCCCTTAAAAACTTAGGTCCGGCCCTACACTTACACAGAGATGCCTTCCTACACGGAAGGATGTAGCCTTGGTGTTCTAGCCTATGTCAGTTGGTCTGACACAGCCTTAAGCCAAGGCGGCCCTGCAATTCATTTGTTATTTTTCTAAATTTCAGCACAGCTCGTTGGTGACGCCAGAAGAAATGGACTATTTGATCACGGAGTTCTGGGGTCCGTTTTTGGTCCATGAAATGGACTCAGAAAGCGACCGGTCCAAATCGAGATCGGCGAAGCGAGCGGCCACGTTTTGGGGAGACGTGATCCTGAAATACTCCGATATCGCCGTGCCCAGCTTGGAGTATCTGGCTGGTAGGACTCTTTTCTCTCTCTCTCTCTCTCTCTCTCTCTCTCTCTCTCTCTCTCTCTCTCTCTCTCTCTCTCTCTCTCTCTCTCTCTTGTTGGTTTAATGAATAAAACTCTCTCTCTCTCTCTCAAGACTTCTCTTGGTTGTTCTCTCTCTCTCTCTCTCTGTAATCATCTCTCTCTCTCTCTCTCTCTCTCTCTCTCTCTCTCTCGTTATCTCTCTCTCTGTCTGTCTGTCTCGTTATCTCTCTCTCTTGGGTTCCCCAGTGAATCCTCTTCCCCATCCAATATGTTTATGGATACTGTGTTCGTGCCTGATCTGATTATTTTGATGACTGTATGTAAAAAATATAAAACCTCAAAATGTTTTCCCGGGAGAACTGCTTTTCCTTGGGCCTGTATTCATATTGAGATAGTATGAGACTTGCCATCAACTTCAACTACTTTATTTTGCAAGGATAAGAATTGAGGCTGGGCCTAGTCATGCTATCTTAGAAGTCCTCCTAAAGTCCTATTAAATCCTACTACTTTAGAAGGACTGTTAGATGTCATGATGATAAGTCTCAAGCTATCTCAGGCCCTGGTGCTGAAAACAGAGTACCATAAAATACACCAGTTACCGGTCATTCTCACCCATTTTGCTTCCAGGGGTACCGCTGAACCACGATTTTGAGCGTTTCAGCGGTGACAGTGCCGACGTTGGCGGTTATCACCCGGGGCGACCCAGTTCTCTGCTGCCCTGAGCCCATTGCATCATGGGGAGACTCCAGCTGCAGCCCCCTAGTGTATAGTATACCGGTAGTTGGTTTCTGGTAGAGTCGGCAGTGCTCCAACCCAGTCAGTGCATGGTACGCCCAATGCTTGAACTTGCCCATCTAAATCAATGAGTTGACCAGTTCGTGAATTTTTTTATATTTTAAACTTGCTATTTATATAAGCAATATGAATGAGAAACAATTTTTCGTTCATTAACACACAGAGATGAAGAAGTATTTCAAATATATGAGAAATAACTAACACCTGTAGATGAGTTTAAAAGTCTTTTATGCAGACTTAATTTGATAAAACGTTTGATATAATAATGATGTGGCTCAGGCATGCCCCAGAGTAGCATTGGGTAGAGTTGGGGGAGCAGGATGGGAGTGCAAATACAACGTAGAAAAGTGCGCTACTGTTGAATCAACCTTAATCAATAGCTAAATGACGTGTACATGATGACATGAGTTTGTGTGTGACATATTGTCCCTGTCAGTCCTCGTAGAAATCTAATAGGAATTGTTCGGAAATAATTAAGGGGAGTAATTTCATGGTGTGTAGGACTAGGAGTGATCTTGCCTAATTCAATCGGTCAAACAGGGGAAGTTACTCTGCCATCAGGTTAATCCTCAGCCCTCGCTTCTTGTGTTTGAGGAGACACACAGCATGTAGAACGCAGTGCGTCATTCTGAAATTAATGTAATTTTTATTTTTACGTCACAGTTTGCAAGTTCTATCACTTTGTAGCAACTGGTCACCCCTTATTTTTCTACAAAATGTTTGCAAGTCGCTGACTCGCATCCTGCGGTTTCAAGCTTCGACGCCATTGTTGCATTGTCGCTATAGTATTTGACCGAGTCATGGTGGTAAGCAATTCTAATTTTCATGAAGTGCTCTCCCCTAGGTTTTTTTTCCCGAAAATCGTCTATTAACTCATTCTACCCCATTTACAGGTATACTCGTAGTCTCAAGCCAACCGTATTAACTCGTAATACAAACCCATCTTCAAACTGAAGCGTCTAGCTTGGTTCTCGTCCTCAAATTGTTCATTTTGGTAGCTTTGGCCTGTTTACAGACATTTCCTTTCTGGTCATGCTTGGATTTGATCGATTTTGGAGCAGATTTGTCATATTTTTACTGATTTTTTTCGATGATGGCTTTATTGACAATCAATTATTCATCAACAAATAACAAAAAACAACATTCAAGAGTGACACCAACCACCAACAGTGCATATGCAAAGCAACTCTCTCTCTCTCTAACACACACACACACGCACACACGCACACACACGCACACACACACACACACACACACACACACACACACACACACAAACACACACACACACACACACACACACACACACACACACACACACACACACACACACACACACACACACACACACACATAACCCACATACACCAACATGCATGCGTGCACATGTCAATCTTCCCTCACGTGCACACAACGATAGACAACTGAGTAATTCCAAAGAAATGGCAAGTCATTCAGTGACTTGAAATTGTGTTTGGATTGAACTGGGAGCCAATGTGATTTAAGACTGTTATAATGACAAAAATAGTGCCATCAATGTCTACAGAACCTGGGAGATTTTAATTGTGTGGTTAGAGGCTATCGAGTTTTTAGTGAATGTAGGTGAAGTAGAAAGCTACTTTCGATCACACATAAAGAACAAACAGTTTGTATATTTCTGTTTTTTGTGTGTAAAAGAGTTATTTTTAGAACTACAATCCGTACTTTAAATTGATGAAACTTTGTCATTTACCTGAAGATGGTCAGACAGCTGTTTAAGAACCACCTTTTCCGTAAGCTTAGAAAGGAATGAAAGATAAGAGACACGGCCGATATTTGACAATATCAAGACTAGGCTTAAAAGAGGTTTGACAACTGCAAAAATGAGTTGGAAAGCGGCCTAACAGTGAACTTAAAACACGTTTTGACAAAGTTATAGCAATACAGTAACCAAAGTTATAGCTCTAACCATTACTATAGTTATACTCAAAGCTCTCCACACAGCTGGGCCAGGAAGATAAATGCGGGTGCATGGATAGGGTAGAATGTGTTAAAGATGAACATTTGGAGTAGCAGCCTGGCTTTTTTTTTTCTTGCTTTTTTTGTTGTGTTATTCAATACCTGTGTGAATGTGAATTGAAAAATGTGACATACATTGTCCATTTCATGAATTGAGCAAAGCATTTCGCCCATTTCTTGAAATAGGCAATTTCACGGATTGGGCGTAACACATGGATTCCTGGGATCCCATAGTCTTTGGGCGCTTTGCTTCCAGGTGATGTGCTAGAGTAGCGATGGTCCTCACTTACGGCGCTGCTCAACGCTTCCAACTATAGTCCTACGGCTATCCATCTGTGACAACTGTCAGGCACAAATCTCACAAACTACCGTATTTTACGGACTATAAGGCGATACGTTTTCCCCAAACTGAGACCCCTGCGCCTTACAATGTGACTGATATATAGTAAGAAAATATTATAACATAATCGAGTTTTGTCTAATATTTGGGGGGGGGGTATATATAAAGGTGCGCCTTATAATCAGAAAAATACGGTTCTACTGTCTAGATGAATCTGATGAAATCATACTATTTTCGTTCACTATTTTTCGCGGTGCGGTAAACACAGAACCATAATAAGTTGAAAGACGTCGCTTCACATGAGGAACGGAAGACTTGATGTTTCAGTTCTTTCAGGTAAAATTGCGTCATTTGTTTTATTCATTTAGTGTCACTATCTGTGTTTTATCCAATTGCATAATTTAAAAGAAATTCATTTAGCATTAATATCGGTGTTTTATTCAATTGCGTCATTTTTTAATATTTATTTAGCATCACTATCTGTTTTTTTCATTTGCGTCATTTTAAAAAATTCATTTGGCATCACTATCGGTGTTTTATCCAATTGTGTCATTTTAAGAAATTCATTTGGCATCATTATCAGTGTTTTATCCAATTGCGTCATCTTTTGGGTTCATTTAGCGTCACTTTCTGTGTTTTATCCAATTACATCATCTTTGGGGTTCATTTAGCATCACTATCAGTGTTTTATCCAATTACATCATCTTTGGGGTTCATTTAGCATCACTTTCAGTGTTTTATCCAATTACATCATTTTTGGGGTTCATTTAGCGTCACTATCAGTGTTTTATCCAATTACATCATCTTTGGGGGTTCATTTAGCATCACTTTCTGTGTTTTATCCAATTACATCATCTTTGGAGTTCATTTAGCATCACTATCAGTGTTTTATCCAATTACATCATTTTTGGGGTTCATTTAGCATCACTATCAGTGTTTTATCCAATGACATCATCTTTGGGGTTCATTTAGCATCACTTTCAGTGTTTTATTTTTGCGCACTGTTGTTTTACAGCTTTGTTAGATGGTGCAGCTCGTCTTGATCAACTGGTAAGTCCAACACATCAAAGTTGTCCACTTTTCACTTATAACCCTTTCACCGCCAAAGTCGCATTTTAGCACCACAGTGATTTAACACCTATGCCACTAAAAGGCGTCAAATTGGGGTCTATTATCCAAAGATCTTATTGTCTTACTCTTAGTTTTGGGAAGTAACTAAGGATAGACCTTATTTTATATATGTCACAGAAGAATCCCCAGTACTGCAGATGGATTTTGTTCTCTACACAGGTAAATTTAATGGACATAGTTGGCTGAAATATGGCTGGCGGTGAAAGGGTTAACGTCTAGGTATGTCTTGCGTATGACGATTCGTAGACACAGCAGTATTTCATCAGATTCATGTAGACAGTACTATTTCAGCAGATTCATGTAGACAGCAGTATTTCATCAGATTCATGTAGACAGTACTATTTCATCAGATTCATGTAGACAATAGTATTTCATCAGATTCATGTAGACAGCAGTATTTCATCAGATTCATGTAGACAGTACTATTTCATCAGATTCATGTAGACTAGTATTTCATCAGATTCATGTAGACTACTATTTCAGCAGATTCATGTAGACAGCAGTATTTCATCAGATTCATGTAGACAGTACTATTTCATCAGATTCATGTAGACTAGTATTTCATCAGATTCATGTAGACAGTACTATTTCATCAGATTCATGTAGACAGTAGTATTTCATCAGATTCATGTAGACAGCAGTATTTCATCAGATTCATGTAGACAGTACTATTTCATCAGATTCATGTAGACAGTAGTATTTCATCAGATTCATGTAGACAGTACTATTTCATCAGATTCATGTAGACAGCAGTATTTCATCAGATTCATGTAGACAGTACTATTTCATCAGATTCATGTAGACTAGTATTTCATCAGATTCATGTAGACAGTACTATTTCAGCAGATTCATGTAGACAGTGGTATTTCATCAGATTCATGTAGACAGTAGTATTTCATCAGATTCATGTAGACAGTAGTATTTCATCAGATTCATGTAGACAGCAGTATTTCATCAGATTCATGTAGACAGCAGTATTTCATCAGATTCATGTAGACAGTAGTATTTCATCAGATTCATGTAGACAGCAGTATTTCATCAGATTCATGTAGACAGTAGTATTTCATCAGATTCATGTAGACAGTGGTATTTCATCAAATTCATGTAGACAGTGGTATTTCATCAGATTCATGTAGACAGTAGTATTTCATCAGATTCATGTAGACAGCAGTATTTCATCAGATTCATGTAGACAGCAGTATTTCATCAGATTCATGTAGACAGCAGTATTTCATCAGATTCATGTAGACAGCAGTATTTCATCAGATTCATGTAGACAGTAGTATTTCATCAGATTCATGTAGACAGTAGGATTTCATCAGATTCATGTAGACAGTGGTATTTCAGCAGATTCATGTAGACAGTGGTATTTCAGCAGATTCATGTAGACAGTGGTATTTCATCAGATTCATGTAGACAGTAGTATTTCATCAGATTCATGTAGACAGTAGTATTTCATCAGATTCATGTAGACAGTGGTATTTCATCAGATTCATGTAGACAGTGGTATTTCATCAGATTCATGTAGACTGGTATTTCATCAGATTCATGTAGACTGGTATTTCATCAGATTCATGTAGACTGGTATTTCATCAGTCATGCCCCACAGACGTCGTCACAGCCATTGGACTGGAGTTGGATGTGTTGAACAGGGCCTTCAGAACGCTTGTTTCCAGCTATGTTTGACCTTGATTGATTTTGATGGTACACATTGACGAAAAGTAGGCATGCTTTGATTCAGACTAATGTTTATGCAGCGTAATGTACTCTGTAGCATACAGACACGCATACATACACACAGTTTCTCTACATGTGTCCGTCTCTCGCTGTGTCTATGACTATTATTTTATTTTATATACTTCATATTGTTTTCTAATAATCTTTTTCTTCTTGATTGTTTTCTGTCGTAATATTTGTAAAGCGCTCTGAGGATAATTTTGTTTATCATCGAAGAGCGCTATAGAAGCTTTATTTATTATTATTATTACTCTCTGTCTATCTGTCTATTTCAGTTTTCCTCCCTTCACACACACGCAATCACACATATACATAACGTGTATGCACGCGCACACACACACACACACACACACACACATATACACGCACACACACACACATTGATAGATCTACCATTTACTTTTTAAGCCTCAGTCATTTAAACAGAAATCATGATGTATCTACCTAAAATCTTTTTTGTTTTGGGCTATGCCAATTTCAACAATAATTTGCATTTAGAATCAGTGTGTACTTTTCCCTGTTAGTGTTATATATATTTTTAATCATGTAATTATTTCTTTATCTTAGTCAGCAGCTTTTGAGATGATTCCTTGATTCCTTTGCGTTGCTTTGAATTTTTAATCATGTAATTATTTCTTTATCTTAATCAGCAGCTTTTGAGATGATTCCTTGATTCCTTTGCGTTGCTTTGAATTTTTAATCATGTAATTATTTCTTTATCTTAATCAGTAGCTTTTGAGACGATTCCTTGATTCCTTTGCGTTGCTTTGAATTTTTAATCATGTCATTATTTCTTTATCTTAATCAGCAGCTTTTGAGACGATTCCTTGATTCCTTTGCGTTGCTTTGAATCTTTAATCATGTCATTATTTCTTTATCTTAATCAGCAGCTTTTGAGACGATTCCTTGATTCCTTTGCGTTGATTTGAATTTTTAATCATGTCATTATTTCTTTATCTTAATCAGCAGCTTTTGAGACGATTCCTTGATTCCTTTGCGTTGATTTGAATTTTTAATCATGTCATTATTTCTTTATCTTAATCAGCAGCTTTTGAGACGATTCCTTGATTCCTTTGCGTTGCTTTGAATTTTTAATCATGTCATTATTTCTTTATCTTAATCAGCAGCTTTTGAGACGATTCCTTGATTCCTTTGCGTTGATTTGAATTTTTAATCATGTCATTATTTCTTTATCTTAATCAGCAGCTTTTGAGACGATTCCTTGATTCCTTTGCGTTGCTTTGAATCTTTAATCATGTCATTATTTCTTTATCTTAATCAGCAGCTTTTGAGATGATTCCTTGATTCCTTTGCGTTGCTTTGAATCTTTAATCATGTCATTATTTCTTTATCTTAATCAGCAGCTTTTGAGACGATTCCTTGATTCCTTTGCGTTGCTTTGAATTTTTAATCATGTCATTATTTCTTTATCTTAATCAGCAGCTTTTGAGATGATTCCTTGATTCCTTTGCGTTGCTTTGAATTTTTAATCATGTCATTATTTCTTTATCTTAATCAGCAGCTTTTGAGACGATTCCTTGATTCCTTTGCGTTGCTTTGCATGTCATTATTTCTTTATCTTAGTCAGCAGCTTTTGAGACGATTCCTTGATTCCTTTGCGTTGATTTGAATTTTTAATCATGTCATTATTTCTTTATCTTAATCAGCAGCTTTTGAGACGATTCCTTGATTCCTTTGCGTTGATTTGTATTTTTTCCCTTTTTAAAGCGTCTTTGCATTCAGTTTAAATGCTGGTCTTAAATGTTGCCATTGCAGTATGCGAGTTAGTAGCCATAATTATGTATGTGAGCTTACAAAGACAGGGTTTGTGTTTGGGCATGTGTGCCAGATTACATGCATCCTTGTCACTGTAAACTGTCCGTTGTATTACTTATATATATATAATTTGTGACGATTTCCTGCCATTTTTTGCTTACATAGTCTCTACTATCCATTCAAAATGAATGTCTCATCAAATTGCAGTTAACATTTTATTTGAGTTGAATTTTTGTTTCTATTTCATTGTATTTTTCTGTCGTATATCTGTCAGTCTGTCTCCTCTCTTTCTCCCTCTTCTTCCCTTCTGTCTACATGTTTCTCTCTCTCTCTCTCTCTCTCTCTCTCTCTCTCTCTCTCTCTCTCTCTCTCTCTCTCTCTCTCTCTCTCTCTCTCTCTCTCTCTCTCTCTCTCTCTCTCTCTCTCTCTCTCTCTCTCTCTCTCTCTCTCTCTCTCTCTCTCTCTCTCTCTCTCTCTCTCTCTCTCTCTCTCTCTCTCTCTCTCTCTCTCTCTCTCTCTCTCTCTCTCTCTCTCTCTCTCTCTCTCTCTCTCTCTCTCTCTCTCTCTCTCTCTCTCTCTCTCTCTCTCTCTCTCTCTCTCTCTCTCTCTCTCTCTCTCTCTCTCTCTCTCTCTCTCTCTCTCTCTCTCTCTCTCTCTCTCTCTCTCTCTCTCTCTCTCTCTCTCTCTCTCTCTCTCTCTCTCTCTCTCTCTCTCTCTCTCTCTCTCTCTCTCTCTCTCTCTTAAGAAGTGGGTGTTCATTCTTTACACACATACTTCTGTTGCATTTTCATAGGAAGGATTGTCCTATGTGGCTTAATAACAGCTTTTTTGTTTCAAGAAAAGACTATCTTACTCTTTACAAAGCGAAATATCATGTTTTCTTTATTGTGCTCTCATAAGCACTGTGATCTTATCCAGATTCTCTTTCTCTCCACACCATACCTTGGTCACTTCTAAACTCGCTTCGCTCCCTTAGACCACAATTTTGCCTCTGACTTTGCTTTTGTAGTGGTTTGTTGTGGAGGAACCAATCGGTGTAGAGTTTTTCTATATGTCTGTATTAAAAAAAGTGATCTACTACTTCCCTATGTTAAACCTGAAGTAAAAACCTGTAATCTTTCATTTTTCATTTTGTTTATGTATGTTTTGTTTGTGTGTATGGATGGAGTGTTTTGTGAGGTTTTTTTAATAATTAAAAATCGTTGCGATGCGAATGAGTTAACACAGCTTAGCCTAGATGTAGGCCTAGTTGTTTGTGTCGCTTGACCATTTCAAGGGAAAGAACCCCGTTTTTTGCTGGTTGTCATAAAAAGCAACGGTTATATCCCTTCTCTCTCTCTCTCTCTCTCTCTCTCTCTCTCTCAAATTAATTACATAATCCTATATGTATGCTTTTCATGCACGTTTGCATTTTACCTACATGTTTGCGAATTTGCTCATGCGCACACACATGCATGTGTGTGTGAGAGAGTGTATGTGGGGTGTGTATGAGTGCGCACATACATGTGTGTGTGTGTTCGTGTGTGTGTGTGTGTGTGTGTGTGTGCGCGCGCACGCATTCGACAATGTATTGTGCGAGGTTGGGGGTGGGTGGGGGAGGATGGATAAGTGTTTGAATGTGTAAGATGTTTTTTTCCTGTTGCTTTTGTTCATTCTTGGAAGTTTTAATATTTGTCTTCTTTTGATTCGAGGGCAGGATGTAAGTAAACAAAGCCATTGTGTGCTTATTCTTTTCCCTCAATAAACAAAAGTCTCTCTCTCTCTCTCTCTCTCTCTCTCTCTCTCTCTCTCTCTCTCTCTCTCTCTCTCTCTCTCTCTCTCTCTCTCTCTCTCTCTCTCTCTCTCTCTCTCTCTCTCTCTCTCTCTCTCTCTCTCTCTCTCTCTCTCTCTCAGTGTTCAGTGTTGTCTCCTGTCAGTTTAGGATTTGTCCATTACATGCATATCATTCATTTGATCTTTGAATATAACTTGTATGCATTGTACTATGAGCAAAAGTGAAGGGCTATGTCAGAGCAGCCTATGCCAGTTTGTCGTTTCCGACTATAACCGCCTGATAGGGAGCAGCTGCTATTCCGACAGGATGGGCTTGAATTGGTTCATAGTGTACATGCCTTGCCCAGGGTACATCCACACTCTGTAGTGATTTCTTTTGTGGCAGGGCTTAAAACAACCCGTTTGCTCTATAATGCCTTTAACCCTTCCAACGCCAGCCATTTTTTTTAGCTAAAACTGTCTATTACACTTACCTGGGTAGAGAAAAGATTCTGTCTGCAATATTGGGGATTCCTCTGTGATGTGCATAAAATAGGGCCTGTCCTTACCTCCCAAAATGAAGAACATAAGGTCACTGGATAACAGACCCTCATTTGATGCCTTTCAGTGACATGGGTGTTAAATCATTGTGGTGCCAAGAGGCGACAGTGGCGATGAAAGGGTTTTCAACTCTTCTTTCGCCGTGTATTTTTGGAAGTTCTCGGTTGTCCGCTGCATCTCGACCAACAAGGGGGAAGTAACTATTTGTTTCCACAGCGTGTGCGTTACTTTAATTGCAGAAACAAAGACAAAAGCTCTCAAAAACAGACGAACACATGGCAGGGTGCTTGGCAGTGACTGTCTTTGCATTTGGTGGGAGTGTAGAGTGATGTCTTGGGCGAACATAATTATTCGCCCATGGTGCTAGAAGAGTTAAGCCTTATCCCGTGATTTATTGTGTCTAATTAGTAATGGCATATGACTGTTCACGTTTTGATCATTAATATATTTTATGCAGTGTCAATCAACATTTTTGTTCGTTTCATCTCTCTCTCTCTCTCTCTCTCTCTCTCTCTCTCTCTCTCTCTCTCTCTCTCTCTCTCTCTCTCTCTCTCTCTCTCTCTCTCTCTCTCTCTCTCTCTCTCTCTTCTCTCTCTCTCTCTCTCTCTCTCTCAATGCGAGTTCATGTGCGCGCGCACATGCACTCGCGTGTGTGTGTCCATTCCGGATGCACAGCCAAAAAAAAGAAAGAAAGAAAGAACGAATAAACGGAAAGAAAGAAGAACAAATAGAACATAAACAAACAAACAAAAACACAAGTAAAGAAGACAAACCAAGTTCAAATTAACGTCTCTTTCAATAAACGACCGAGACTTTAATGAAATGAATTGATACAGACAACGCATCTAAACTAAGGTTAATTAAATATTTGTCCATCTTGAACGTAATGAATGAGCGTGTGCTTAGTGCATAACAACAGCCCATTATTTCCTAAACTGCCCACACAATTGGTAAATCAATCATAAATGTGACCTAGCACCACGAAAGGGACATTAAGTGTCAAAATGACCATTCTCAGAAAATTATGCATTAAAATCTTCAGACAGTTACTTTTCTAATTATACAGTGGAACCTCCCTTACAAGACCTCCCATTATAAGACTCCCTCCCACATAAGACCTACTTCTCTTAGACATTGCCCTTCTTTGTAAGTATTAAAAACTCCCTTATAAGACCCCTCCCTTATAAGACCTTATTTATGATGATTTTTGAAGGTCTTATAAGGGAGGTTCCCCTGTACAAGAAGCATTCTTCTATATGTTCCATTCCAGAGTTGTGAGCATTTAAAGTTAGTAGGGTGAGCATCAGCCATTTTGAGAAAACACAGTCTGACGTCTCGCCTAGCTGAAGAAAATGCATTGACCTAGTCGTTTTAAAGCACTCAAAAGACCATTTAGAGACCATAATAAAGATGGTCCGTTACAAATAAGATGTAAGAGAACACGAAAATACCCATAACTCAAAATTGACAACATATGTTTTACTTTCCAAGCATGTTGTTATAAACTAGCCCAGCGACTTAATGTCCCTTTCGTGGTGCTGGGTCAGAAATAACCTCAATGTACATCTGTTTCGTTCATCTGTTTGTCCGCAAATGTCATTCCAACTTGATCGACAAAATTAGCTGAACACAATGAAAGAAAGGAAAAAGAAGAAACAAATTAAAAAATCCAGAAAAACCGATAAAGACATCCTTTAAGTAAAAAGATCTAAATGAAATAATAAAATAACACACAAAAAACACACAAGTTAATTAAGAACATAAAGAAAGAAAGTACAGAAAACAAGTTGAAAACCCTAGCCAGACAAGTGGATTCTAAAGGGAAACTAGAAATGCTTTGTGACACTGAACACCAAAGCGCAAACCGGCGGCAAGGGCACCAACACTGTCGCATTGATTGCGAAGGCTGTGACAAGGGGGTCTACATTGGGGAGACAGAGAGAAGCCTCGGGAAGAGAGTCACGGAGCACAGACGGGATTCGTCACCGGTTGCGTCCCACATGGCCAACTACAACCACCGGTTCTCACCCGACAACATCTCTGTGCTGGACCGAGACAGCAGATGGTTCCAGAGTGGGGTGAAGGAGGCCATCTACATCGCGGCCGCCAAGCCCACACTGAACCGTGACCGATGGGAGACACACCTTGCCCGCGGCTTATTCTTCCCTGGTTCAGTCATGCGCCGTGGGTGCAGCCTTGAGCTGTACTCACGATCGTGTGCACTGAACCGCCAGTGGCCTCTCAGCAGACGACGCTGACGAAGGGAGCGCGATGCCCCCGAAAGCTCCGAGGTTTGCCTATGCTTTAGCTGAGTGAAACTGTTATAACATTCGTTTGATCACCAAAATTGTTCTTAGCCCGTTGCGCCCCATAGCCTGCAAGCCCCACATCTCCCTTGAAACCCTCTTATTACCAATCGTACGCAAGCACTCGCAACACACACACACACGCGCGCGCGCGCACACACGCACGCACACACACACACGCACGCACGCACGCACGCACACACACACACACACACACATACACACACGACAGAACCACACCGCGCCCTCGTCCCCATCGTATTGTGGTCCCGTTCTTACAGAACTGGGACAACAAAAAGGACGAAAAACGTGCTATTTGACGGAGTTCTCCCCGTCTTACCTTGCTGTTGTCAAGCTGTGAATTTCATTCCACTTCAGCGTGGTTCAAATTCGGTTAGAAGAGAATAACTGATGGAACTGGATTGATTTTTGAAATAAATAAATATTTGGTATAAAATATTCAAGTCACAGAAATCTGTGAAATTCGGGCTGCTCTTCTCCGGAGAGCGCGTCGCCGCAAGTGCAGCGCCTACCCATTTAAAAAAAAAAGTTGTTTTTTTTTTTTTGGGGGGGAGCATGAGACTTGGGAAACCTAGCTATTAATTTGGCCATACCAGGCAGCGGGATTTCTCCCTGCTCTTACCGGCTTTCAACTGCCGTTGGATTTTTACGTGCGTAAAGCGCACGGGTCAGACTAGCTTTAAGTCCCCATCCGAAGGACTCGACGTTCAGTTCGATTTCCCTGTCGAACTAGAAAGAAAGGGCGAGGCCGGGATTCGAACCCGGGTCACTCAAGCTGCAGTCACGCAATACATTTGGCAGGCGAACGTCTTAACCACTCTGCCACCTTTCTCCCCAGGCCCCACTGATACAAGACAGTACACCCATTATTGGTTCAGTCAATGGTGTGTGTGTGTGTGCGCGCGCGCGCGTACGTGTAGGGGAAGACGGGGTAAAAAGCGCATGGGCGGGTAAGAAGCCCACCCCAATTATCTCATGAAATAAAGAAAATTTCAGTCAAATTTGCCCATGAGACGAATGCTAGACATTAACGCTCGTCTAATGGGCAAAATGAGACTGAAATTTGCTTCATTTCAAGAGATAATTGGGGTGGGCTTCTTACCCGCCCATGCGCTTTTTACCCCGTCTTCCCCTAGTTGTGTGTGCGCGTGCGTGCGTGTGCGTGCGCATGCTCACTTAAGTTCATGCATGTATGCGTTCGTCACAGTGCGTGTGCTTGCTTGCGACACAGTTTTCAAATGTATTCAATCATCGTTGCTTAAGGTTATCAAAGAAAACATGTAAATAACTACACAAGCCATTTTGATAACAGTGTGGGACAGTGCGTCTTATGGAAACGAAAAGTAAAAACACACACTCAAATCAGAACAATAACAAAACTGAACAATATTCGAGTAGACCTAAAATTTGACATTAACAAGAACAACAAGAACACCATTCCACATGCATAATTAGGCCTATTACGCAGAAAAAACTCAAACACTTTTTCAGTGTCTAGGCCTATTTGTGTTTTCAATAGAGTAAGACGGGGTAAAAAGCCCATGGGCGGGTAAGCAGCCCATGCCAATTATCTCATGAAATGAAGCAAATTTCAGTTACAGTTTGCCCATGAGACGAGCGTTCGTCTCATGGGTAAAATTTGACTGATATTTGCTTCATTTCATAAAATCATTGGCATGGGCTTCTTACCCGACTATGGGCTTTTTACCCCGTCTTCACCTATTATTCATTAGGATGTAGTGTGCTAACTTGAGCACAACATTTCTTTCACCCACAATCACACCCACACAGCCATACGGACAGAAAACCCCCGAAACAAACAGGATCTTCGTTGTAGTTGCAAAGTACCCTAAGTTCTTATGACTTTGTAACTGGCAGTATAAAAACGAATACGTTCAATAAGGTCTGACATTCAAACATGCTCCAAATTGCTTCAGGCTACAGAAAGACAGACCGAAAAGAAGAATAGAACGACAAAAATTCGTTTATGTTTTCCTCCCTCTCTCTCTCTCTCTCTCTCTCTCTCTCTCTCTCTCTCTCTCTCTCTCTCTCTCTCTCTCTCTCTCTCTCTCTCTCTCTCTCTCTCTCTCTCTCTCTCTCTCTCTCTCTCTCTCTCCTCTCTCTCTCTCTCTCTCTCTCTCTCTCTCTCTCTCTCTCTCTCTCTCTCTCTCTCTCTCTCCCATAATGCATTGTCCTAGGCATATACTTTGATTTAGTAGTATTGCGTTGTGCTGCATTTTTTCCATGCACTATTTCAATTATGATGTGTTTGCTTGTTGTTGGCTTCTTCCTTCTTTTTCTTATACAAATTTGTTTATGTGAACTTCATCAGTATGGGGCTATGGCCTTGACCTGATTAAACATTCGTATTCGTATTCGTATTCTCTCTCTCTCTCTCTCTCAGCCCATCTCTCTCTCTCTTTCAGCCCAACTATACTATCTAATGAATCTTGAACGCAGAGGCATCAGCCCAAGAGCTGTTAAGATTTTCAACGGGAAAACGATTTTCATTTGTCCTTTAACTTGAAAGCATTCGCGGGCATGTCTGCCTTACCCAAAATAAAACAAAACGAGTGTCGCCGAGCGGCAAACATGTCCACTACCCGTCCCACCCCTCCCTCCCCATCCCACCCCATATCGTACCATGATACAACCCCACACACCACACACACAATTTGAATCAAAATTCTGTCCACCGGTTCTGGGTATACAGCCCAGACAGTTTGTACGTCTTTGACCTTGATCTTGACCTTGACCTTGATCGTTATCCAATAATATTTATTATTTTTTGAACTTATCATAAGCCAGTGCACCTACATACCAGGTTTTAAGATTGTAAGTCCTACGATGTCAACTATAATTATGGTCACCACAGTTCCCGAGATACAGACTAGACAAGGTCTACGTCCTTGATCTTGACCTTGACCTTGCTCGGTACCAAATATTTGATATTATGATAAAGCAATGCACCAACAAACCAAAACAAACAATGTCAAAAGATTTCAAAGATAAAGCCACAAGAAGAAGTTTCGGGTTTCAAACGATTTCAAAGATATAATCAAGAGAACAAAATACGGTTTTCAAGATTAAGCTTCAAGGTCAAGGTCAGCAGGGTCACTTTTTTTTGGAATGGGACATCTATGTTTCACGCTACACCCCTAAGCAGAGATATATCCCGGGCAGACAAACAAAATCACAAAATACAACTTCTTCTTTTGCGTTCAACAGGCTTACACATCAAAACCTCAGACCGAGTGCTGTCGCAAACCTGGATGTCCGATGAAGGTCGTCTTGGGCCCCTCAGAGTTTGGTTCTGAGGTCCGTCCCTCCAGGCCAGGTCTGTTGCCGCATCCCATCATACAGAGGGCAGTCCTGGAGAACATGGGAAGGGGTCTGGTCAGCTTGTCCGCACTGGCATAGGGATGAGTCTGCGACCCCAATCCTTCGTAGGTGTGCACGGAGGCCGCAGTGCCCTGTGCGCAGGCGGAAGATAGTAGATTGTTCTCTCCTCTCCAGTGTCCGGATTGGGTCCATGTGTGCCTGGTAGCCATTGTTTCGGCGAAACCAGTCCACTTTGAACCTGTCACGGATGAGAGTCTTGGCTTCCTTCGTACGTAGCAGAGACGTCAGACTGGGTGAGCTGGCTACCTTCCTTTGCAAGGCGATCTGCACGCTCGTTTCCAGAAAGGCCGACATGAGCAGGCACCCACTGGAGAGTAGTTGGAGCCTTTTGGGTCAGGGTGGCAAGGGAGGCCTTGAGGGATTGCACTAGAGGGTCTGGATCAGCAGAGTCAAGGGCCTGGAGAGTGGACATGGAGTCTGTGAAGATGGAGACGCTGCTGAGAGGCTTATCGCAGGTGGAGAGTAAGTCTGCTGCTGTTTTGATGGCCAGAACTTCAGCCCTAA
>CM065690.1:56003439-56008439 GCA_017654935.2 Phymorhynchus buccinoides | reverse complement strand
TATATTCATGCATGCTGAATGTCGGGAATGACCTGTCCGTACTGTAAGCATGTTTATAATACTCATGTGACTTTGCTTAAGTCAAAGTGTGCCTCCCCAGATCCACGCATGCTGAATGTCGATGTCCGTATGTAAGTATGTTTATAATGAAACTCATGTGACTTTGCTTAAGTCAAAATGTGCCTGTATTCACGCATGCTAAATGTCTCATGTCCGTATGTATGTCCGTATGTTTATGTTTATACTCATGTGACTTTGCTTAAGTCAAAGTGTGCTTATGTTCATGCATGCTAAATGTCGATGTTTCTGTTATTCTGGCACATGAACGAAATTTCTCCTTGAGAGATAATAAAGTGATTTTGAATTTGAATTGATTTTTTAATGGAATTGAATTGAATTGAGGCTGGAGCGAGGGGCACTGGAAGGAGGATGTAGAGGAAGCATAGGGGAGGTGGGACAGATGGAGGTGTTTCTTTATAAGCGCTGGAAGAGAGGGTATAGGAAACAGAGGTAGATCGGGTGTGTAAAATTGTGATGGTGCACGAAACCCCCCCAGACATAAGTCGTTCAGTCAACAAGCTCCAACACAACAATGTTCTATATAGACATATTAATAATCACTTCAGTCAAAATAGAAGGGACTAAAATGTTATTTTGAGATAGCCAATATTTTGAGTTAAAAAGGTAGAGATTATTATACTGGGACCCAAACATTATTTTGAGTTATCCAGTGTTTTTGAGTTGTTCGTTTTTGAGTTATCAGTTCTCCACTGTATGTTTGTCTACCTGTATGTATTATGCCAGTATCCACAGCATGAAAGACACCTGTGAATGATTCTTTGTTTATGTGATTGATTTCAAGTCAGTAGAAACAAAAAGGGAACATGTTTGTCTTCTATGTCCAATTTGTCCAATGGATCATCTGGAATGTCACACTTCAAAAGGCCATGACATCAAACCAGACAAGGTGACTCCATTCTGCTTTCTGCGTAGTGACTACGAACCTTGGCTCCATTTGTTAAGCAAACTCTCAATTGATGCCAACATTCCTTTATACTGAGACCTTTATACTTAATGCTACACTTATCTGTATTGTTAAAAAATCGGGACTTTACTGGTGTTGCACTGCCTCCGGTATCGTTCCCACCATCTTTGTATCTACGAATGTCCCATATGTGTCTGTTCCAGACCGAGAGGACGTAAAACACCATTTGTCATTCATGCCAAAATTCCATTGTGTCTGTTTTCCTCATGCACTGTCACAATTGTCAGTTGTTCGGATCCGACCTGCCTGTCTTCCGGGAGACTGACTCCAGGCGGTACAAGACCTTATTGCCGGCACCCTGGAACAGGACGGAAGGAAGGAAGGCAGAAAGGAAGGAATACAGTAAATATGGAAAGAGAGGATCGAGAGAGAGAATGTGTTATGGAGAGTTCGGATTGGGGGGGGGGGGGGCGTTAGGGGGGGGGGGGGGGGGGGTTGTCGGGAATGGACAGAAGACAAACAGGAAACAGGAAGTAGGCTTTACAGTATGGTGAGCGGGAAGGAAGGTTTTATTATTTTTGTATTTTGGTACCCTATTGTCACAGAGGCGTCTCTGTGAAATTCGGGTTGCTCCCACCTGGAGAGAGCGTCGCAGCCATAGACACATTGTTTTTTCCTGCATGCGATTTTTGTGTGACTGATGAGGAAGGAAAGGTGGGGGTGGGAGGGTAGAATTTGACCAAATTACAACTTTTTCGTTGCCACTGGGTTTACCGTGTGCTAAGTACATGGGCACACGGGGACTCAGTTTATCGTCTCATCCGAAACACTCCACGTTCAGACCATAAGGCCTAGTGTAGAGTGAGAGGAGAAACCCCGTGTGCCCATGCACTTAGCACACGTTAAACCCAGCGGCAACGAAAAAGTTCATTTTGGTCAAAACTTACACACACACCCCTTTCTTTCCTCATCAGTCTCACAAAGAACGCATGCGAATAAAAAAAAAAAAATGGGTGGCGCGCCTCTGGCTGCGACGCTCTCTCCAGGTGGGAGCAACCCGAATTTCACAGAGACGCCTCTGTGGCTGTAAAGAACCAAATATCAAATAAGTTGTTTCTCTGTCCCCGTTTTCTTGACTGGCCTCTCAATAAAACTCACACCAACATCAGCAGACTATCGCTATGTGACCGACACGGTCTGAGTAAGCAAAGTCTCTGGAGATGGAACTTTCCCTTCACTCAAACAAGCATGCTTTCAACAGTAACTTTTTAAGTCAATAACTTTCGTTGATCCGCACATTGTTTTTCGTGTGCAAATACGTTGAATGATACGCTATCTGCAGAAAGCAACTGTATGCTTTGCTTTACTGAAATATTTGAAACCAAAAAACATATGAGAGAAACATTTGAAACATTTGTTTATTGAGGGAAAAGAATAAGCACACAATGGGCTTGTTTACATCTTGCCCTCGAAACAAAAGAATAATTAGAAGAGAGAGAGAGAGAGAGAGAGAGAGAGAGAGAGAGAGAGAGAGAGAGAGAGAGAGAGAGAGAGAGAGAGAGAGAGAGAGAGAGAGAGAAACAAAGCACCCACCCCCACCCCCACGCGCGCTTGAAAGAAGTGAATAAAATGCAAACATACGTAAAGGGACATTACTGAAGCTGTCAAGGGACGTAACATTATTTCCCTTTAACTAAGCACATTCATGTAACAGAAGATATTCTTTGGCGTTATATTCACATACATTATCTGATTATAAACTGTAATGATCTACCTGTGGGATTGTAGTGTAGTCTTTGTGAAATTGTCATCAAAACCTGTTCGTGCGCCATTTTTATTTACACGTAGAAGTCCGATTAAGAGAGGGAGAGAGAGAGAGAGAGAGAGAGAGAGAGAGAGAGAGAGGGAGAGGGAGAGAGAGAGAGAGAGAGAGAGAGACTTGACACTTGGAAACTTTATTACACAAGGATTGAGATTTAAGGCCAGGCCTATTCTTACAATCTATCCTTGAGACGGAAACAAGAGAGAGAGAGAGAGAGAGAGAGAGAGAGAGAGAGAGAGAGAGAGAGAGAGAGAGAGAGAGAGAGAGAGAGAGAGAGAGAGAGAGAGAGAGAGAGAGAGAGAGAGAGACTTGACACTTGGAAACTTTATTACACAAGGATTGAGATTTAAGGCCAGGCCTATTCTTGCAATCTATCCTTGAGACGGAAAACAAGAGAGAGAGAGAGAGAGAGAGAGAGAGAGAGAGAGAGAGAGAGAGAGAGAGAGAGAGAGAGAGAGAGAGAGAGAGAGAGAGAGAGAGAGAGAGAGAGAGAGAGAGAGAGAGAGAGACAGACAGACAGACAGAGAGAGAGAGAGAGAGAGAGAGAGCAAACTAACCAATGGTATAGTTTACATCAGTCCGGCTTCCACTGAACTAAACTCGTCCTGACAATTCAAGGTCTAATTGACGGAAACCCAAACAACAGGAAAACGGACATAGAGTGGGCGTGTGTGGGTGGGTGTGTGGGTGTGTGGGTGCGTGGGGTGGGTAGGGTTCAGGGTCAAAGGCAAAACAGAACAGATGCATGAATAAACTGGGGGACAAATAGAGAGAGTGTGGACTACTACATGACAGGAACTATGGTCCTGTGAGCCTGAGGGGAAATGTCGGTTATTCTCAAGTGCACTCACCCACCCATTCATGCAGAACTAGAGTGTTGACCTTCATTAGTCAATAAATCAACCAACCACAACGAAGATCACACACATAAAGCACGCCATTTTGACGAACACAAGGTTCTGTAAAGAAACTGTAGCACAACAAACCAACATAATTGGCTTTTGTGTTGGTCTTAGTAAGTTTAAAAAAAAACCGTGTCTTAAGCCGGCGACAGACAATGTGACTGCCTCATGTGACTCGATCAGGTTGTGACGTTTCACCTCATACCATGCTGCTCGATCAGTCTGACTGAGTCGGGCCCAGTCAGGTGACAGGGCCGAATAGGGCGGGTTCTAAATTTCACTGATCGAGTCTGATCGAGTCAGATGGCTTGTGACCTCTTCTGTACGGGAAACAAAATTTGGTTAACGTCACGACCTGATCGAGTCATATGAGGCAGTCGCATAGTCTGTCTCCAGCTATATGCATAATGACGTTTGTGAAGAGCGCTACGACACTTGTTAATATTATTTTGAAACCGAGTTAGAATTAGCATTAAGATGAGCATTCCTGAAAGCCTAATTAATAAAAAAAAAGATGAATAGAATGATATGATAGCTGAGTGAAATTCACGATATCTTCTTCTTCTTCGATCGCTTAGACTGTTTCCTGTCAATTATGAGCGCAGATGCGTCATGCTGCCGTTATGCGCCCAAGTAAGAAATAATTAGGCCCAGCATGTCCGACTTCGACTGGAGGAAATCTTTTAACAATAATTATAACTCGCTTGACAAACACGTACAAATTCACAAATCACAAATTTCACAAATTGTATTGTGTAGTGTTGTAATTGTTGTGTAGTGTATTGCATTGTCTATGCGTGTATTGTGGTGTATCGTATCGTATTGTATTGTATTGTATTATATTGTATTGTGTTATATTGCATTGTGTTATATTGTATTGTATTATATTGCATTGTATTGTATTGTGTTGTATTGCATTGTATTATATTGCATTGTATTACATTGCATTGTAATATATTGTTATACTGCATTGTGTTGTATTGCATTCTATTGTATTGTATTATATTGCATTGTATTGTATTGTATCGTATTGATTTCTGATAATAATAATAATAATAATAATAATAATAATGATAATAATAATAATAATAATAATACTGAACATTTATATAGCGCTTTACTCCCTTTGCAGGGAGCTCAAAGCGCTTTACATAAACACAAAATAACAAATAAGTTAACATTATGCACATAAGACTCACTACAATCAAATCAAATATACATAAAATAACATTATTTAAACAAAGCCCTGTTCATAACCACAAAATTTGAAACAATATTATAAGAAAAGAAA
>CM065690.1:55980939-56000939 GCA_017654935.2 Phymorhynchus buccinoides | reverse complement strand
TTTATGATTTTCAATGAAAGTCGTCTCAACGTAAGCTGGGCAAGGTACATGGGTGCTTTGCACACACGTATATGTATGATTAAAAGCGTGCGTGTGAAAGCGTGGGTATACGAGAGAAAGAGAGAGAGAGAGCGAGAGAGAGAGAGAGAGAGAAAGAGAGAGAGAGAGGGGGGGAGAGAGAGAGAGAGAAAGAGAGAGAGAGAGAGAGAGAGAGAGAGAGAGAGAGAGAGGAGAGAGAGCGAGGCGGAGAGAGAGAGAGGAGAGCGAAACAGAGACAGAGACAGAGACAGAGAGGCAGAAGGACGGAAAGAGAGAAGAAGGACGGAGACAGAGAGACAGACAAGCACAAGCAGGCAGAGCTGGACAGTCGTGTGCGACAATGATGTTTGGATAGCAAGGCAGGCCACCGCTATTGTGGAAAAATGGATATAATTGTGTTCCTTGTAAAGACGTCAGCTCAAGGGTCATCCCCACCATCTCAACCCTTGGACTTTAGGGTTCTGGAGTCGATCCTGAAAAGTCAACTAATCTTCAAGGCTTCAATAGTAAGACACAGCGTCGCAGTTCGAGAGACACTGTCATCAATTCTTCTTCTCCTTCTTCGTCGTCGACCGTTCTGAGAGTTTCCTGTCATTATGAGCGCAGATGCGTTATGCTGCCGTTATGCCCCTAGCAAACAGTTAGGCCCGGCATGTCCGTCTTCGGCTGCAGACAATCTTTTTGTAAAAAGTTCTAGGAAACAAAGGGGCAGGAGAATGGACCAGTAAGGCAGGAAGATAGTGGATGACAGTAAGCAAAGGGAAAAGGCAGAGTCAAAGCGAGTGACGGATTATAGAAAGTTACAGTCACATAACTTCCAGAAGGTGGGGGAACTATTTGTGCAAAAGACCCCCGGTATCCCCACGGAGGAAGATTGTCATCAATGACAAAGGACTCAAATGCAACATGATTTCCACATATAACTTCCAGAAGGTGGGGGAACTATTTGTGCAAAAGACCCCCGGTATCCCCACGGAGGAACATTGTCATACATGACAAAGGACTCTGTATGATTTCCACACCCCAGCACACAATCAGTTGTAGATTTGTCGGATTGTGATTAAACTGTTTAAAAAAAAAAAAAAAATAAATTCATATAGCGCTAATATCCATTCAGTAGTATGCTCGATGCGCTTTACAAAAGCTACATTGAAAGATGAAAAACATGCATTAAAATCAACAAGATAGTCATACTACCAACATTCCAGTGCAAAGAAATAAAGTAGCAAAAATAACATGATTCTCACTCACAAAGACATCCACCCTCATTCACCAGCACTGTCACTCTCTGATAACACCTCACCCTCGCAGAAACTAATGAAAATGTCAACAAGCAGCAGGAAGGAATGCACCCAATACATGGCCCATGCTCTCTCTCTCTCTCTCTCTCTCTCTCTCTCTCTCTCTCTCTCTCTCTCTCTCTCTCTCTCTCTCTCTCTCTCTCTCTCTCTCTCTCTCTCCTCTCTCTCTCTCTCTCTCTCATTATACAGGATCCCTGTTTATCAGCGACACACTTTTCGTATCATGAATATAAACATTCTAATAACTGAAAAGAACGAAATAACAAGCCGGACAACAACAAAAAATGCTTTAAAGGGGCACCCTGACGGATGAATTTTTTGTAAGAAACACGTCGAGATCACCAGGAAAAACACCCTTTACAGAGATTGCAACACTCACTTTGCTCTGGTTTCCTAGAAATCAAACCGTCAAATCGGCGATTCCTCCTTGGCGGAGGTGCTGGAAGTCAAATTCTTTCACCCAAAGAGAAGGCGTGTGCCGTCTCTTTTCTTATGGCCGCCAAATCGTTTGCACGAAATGTTCGCAATACAAGTCTTTAAAAACTTTTTTTATACAGTTTATAAAGGAGTTTCGCTCACAACAAAGGAAATAGCTCCAAGTTTTGTTTTACTGAACTACAAAAAAAGAAAACGCTTCAACCTCAATGAGTGACCTCCACCCACCCCATCCAAAATGTTGTGTCTAACCTGTTGATATTATCATAGTTAATACAGAATCTAAATCAAGGCAGAGAAATCCATCCTTCGTGTGTCCTGTGGTCCTGTCATGTGCTTCATGTGTTGACATTTTCACAGTAAATATAGAACGTAAATCAAGGCAGAGAAAGTTCATACTTCTTGTGTTCTATGATACCGTGTTGTGTCTAACATGTTGATATTATCATAGTTAATATAGAATGTAAGCCAAGGCAGAGATTTCCCATCCTTCGTGTGTCCTGTGGTCCTGTCACGTGCTTAATGTGTTGATATTATTACAGTATATATAGAACGTAAATCAAGGCAGATAAATCCCGTCATAATTGTGTCATGTGGTCCGTCATGTGTCAACATTGCTACAGTAAATATAGAACGTACATCAAGGCAGATAAATCTCATCATTATTGTGTCATGTGGTCCGTCATGTGTCAACATTGCTACAGTAAATATAGAACGTACATCAAGGCAGATAACTCCCACCCTTCTTGTGTTCTGTGGTCCTTCATGTGTTGGCATTGATACAGTAAATATAGAACGTACATCAAGGCAGATAACTCCCACCCTTATTGTGTTCTGTGGTCCTTCATGTGTTGGCATTGATACAGTAAATATAGAACGTACACCAAGGCAGATAACTCCCACCCTTCTTGTGTTCTGTGGTCCTTCATGTGTTGGCATTGATACAGTAAATATAGAACGTACACCAAGGCAGATAACTCCCACCCTTCTTGTGTTCTGTGGTCCTTCATGTGTTGGCACTGATACAGTAAATATAGAACGTACACCAAGGCAGATAACTCCCACCCTTCTTGTGTTCTGTGGTCCTTCATGTGTTGGCACTGATACAGTAAATATAGAACGTACACCAAGGCAGATAACTCCCACCCTTCTTGTGTTCCTGTGGTCCGTCATGTGTTGGCATTGATACAGTAAATATAGAACGTACACCAAGGCAGATAACTCCCACCCTTCTTGTGTTCTGTGGTCCTTCATGTGTTGGCATTGATATAGTAAATATAGAACGTACACCAAGGCAGATAACTCCCACCCTTCTTGTGTTCTGTGGTCCTTCATGTGTTCAACATTGCTATAGTAAATATAGAACGTACATCAAGGCAGATAACTCCCACCCTTCTTGTGTTCTGTGGTCCTTCATGTGTTGACATTGATATAGTAAATATAGAACGTACACCAAGGTAGATAACTCCCACCCTTCTTGTGTTCTGTGGTCCTTCATGTGTTGACATTGATAACAGTAAATATAGAACGTAAATCAAGGCAGATAACTCCCACCCTTCTTGTGTTCTGTGGTCCTTCATGTGTTGGCATTGATAACAGTAAATATAGAACGTAAACCAAGGCAGATAACTCCCACCCTTCTTGTGTTCTGTGGTCCTTCATGTGTCAACATTGCTATAGTAAATATAGAACGTACATCAAGGCAGATAACTCCCACCCTTCTTGTGTTCTGTGGTCCTTCATGTGTTGGCATTGATACAGTAAATATAGAACGTACACCAAGGCAGATAACTCCCACCCTTCTTGTGTTCTGTGGTCCTTCATGTGTCAACATTGCTATAGTAAATATAGAACGTACATCAAGGCAGATAACTCCCACCCTTCTTGTGTTCTGTGGTCCTTCATGTGTTGGCATTGATACAGTAAATATAGAACGTAAATCAAGGCAGATAACTCCCACCCTTATTGTGTTCTGTGGTCCTTCATGTGTTAACATTGCTATAGTAAATATAGAACGTAAATCAAGGCAGAGAAATCACACCCTTCTTGTGTTCTGTGGTCCTTCATGTGTTAACATTGCTATAGTAAATATAGAACGTAAATCAAGGCAGAGAAATCACACCCTTATTGTGTTCCTGTGGTCCTGTCATGTGCTTAATGTGTTGACATTATGACAATAAATATAGAATGTAAGCCAAAGCAGAATAATGTCATCCTTCGTGTGTTCCCGTGATCCTTTTTTGTGTGTAACGTGTTGACATTATCACAGTAAATATAGAACGTAAATCAAGGCAGAGAAAGTTCATACTTCTTGTGTTCTATGATACCGTGTTGTGCTTAACGTGTTGACATTATCATAGTTAATATAGAATGTAAGCCAAGGCAGAAAGGTGTCATCCTTCGTGTGTTCCTGTGATCCTTTTTTGTGTTTAACGTGTTGACATTATCACAGTAAATATATAACGTACATCAAGGTTGATAAATCTCATACGTCCTGCGTTTTCTGATCAGACGGACCCAAAATATCCTCCAGACAAAGATGGCTAACCTTGTTGTCTTTGTTCGTTCGTGCCGAAGCATTGGACGCTGGGGATCTGGTCTTTCTGCCCGGAGCTGCGCTAATAGCATTACTTACCTTCTTCTACCTTGGTGTCTGTTCGGGTTTGTGTCAGTGGCCGGTGTGTGTGTGTGTGTGTGTGTGTGTGTGTGTGTGTGTGTGTGTGTGTGTGTGTGTGCGTGCGTGTGCGTGTGTGCGTGTGCGTGCGTGTGCGTGCGTGTGCGTGCGTGCGTGTGCGTGCGTGCGTGCGTGCGTGCGTGCGTGCGTGCGTGCGTGCGTGCGTGCGTGCGTGCGTGCGTGCGTGCGTGCGTGCGTGCGTGCGTGTGTGTGTGTGTGTGTGTTCGTTCTGTAATTTAATGTCTATCCATCTTACAGTGATCTTAGACCCAAAAAAAGAAAGAACAAGTGCAACGCCGAGCGGCTGCAAAGTCCCCTCGCAGCATCGCCGAGCTACTCCGAAATCGGAATGTGTCGGCTGTACACATACATAAAAACGCATCAAAACAGCACGTAACTACATAAAAACGCATCGAAACAGCACGTAACTGAATAGTTGTTTTATATATAGCCTTGGGGTTCGGACCCGTGATTTGAGCGCGCGCGATCATGCGCACACGCGCGCACAGAAAAATGCATGACAACTGTGTTATAGACCATTCATCAAGAAATGTTGTGAAAAAAATTGCATTAAAATACATGCAAAACTTCGCGAGATATTAGCGATTATGTGTTTTGGGGTTTGAACCCCGTAACTGGCGCGACCTTGACCTTAACCCTTTCACCGCCAAAGTCGCATTTTAGCACCACATTGATTTAACACCTATGTCACTAAAAGGCATCAAATTGGGGTCTATTAACCAAAGACCCTGTTGTCTTAGTTTTAGGAAGTAAGGATAGACCTTATTCTATATATGTCACAGAAGAATCCCCAATACTGCAGATGGATTTTGTTCTCTTCCAGGTAAATTTAATGGAACGTTTTGGCTGAAATATGGCTGGCGGTGAAAGGGTTAATGTAAAACTAAATACATCAGTGGATAGCTTGCATCTTGGCAAACTAGTATACCAAATTTGATGATGATAGACTGAATAGTTTTTGAGAAAAACGGACGAATAGCCGGACGGACGGACGGACGGACGCCGACGGACGGACGGACGGACGGACACCGGACGGACGGACCAGACAAAAACAATAGCTCCCCGAACCTTCGGCTCGGGGACTAAAAAGTGTATGTTTATGTGTTAGTGCATAGAGTATTTGGAATGTACATCTGGGGAAGGGATGGGTACGGCTAGTCTATGTATATGTTACGGGAAAATCTGGAATCCTGGAAAATTCGGAATCTTCCCGTGAAAAATCTGAATTCTGATTCCCCTCCGGAAAATTCTGAATTTTCGCAAGGCTGGAAAACCTTAAAAACGTATTAAACCACACGACCAATAAGATAATACACACAGCAATAAAGGTCTCTGTACACATTAACACTGTTAGCAAAATATCTCTATTTCCCCATGGCAACACAGTGAGTTGTAAGTCATATTAAGGTCTGTGTACACGTTAACATTATTCACAAAATATCTCTATTTCCCCATGGCAACACAGTGTTAGGCCACTCATAATGTGACTTACAACTCACTGTGTTGCCATGGGGAAATAGTGATATATTGTGAATAATGGTAGCGTGTACACAAACCCTAATGCCCCACATGGCCGAAAGGCCAAAGAGGGCGTAAAACATTATTTCTTGTACACAAACCTTTATAAGTGGCCTAACACTGCTGCCATGGGGAAATAGAGATAAGTTGTGAATATGGTTAACGTATGCAGAGATCTTAAGTAAACATCCCCCCTTTGTAACTTTGATATTTACACAACTGTAAATGTGCACGTTAACACTATTTACAAAATATCACTATTTCCCCACGGCAACAGCGTGTTAGGCCACGTACAACTCACTGTGTTGCCATGCAAGGGGAAATAGTGATATTTTGTTGATATGGTTAACGTGTACACAGACCTTAAGCAGAAACAGATGACGCGTGCAGAATCCAATGCTGTGGCATCAACCACTCCTATCGACCAACCTCATTTGTCGAACGTAACCACTCACGCCACCTTTTGCCGGGGACAAAGTCCCTCCATTTATAATGCTCATTGACATCAGTGGTTGGTTCGACAAAAGTAGTTTCAAAGATGTCGACAAAAGTACTTAAGTTTGACGAAAATGGAACTCATTCAAGTCGTTCATATATGTCCGGAATTAATAGATGGCTGTCAATTTGATGCATTTGCTTCAAGGGAAGTAAAGTCTGTGTGCACCATACCTTTGTCACTTCTAAACTCGCTTCGCTCCCTTAGACCACAATTTTGCCTCTGACTTTGCTTTTGTAGTGGTTCGTTGTGGGGAAACCAATCAGTGTAGATAGTTTTTCTATATAAAGTTTATATATAAAAAGTCTGATCTACCACTTCCCTATGTCTAAACATGAAGTAAAAACCCCGTAATCTTCTTTCATTTCTCCTTTTGTTTATGTATGTTTTGTTTGTGTGTATGGCTGGAGTGATTTGTGATTTAAAAAAAAATAAATCCAAATCGTTGCGATGCGAACGACAAACGTGGTTAGTCGGCGAAAGTAGCCTAGTTGATTCCGCGAACACACGAGCTACTCTTATGCCAAAAGGATGAACTATTTTGGCCCTGCCTACGCAAAAGTGGATTAACTAGGAGTAAACATACCGACAGAAAAAAAGTAAGCATCTTGGGAAAGTTTGTTTTCTATGGAAAATTTATTTTGGAATCATAATCCCATGTCTAGTCGACGTGAGTGTCAATGTGAGTTGTAAGTGTAAGTTGGACGAAAAGAGGTCAGAAAGCAAACTTGTTAACATGTCAATGACCTGCTTCTTCAGCCCTAATATCCCCCTTGTCAACGCATTGTTAAGTTGTTTTGAAAGACGAATTCGTCTTTGAAAGGTTTTCCCGTTGTTTGGATATGTATGAATCCTAAGTCTGATTGAGTGATTGTATATAATCGTTGATAGGTCTGTGAAAAGTAGCAAGAGAGAGAGAGAGAGAGAGAGAGAGAGAGAGAGAGAGAGAGAGAGAGAGAGAGAGAGAGAGAGAGAGAGAGAGAGAGAGAGAGAGAGAGAGAGAGAGTATAGGGTACGCAAGGATAACAAGACATCTCAGTCACAGTGTGGACCCTTGCCACAAAATGTGTCATTGTTTCATTGTAATTACACTAATTTGATTTGCGAGCGCGCGCGCATATGTGTTTGTGATGGAATGAGGGGAGGAGATGAGCGTAACGGAGAATGGAAAATGAGAGATGAGGATAGCGGGGAGATCTTTCGTACAAATAGTTCCCCATCTTCTGGAAATCCGTTCTTGCAATCTCCTCTAATCTATCACTCTCTTTTGACTCTGCCTTTTCCCCTTTGCTGACTGTCATCTACTATCTTCCTGCCCCATTCTCCTGCCTTTGCTCTTTGACCCCCACCAGTCTGCTTACAGAGCTGGTCACAGCACAGAGACTGCCCTCCTCAAAGTAGTTAGTGATCTACTTCTCGCCCTTGACAATGACAGCATCTCTCTTCTATCCCTTTTGGACCTATCTGCAGCATTCGACACGATAGACCACGACATTCTTTTTCCCAGACTTCAAAACTCTGTTGGTATTCAGGGCACCGTTCTCAGCTGGATAAAATCCTATCTGAGCGCTCGTTCTCGGACAGTCTGTGTAAATGGCCTTTCCTCTCCAACCACTCCTCTCACCTGCGGTGTGCCACAAGGCTCTGTCCTTGGGCCCGTTCTTTTCGCCTTGCACGTCAGACCTGTGCCTGATGTCATTGACCAACAAAACGCTTTGTTTTAATGGTTGTGCTTCTGGTGGAGAGTGGTGGTGGTGGTGTGTGTGTGTGCGTGTGTGTGTGTGTGTGTGTGTGTGTGGTGGGGGGGGGGGGGGTGTATGACGTAAATGTAGTTATTGTGATTTCGTTTCTTGTTGTGTCCTTATGATTAGTGTGTTTTCTTTCATTTTTTCTCAGTTTGTTATAAAACTCTTTTGTGAATAAGGGCTATAAAAAAGCTCATTATTATTATTATTATTATCTTTCTTTTTCTTTTTTCTTTTGGCTTTTTAAAATTTTATAAATAACGGCAGCAGGACCTATCTGCAGTCTTTTGACAAGAAACTGACTGAGCGATAAACGACGGCGACAACGACGACGACAACGAAGAAGAAGAAGAAGAAGAAGAAGACTCGTTTTGGTTTGGTTGGGCCTTTAAAGGGCACCCTGACGGATGAGTTTTTGCAAGAAACACGTCGAGATCACCAGAAAGACAGAGATTGCCTTGCCATTGACTGAAAGAACCAAAGCGAAGCAGCCCGAGAAGCTCAGGTGGGATGAGAAGTGTCAGGAGTCTTTTGAGGCACTGAAGGAAGCCCTCACCAGCCGCCCTATTCTTCAGTTGCCAAACTCAGCTCACTTTGTGCTCCGCACGGATGCATCGGCAACTGGTATAGGGGCTGCACTGATGCAGGATCAGGGGGGTGGGTTGAAACCCGTGTTCTACGCCAGCAAGAAGTTATCAGAGGCGGAGAAGAATTACCACACCATTGAACAGGAGTGTTTGGCTGTGGTGTGGGCCATTCGCAGATTTTACCCCTACTTGTACGGTCGTGAGTTTGTCTTGGAGAGCGACCACCACCCTTTACAGTATCTGCACCGCATTCGACCAGTTAGCCGGAGGCTGATGGGGTGGGCTGTGGAACTTCAGTCCACGCCGTTTACCTTTCGGCACATGCCAGGAACCCAGAACGTGGAGGCTGATTACCTTATTCGGATGGGCTAGATAACGGTGTCGACTGAGCTTGAGCCTCAGTGGCATCAAGCTTTTCAACCTGGGTGTGTGTCACGGGTAAGCCTTGTGGCTGATCAACTACGTCCGTGGTAGGACGTGTGGATTTGTCAGAGTGAATCCTTTTATTTGTTTTTCTCTTACCCGTGAATGTTATATCGACCCGTTCCTTGCACGTGGATCTTGGTTTGTGGTATATCTTTTCACTTATTGTCCTTTACTCTATCGTTATGGTTTTGTTTTCTGGAGTGAGTTCTTTTCTGCAACAGCACGTTGGCTTTCTACTTTGGGTTCATTATTGAGTTGGGTGACAGCCTCGTGGTCGAGGTGGTATCCATCAAGGGCTAGTTTTGTGTGTGTAAATTTGTGACTGTTTGTTATTACCTGTTTGTTCAGGATTGGGTTATGATTAATGTTTCGATTTGTTGCTTTGACTAGTAACATTTGGTTTGCTCATTTATTTTTGATGATGTTACAGGTTAGTTCCAAGCTGATATGATACGTGTGTATATTAGTAGGTGAAGATTGTTACTAGCCATTATGTAACGTGTGAGTTTGAATTCTTTGGAAAGTACAAGACTGATGTGTGATAGCGTCATTGTAAGGCTGTTTGGGTGAGTGGTGTGGTTGGTATGCACCTGGAAGGGTATGATTGGAAGTGGGAGTGGGAGACCCTTGTGGACAAGATACTCACCTCTCTGGTGCAGCTTGTTTGTTTTCTGGGAAGGTGTTGACGGACTGAGGGACCACGTGACGGGTGAAGAACTCTACCCGCATCAACCTGCCCTCGTTAAGCCGCGCTGCTGATGATTGACTGTGAAACCGGAGGTCCCGGATTGTCATCTCTGCTCACAACTGCTGAACCGCTGGTACCTGCTCAAAATTGTGGTCACCCGGACGACGTGCGAAGAGGTTCTGGATGCGAGGCATCCAGAGGCATTCCTTCTTTATCTGATGAGTATTTTCACGTTTTCTACTCTGTCTGGTCAAATGCCTACAAGGGCGCGAACTGCCATTACTATCCACCCATCAGTCCAGTTGTTGTTGGGGTTTTTTATGAGAAAAGAGAACAGACTCTTGTTTGTTTGTTTTTGTCAATTTAGTGCTAGCCAGTCAAGTATTGGACTAGACCCTTTGTGTGGTTGTCCAGGATGGGACAGTTCCATGTGATGTGGTACATTCTGGTACATTCTCCAGGTCAGGGTATTTGGGAAATGTTCCTTCTGAGAGGAGAATTCACTGTTCTGGTGCAGGCATTTTGTCTTTGGTGTTTTTTTGTCTTTGGTGTGAATTATTTAAATTTGTTTTTCCTTTCCTTTCTTAACTTGAATAATTAAACCTGTATTGTCACTGTATCAGTGTCCCTGTGTGTATTTGCGCGTTTGTGAGCGGTTTGGGATTGACCTCGATCCTCCACTTAGAACCCGGAAACATCCCTAGTATATTAGCATAGGTTCCTGGAACTAGTGCTTGTGACAACATCCCAGCTAAGGATGCACGTCAATGCAAGCAGTTAGTGGTACCAGTGTGCCTGAGAGGGAGTGTCAGCTAGGGATGCACGTCAATGCAAGCAGTTAGTGGTACCAGTGTGCCTGAGAGGGAGTGTCAGCTAAGGATGCACGTCAATGCAAGCAGTTAGTGGTACCAGTGTGCCTGAGAGGGAGTGTCAGCTAGGGATGCACGTCAATGCAAGCAGTTAGTGGTACCAGTGTGCCTGAGAGGGAGTGTCAGCTAAGGGATGCACGTCAATGCAAGCAGTTAGTGGTACCAGTGTGCCTGAGAGGGAGTGTCAGCTAAGGATGCACGTCAATGCAAGCAGTTAGTGGTACCAGTGTGCCTGAGAGGGAGTGTCAGCTAGGGATGCACGTCAATGCAAGCAGTTAGTGGTACCAGTGTGCCTGAGAGGGAGTGTCAGCTAGGGATGCACGTCAATGCAAGCAGTTAGTGGTACCAGTGTGCCTGAGAGGGAGTGTCAGCTAGGGATGCACGTCAATGCAAGCAGTTAGTGGTACCAGTGTGCCTGAGAGGGAGTGTCAGCTAAGGATGCACGTCAATGCAAGCAGTTAGTGGTACCAGTGTGCCTGAGAGGGAGTGTCAGCTAAGGATGCACGTCAATGCAAGCAGTTAGTGGTACCAGTGTGCCTGAGAGGGAGTGTCAGCTAGGGATGCACGTCAATGCAAGCAGTTAGTGGTACCAGTGTGCCTGAGAGGGAGTGTCAGCTAAGGATGCACGTCAATGCAAGCAGTTAGTGGTACCAGTGTGCCTGAGAGGGAGTGTCAGCTAAGGATGCACGTCAATGCAAGCAGTTAGTGGTACCAGTGTGCCTGAGAGGGAGTGTCAGCTAGGGATGCACGTCAATGCAAGCAGTTAGTGGTACCAGTGTGCCTGAGAGGGAGTGTCAGCTAAGGATGCACGTCAATGCAAGCAGTTAGTGGTACCAGTGTGCCTGAGAGGGAGTGTCAGCTAGGGATGCACGTCAATGCAAGCAGTTAGTGGTACCAGTGTGCCTGAGAGGGAGTGTCAGCTAGGGATGCACGTCAATGCAAGCAGTTAGTGGTACCAGTGTGCCTGAGAGGGAGTGTCAGCTAGGGATGCACGTCAATGCAAGCAGTTAGTGGTACCAGTGTGCCTGAGAGGGAGTGTCAGCTAAGGATGCACGTCAATGCAAGCAGTTAGTGGTACCAGTGTGCCTGAGAGGGAGTGTCAGCTAGGGATGCACGTCAATGCAAGCAGTTAGTGGTACCAGTGTGCCTGAGAGGGAGTGTCAGCTAGGGATGCACGTCAATGCAAGCAGTTAGTGGTACCAGTGTGCCTGAGAGGGAGTGTCAGCTAGGGATGCACGTCAATGCAAGCAGTTAGTGGTACCAGTGTGCCTGAGAGGGAGTGTCAGCTAAGGATGCACGTCAATGCAAGCAGTTAGTGGTACCAGTGTGCCTGAGAGGGAGTGTCAGCTAAGGATGCACGTCAATGCAAGCAGTTAGTGGTACCAGTGTGCCTGAGAGGGAGTGTCAGCTAGGGATGCACGTCAATGCAAGCAGTTAGTGACACCAGTGTGCCTGAGAGGGAGTGTCAGCTAAGGATGCACGTCAATGCAAGCAGTTAGTGGTACCAGTGTGCCTGAGAGGGAGTGTCCTCAGCTTTGGACATGACCACCCTATGGCTGGGCATCTTGGAGCCAAGCGTACGTTGGAACGAATTCAGCAAGACTTTTATTGGCTGGGAATTACTTCCGAAGTCAAAAGGTTCTGCCAGACATGTGATGTGTGCCAGCGCACCACGCCTAAGGGACACAACACCCGCGTACCACTGGGGACTGTACCGTTGGTGTCTATTCTATTCCAGAAGGTGGGAGTTGACCTGGTTGGACCCATCGTGCCTGCATCTGCCCGGGGACATCAGTACATCTTGGTGATGGTGGATTATGCCACCCGGTATCCTGAAGCTGTGGCTCTCAAGCTCATTGATGCACCTACCGTCGCCGAAGCGCTCTGGGAGATGTGGACACGTACCGGTATTCCTGAGAAGGTTCAAGGATCAGAACGCTCACTTTGCTCTGGTTTCCTAGAAATTAAACCGTCAAAATTTCGATTCCTCCTTGGCGGAGATGCCAGAGAGAGTAGCCATTTTGGATGGGGTGGGTGGAGGTCACTCATTGTGGTTGAAGCGTTTTCTTTTTTTGTAGTGCAGTAAAACAAAAGGAGCTTTTTCCTTTGTTGTGAGCGAAACTCCTTTAGATAAACTGTATAAAATTTAAAATAATAAAAATAAAAAGGCTTGTATTGCGAAAATCTCGTGCAAACGATTTGGCGGCCATTAGAAAAGAGACGGCAAACGCCAAGGAGGAATCGCCAATTTGATGGTTTGATTTCTCGGAAACCAGAGCAAAGTGAGTGTTGCAATCTCTTTAAAGGGTGTTTTTCTGGTGATCTCGACGTGTTTCTTACAAAAACTCATCCGTCAGGGTGCCCCTTTAAGCCATATTGTCTCGGTTAAGGTTTCAACATAATAGTTGGGAATCTCGATCAATACTAGCTCCATCTGGGTTCCCTTTTTCCTTCAGTTTCACGTCACTCATAATAGACCTGGTTCTCTCTCCAGGGCCTCCAGCGTCAGGCTTTGGCGCAGAGAGATTCAACAACTTACACGGCCTTTGACTTTCGCCCTTCACTTTTAATGTCCCTTTTCCCACATTGCCTCTCTTTCTCTCCCCGTCCCTGTCTCTCTTTCTCTTTCCTCACCTTACCTCTCTTTCTCTCCTGTGTCTGTCTCTCTCTCTCTCTTTCACCACCTTACCTCTCTTTCTCTCTCTTTCTCTTTTGCCATCTTACTTATCTGTCTCTCTCTGTCTCTCTTTCACTTTTCCCACCTTATCTATCATCCTCTCCTGTCTGTGTTTCTCTTTCTCTTTTCCCACCTTATCTATCTGTCTCTCTCTGTCTCTTTTCTCTTTTCCCACCTTATCTATCTGTCTCTCTTTCTCTTTTCCCACCTTATCTATCTGTCTCTCTGTCTCTCTCTTTTCCCACCTTATCTATCTGTCTCTCTGTCTCTCTTTCTCTTTTCCCTACCTTATCTATCTGTCTCTCTTTCTCTTTTCCCACCTTATCTATCTGTCTCTCTGTCTCTCTCTTTTCCCACCTTATCTATCTGTCTCTCTGTCTCTCTTTCTCTTTTCCCTCCTTATCTATCTGTCTCTCTTTCACTTTTCCCACCTTATCTATCTGTCTCTCTGTCTCTCTCTTTTCCCACCTTATCTATCTCTCTCTCTCTGTCTCTCTCTTTTCCCACCTTATCTATCTGTCTCTCTCTGTCTCTCTTTCTCTTTTCCCACCTTATCTATCTGTCTCTCTCTGTCTCTCTTTCTCTCTTTTCCCACCTTATCTATCTGTCTCTCTGTCTCTCTTTCTCTTTTCCCACCTTATCTATCTGTCTCTCTCTGTCTCTCTTTCTCTTTTCCCACCTTATCTATCTGTCTCTCTGTCTCTCTCTTTTCCCACCTTATCTATCTGTCTCTCTGTCTCTCTCTGTTTTCCCACCTTATCTCTCTGTCTCTCTGTCTCTCTTTCTCTTTTCCCACCTTACCTATCTTTCTCTCTCTGTCTCACTTTCTCTCCTGTCTCTCTTTCTCTTTTCCCACCTTACCTATCTTTCTCTCTCTGTCTCTCTGTCTCTCTTTCTCTTTCCCCACCTTACCTATCTTTCTCTCCTGTCTCTCTCTCTCTTTCTCTCCTGTCTCTCTCTTCTCTCTTTCACATCTTACCTGTCTTTCTCTCCTGTCTCTCTCTCTCTCTTTCTCTCCTGTCTCTGTCTATCTTTCTCTTTTCCCATCTTACCTCTCTTTCTCTCCTGTCTCTGTCTCTCTTTCTCTTTTCCCACCCTACCTCTCTTTCTCTCCTGTCTCTGTCTCTCTTTCTCTTTTCCCACCTTACCTCTCTTTCTCTCCTGTCTCTCTTTCTCTTTTCACACCTTACCTCTTTCTCTCCTGTCTCTTTCTCTTTTCACACCTTACCTCTCTTTCTCTCTCTGTCTCTCTTTCTCTTTTCCCACCCTACCTCTCTTTCTCTCCTGTCTCTGTCTCTCTTTCTCTTTTCCCACCTTACCTCTCTTTCTCTCCTGCCTCTCTTTCTCTTTTCACACCTTACCTCTTTCTCTCCTGTCTCTTTCTCTTTTCACACCTTACCTCTCTTTCTCTCTCTGTCTCTCTTTCTCTTTCCCCACCTTACCTATCTTTCTCTCTGTCTCTCTTTCTCTTTCCCCACCTTACCTCTCTTTCTCTCTCTGTCTCTCTTTCTCTTTTCACACCTTACCTCTCTTTCTCTCCTGTCTCTGTCTCTCTTTCTCTTTCCCCACCTTACCTATCTTTCTCTCTGTCTCTCTTTCTCTTTCCCCACCTTACCCATCTTTCTCTCTGTCTCTTTCTTTTTTCCCACCTTACCTATCTTTCTCTCTCTGTCTCTGTCTCTCTTTCTCTTTTCCCACCTTACCTATCTTTCTCTCTCTGTCTCTGTCTCTCTTTCTCTTTTCCCACCTTACCTATCTTTCTCTCTCTGTCTCTCGTTCTCTGTGATTATATCCCTTGAGTGAATATGTTTCATTGATGGTAGACTGAGTTGCATTATAATGTATGCCCATGCGTTTACAGTTTAATCGTTTGTTTAAAGGTTCTATAATTATTTTGATGCTTTATTTCCTTTTTGTTTCTCTGCCCTGTATTTACGGCTAGATGCAAACGAGCAAAAATAGAGCTTAGTCTTATACCTCGATTAAAACAAAACAAACTGAAACAAAAAACCCGTTCGTTCGTTAGATCGTCATCTCTCTCTCTCTCTCTCTCTCTCTCTCTCTCTCTCTCTCTCTCTCTCTCTCTCTCTCTCTCTCTCTCTCTCTCTCTCTCTCTCTCTCTCTCTCTCTCTCTCTCTCTCTCTCTCTCTCTCTCTCTCTCTCTCCAGGGTGTTGCCCTACTTTAAATCTGGTGATAGGAATTGTGCCTCAAATTATAGACCCATGTCAATTTTATCTAGTATTTCTAAACCTCTTGAAAAGCATTTAAAACAAATGATTCAAACACTTTAGAATATATAATTTATTTCACCCAAATTAAAGTGGTTTTAGAAAGTATCATTCTTGTCATACAGCACTCACCAATCTTATAGAGCAATGGCACTTAAATATTAATAATGATGTATTCACAGGGGCTATTTTTTTTAATAGATTTTGCGAAAGCATTTGACACTATTGATCATAATCTTCTCTTAAGAAAACTTACACTGTATGGTCTATCACAAACATCAGTCAACCTTATATCTTCTTTTCTGACAAACAGACGCCAGACTGTTTTACAAGATAGCAAATCTTCCTCTTTTATGCCAGTCAAATATGGAGTTCCACAGGGGTCTGTGCTAGGTCCCACTTTATTTTCAGTATATATCAATGACCTCCCTTTATGCATATCATCTCTTTGTGAACTTTTTGCTGATGATACAACCTTACATAATAAAAACAAGAATGCAAATTTAGTTTTAACTGACTTACAAAATGACTTAAGCAAGGTAGCAACATGGACAGAATTTAATCACATGGCCTTGCACCCTCTGAAATCCAAACTTATGTTAATAACCACGAGACAAAAGCGTCAAAATATTAAAACAGATTTAATAAAAGTAAAAATCAAGTAGTAAGAACTGTTTAAAACCACTAGAAACTCTCTATAGACGTGCAATCAAAATTATACTACTTAAATCATCATCTCTGCAAACCACTGACTATAAAACATTAAGCATTCTCCCTTTCAGCTTAAGATGTCGTCTTAATAAGGCCGTGCTTATGTTTAAGATAATGAATAACCTGGCGCCTCCCTATCTCTGTAAAAAATTCCAAATCAGTAATGCTCGTAATAAAAGTCTAATATTCATTCCTCGTCCAAGAACAGATATTTTCATGTCATCCCTAAGATATTCAGGAGCAAAACTATGGAATGTGCATATATTAAAACCAAGAGCACCTTGGCGTCTTTCAAAAAATCATATAATATATATTTAGTAGAATGTTTATAAATCACATATATTTACGCCATGTTGTTTCCTCCGCATAATGTAACGATGATTCCCTTCCAATATATAAATCACTTGCATCCAATGAATTTATGTTTAAACGCAGGAGGACAAATTATTTCATTCTATGCGTTTCAATTCTGATAGTTTCTTTCCCTATTCATTGGTAATTATTATTACCCTATTGAATGTCATGTTATGAGATAACATGTGGATAAAAATGTGTGTGTGTATATATATATATATATATATGTGTGTGTGTGTGTGTGTGTGCGTGTGTGTGTGCGTGTGTGTGCGTGCGTGTGCGTGTGCGTGCGTGCGTGCGTGCGTGTGCGTGCATGCGTGTGTGTGCGTGTTTGTGTGTGCATTTTTGTTCATTTATTTTTCATGCACGTTTCTGATTTCTTTAGTCTGTTTCGATTGTAGTTTGTGTGGTTGTTTATCGTTTAATTGTTGTTTGCTTGCTTGCTTTGTCCGAGGACCTGATCAAAAAAAGCCATATTTTGTGCTTATTTAGTTATCCTCAATAAACATTCGAGTTTCATTCGAGTTTCTCTCTCTCTCTCTCTCTCTCTCTCTCTCTCTCTCTCTCTCTCTCTCTCTCTCTCTCTCTCTCTCTCTCTCTCTCTCTCTCTCTCTCTCTCTCTCTCTCTCTCTCTCTCGCTCTCGCTCTCGCTCTCGCTGTCTGTCTGTCTGTCTGTCTGTCTGTCTGTCTGTCTCTCTCTCTCTCTCTCTCTCTCTCTCTCTCTCTCTCTCTCTCTCTCTCTCTCTCTCTCTCTCTCTCTCTCTCTCTCGCTCTCTCTCTCTCTCTCTCTCTCTCTCTCTCTCTCTCTCTCGCTCTCTCTCTCTCTCTCTCTCGCTCTCTCTCTCTCTCTCTCTCTCTCTCTCTCTCTCTCTCTCTCTCTCTCTCTCTCTCTCTCTCTCTCTCTCTCGCTCTCTCGCTCTCTCTCTCCCTCTCTCACATGCACACACCTTCTTCTAGATATAAGCCTACTTTCTTTCGTTGTCCACTTTATCTCTCCATTCACATTCATATAATATTGGGCAATTCAGTTTCCTTGGAGAGCCGAGACGTAGGCCTACCCACCAGCAGCGTGAAGCCATCTTGGATTGTGGATTATGTATAGTCTATGGCTGCTCATAAAGTATTCATTTGGTTGAAAGCTCTTGCCATATTTCTTTGATAAAAGAGAAAGCGAGAACGTTGACTAAGAAAGAGGTAGCATTTGGGAGAAAATACCATGCAAGTCTTGTGTTTTAGAATCTGTCTGTCTGTCGCTCTCTCTCTCTCTCTCTCTCTCTCTCTCTCTCTCTCTCTCTCTCTCTCTCTCTCTCTCTCTCTCTCTCTCTCTCTCTCTCTCTCTCTCTCTCTCTCTCTCTCTCTCCCTCTCTCTCTCTCAGGTGTAGGGTATGACAGAAGTAACGCGTTCGCCTCGTACGTAATTTAACTCGAGTTCGAACCTGGGCACATGGGATTTTTTCCTCTCAGTCTGCACTAGCCCTTACGGTCTGGACGTGGAGTCTTTAGGACGAGACGATAAACCGAGGTCCCGTGTGCCCATGCACTTAGTACACGTTAAACCCAGTGGCATCGAAAAAGTTGTCATTTGGTCATACCCCCCCCCCCCCCCCCCCCCCCCCTTTCAGTCACACACAAATCGCATGCAAATTTTTAAAAAAAAATTGGGTGGTGCGCCTTTGGCTGCGACGCGCTCTCCATGTGGGAGCAACCCGAATTTCACAGAGACGCCTCTGTGACTATAAAGTACCAAATACCAAACACCAAAACAAAACAAACAACAACAACAACATCAAAAAGAACAAAATTATATATAGACAAATAATTCTTACACCTTTATGTTCCCAAGGATGACTCAAAGTGTACGTTGCTCTCCCAAAATGCGAAACGAATCTGAATGATTCAGTATATTCAATTAAGTAATTCACGCGTTGATTGCCTATATTGGTTTAAACGAATTTGATTGAAAATCAACATAGCAGCAACATAAACAAATGCAAATGAGCACAACAAGCTTAAAGCTTATACAAGGCGCTCAAACACAGATATGCTACACAATATTCGCTGCCAAAAGTAATGACACTGGAACAGAACATAATGAAATCATTAATAAATATGCCTATATTACTACCTGCTTCTATCCTTGTTCCGTGCCTTCTACTGTTCCAGTTCTTCGCGTCGTCACGCTTTCTTGAACAACCTCATACATGCACGTGCAACATTCGAAGGGGTGATTTAGAGTAGACGGAAGAAAAGAGGATGGACAATACGAGTGGAGAAAAATAACGAGAGGCTTCGAGAGATGTATGAGACATTGAGAACGCGCGATAGGATGCTGTAAGGGTCTTGAAAAAAGTGAATGGGCAGCTTCATGGGTGTTTTATTTCCTACTGAGAGACATAAGTCATAAGTCCTGAGTTTATTTACTGTCCATTGGCATTGTACAACGCACATGGAAACTTGTCTTCCACCGTGTAAAATAAGACGAGACAATGATATCAAAATAAAAAATATTAAATAAATATATGAAACATAAATTTACATTAAGACAAATATGCAACTCTCACATCACACCCAATCATTCATCCGCTCTCCGCTATCTTGCTCACTCATCATGCAACCCACCGCCACTTCCGCCTTCATTTTAAACCCT
This sequence comes from Phymorhynchus buccinoides, assembly GCA_017654935.2. Lineage (NCBI taxonomy): Eukaryota > Metazoa > Mollusca > Gastropoda > Neogastropoda > Raphitomidae > Phymorhynchus > Phymorhynchus buccinoides. The sequence goes on along the minus strand of CM065690.1, from coordinate 55,981,522 downwards.
GTCTTTTCTTCTTTCCTTTACTCCTTTTTTTTTCTTTCCTTTTTTTTTTTCTCCACCCCTTTTTTATAATGTTTATTTTTGGTGTGAGAGTGAAAGCGTTCATCGTCTTTTGAACACTTGTAGTGCTGTCTACCGTTTCGTCTGTCTTCACTATATACAATGTAAAACAAAAAGCTTCCCTGTTCTGTTCAAAGTTTATACACACTGTTTTTTGCATGCATGCATACGCGCTTGTCACCCAGTGGAGGCACATGCGGGTGTATATACGCAGGCATATAGACAGTAAGGTATATTATATACACACAACCAAAGCAACTCGCATATACGCGCGCGCATATGTATGAACGCACGCACTACGCTTATTCACACGTGTGGCACACACACATGTACACACAAACACACACACACCACCACCACCACCACGCCACCACCACCACCACCACCAACAACATACAGTATTGATACGGTTCTAGGACAACTACCCCCCGGACAACTACCCCCCGGACAAGTACCCCCGGACAGTCACACCCTGGACAACTACCCCCCTAGGACAAGTACCCCCCTGTAAACATATATAGTGAAA
>CM065690.1:55973439-55975939 GCA_017654935.2 Phymorhynchus buccinoides | reverse complement strand
CAGACAAGCACGTAAACACGTGCATTAGCGCGCTCGCGCACACACACACGCAGACACACACACACATACATGCACACGCTCGCACACACGTACACGCACACGCACACATACATGCACGCGCACGCACATACATATACACGCACTCGCACACGCACGCACGCACACGCACACACATACATACAATTACATAAACACACGCACCCGCGCGCGCAGACGCAAGCACATACATAGACAGATAAAGCACCCACCCGTGCGTGAGTACACGAAACACACGCACATAATACATAGGTGAAGACGGGGTAAAAAGCCCATGAGCGGGTAAGAAGCCCATGCCAATTATCTCATGAAATAAAGAAAATTTCAGTCAAATTTGCCCATGAGACGAATGCTAAACATTAACACTCGTCTCATGGGCAAAATGTGACTGAAATTGGCTTCATTTCATGAGATAATTGGCATGGGCTTCTTACCCGCCCATGGGCTTTTTACCCCGTCTTACCCTAATATGTCCATATACTTACACGCATGCATACCATTACATAGCCGAATAGCTTACAAAATGTCATGTTAATGTTCTTTGCTTTTCAAATGAAAAGAAAGGAACAGCAAACAAGACGGCAAAAAAAAAAACCCAACCCCAGCAGACAAACAAATAAAAAACAAACAAAAAACAGAAAAAACGATAACTTTCTCCAAAAATTAAGATGTTCCTTGAAATGTTGATATTGGAAATGGGCCATTGACTTGAAGAGATGATTACTAAAGAATTTTTGTTTTATTCTGAAGCAGAGTTCGTGAAATGTTCCATCTCAACATCTATTAATTTGTTCATCACTCACGGTGATTTAATAACTCTAGATGGATTGAAAGACGGAGCTTAAACAGAATTAAATCACTAATTTGATGTGCGTGAAAAGGGATCGTTTGAAACGATGTTGTCTGTAGAAAGACAAGACCAATAAGATGCTAGGAGGAAAAGGAGGAGATTTAGAAAAGGATAAAGACAGATTATCGAGGGGTTATATTATTCTGTAACGTTAAGCTATGTTTATTTTTATATCACCCCGTTGACAACTAAGGCCATGTCAGGACTGTCACCACGTTAAATTTGACTACGTTATGCTAAACATTGACATAATTACAAAATAAGAACATGTTAAAAAACAGGTACAACTTACAAAGTTGAAACATACCAATGTTAGTTTAAAACTGTTTGTTACTCAGCAAACGTAACAAAAATATAAATGATTTATAATTATGAGTAAGGGAATAAACATGACATACATACCAAATAAGAACGATGAAATGATGAATTATGATAAAGTGTTCGACTATGTATGAACTTTTAACAAAAAACTTTATTAGCGATGTGAAAAAGTGTACTGCGTCTGGCCATTTTTACTTTATTTTTATTTTGCGGAAATCATACATTTGGGATGGTGCATGGGAAAAACCTACATCAATCGCTCAGAATGTTTTGAGAAAAAGCCAAAAAATTAATATCAACCCCAAAAATATATATTTTCTATTTAGGGCATAATTATGTCTATTGTTGTGTCTTCTACCAGTATCCACAACATGAAAGACAATTGTGAATTATTTCTTTGTTTATTTGGTCGTTTTCTAAATCGAGTCAATAGAAACAAAGAGGCAAAATTGTATCTTCTTTGCCTGATTTCTGCAAATGTTCTATTTCGAATGCCAAACTTCAAATATTTATAAAATTCAAACTAGACTAGATAACTCAATTCGGTTTTCTGTGTATTAACAAGGAATCTTTGCTCCACCATGAAAAATTAAAATCTCAATTTATGCCTACATTCCATTATGTCTGTTTTTCCCATGCACTGTCACATTGTTTTAATTGCTTTCTACACAGTCTTAGTGGTTTTCATGTACCTCACAATTTACATACCAGCCGCCCTGGCGTATATATAAAATAATAATAATAATATTATTATTATCATTATCAATATCATTATTAGTATTGGGGTCTTCATCATGTGTGACGGGGGCCTTAGTGTCAGAAAACAATAACAACAACAACAATTAGCATCAAGCAAAATGCCGACATAACTGGAAACTTGAGAATCGAGGATTGAAATCGTACACACAAAAAAGAAAGCTATTCTCCTCATTTAAAATGGAAACAAAACCAAAATGGCTGCTGCTGGTGTTTGAATACCGGCATTGTCCCCGTCCTTGCAGTTTGTGAACTGGCAGCTGGAGAGGTTTAGGATTTCATTGATCGCCCGTTAAAAAAAAGAGTTAATAAAGAGGGCTAGTTTTACTGTGACAAAGCAAGTCTGGTTGTGTGTGTGTGTGTTTGTGTTTGTGTGTGTGTGTGTGTGTGTGTGTGTGTGTGTGTGTGTGTGTGTGTGTGTGTGTTCATTCTTTCTTTCTTTCTTCTCCTCGACCTCCTCCTCCTCTTGTTGTTGTTGTTGTTGTTGTTGTTGTTGTTGTTGTTGTTGTTGTTGTTGTTGTTGTTGTTGTTGTTGTT
>CM065690.1:55955939-55960939 GCA_017654935.2 Phymorhynchus buccinoides | reverse complement strand
ACAAAAAAACAACAACATATGATAACATGGGAATATGAGAGAGGGACAGAGAGAGAGAGAGAGAGAGAGAGAGAGAGAGAGAGAGAGAGAGAGAGAGAGAGAGAGAGAGAGAGAGAGAGAGAGAGAGAGAGAGAGAGAGAGAGAGAGAGAGAGAGAGAGAGAGAGAGAGAGAGAGAGAGAGAGAGAGAGAGAGAGAGAGAGAGAGAGATTTATAAGAATCTAGACATAGCTGATGGCATTAGTAACGTTTGAAGTAAAACTCATTACTAATAAACAAGATTGTCTATTAGGAGCTTGTGATAAGATTTTCGAAAGGAAAAGACGCTAGTTCTATTTTTTAGATAATCAGGAAGGTCGTTCCACAGTTTACCACCAGAGAATGTAAGGGATGATTTATATAGATCTGTCCTGGGGCGGGGCATTGTTAATTTGGTTTTGCTTCTAATTGTATGGACTTTAAATTTAGTAATAAGAGAGAGAGAGAGAGAGAGAGAGAGAGAGAGAGAGAGAGAGAGAGAGAGAGAGAGAGAGAGAGAGAGAGAGAGAGAGAGAGAGAGAGAGAGAGAGAGAGAGAGAAAGAGACAGACAGTTAAAGAGAATAGTTACTAGATGCAGTAGCCAAATTGATTTGACAGCAGAGGCCAAGTAAGGTCAAAGAGACTACTGTACCTGGGAGACGCTGTGAGGCAAACTTATAATAAGAAAGCATTACCATATGGCATGTTCGCAGTACATTCAAGAACATTGGAACAAATTCAAGAGAGAGAGAGAGAGAGAAAGCGAGAGAGTGCGCGCGACCGTATGTGTGTGCCTCTGTGATATAGCCCCTCTCTCGTTGTTGCATGTGCATGTGTGTGTGTGTGTGTGTGTGTGTGTGTGTGTGTGTGTGTGTGTGTAAGTGTATGTGTGGTGTTCACCCGCTCTCTCTCTCTCTGTGCGCACGCGCGCACACACACACACACGCGCGCACACGCACACGCGCACACACACACACACACCAACAACAACATACAGTATTTATACGGCGCTGAATCTTGATATAAATCAAATCAAAGCGCACACACACGTTAGCATTCATAACGCATTCAAACAAAAAATGCAATACATAGCGAACACACACGTTTGACATAAATGGTATACAGCAGAAACAGACCTAATGGCAAGAGAGAGAAGAGAAAGAGAGTGGAGCCTCTCTCTCTCTGTGCGCACGCGCGCACACACACACGCGCACGCACGCACGCACACGCACGCACACGCGCACACGCACACACACACACACACACACACACACACACACACACACACACACACACACACACACACACACACACACACACACACACACACACACACACAGAGAAGCATAATTACATGAGCATAAACACCTACAAACGAGAAGAACAGAGAACAATGCAAATCAAAACCAACATTATAAGAGGATCCCAACATTAACAACAACAACAGCAACGATAGCAGCAACAACAACAATAGCAACTATAGCAACAACAACAACAATAACAACAACAACAACAATGATCAAAAATCAAAACCAGCATTACAAGAGGATCCCAGCATTAACAACAACAACAACAACAACAACAACTACAGCAAGTATGCCAACAACAACAACAACAATAACAACAATGATCAAAAATCAAAACCAACACTATAAGAGGATCCCAACATTAACAACAACAACAACAACAACAACGACAACAACAACGACAACAACAACAACAATGATCAAAAATCAAAACCAGCATTATAAGAGGATCCCAACATTGACAACAATAACAACAACAACAGCAACCATAGCAACAACTATGGCAGCAACAACGCTCTTTGTGGTGCAGACAACGTTAGGAGACCTACACGTTTCTGAAAAAACAACAAACAACAAACAAACAAACAAACAGGAGGACAACAACCACAGCAACAAAACCTTATCATTCCCAACGGCATAACGTGCACCAAGCACTTAGGAACCCTGCCGTCTGCGTGATGACTGTATCTCTATGTGACCAGTGGAACTGACTGAATACTGTGGACCCTATTTACTGTACCGCAGGCAAGAAGGCCATAGTCACACTACGGTGTTGGCGTTGGTCTTGGTGTTATCTTTCTAGTCACTGGTGCTGTCTTTGGAATTTGAAATGCTCCTATCTGGGGAGTGTGTCGCTGGTATTGCTGCACCACCTATTTTTCTGTTATTAATTTTTAAAGAACAATGTTCTTACAATGCACGCTTCACTCGTGCACGGGGCAGATACGAGATCCCCCCAAAGCAAGAAATGAATTGCTTTGAACATTCAGTGACAGCCACGTGATTTGTCTTTCAATTTGATGGAAGTTCTGTGCTTGTAACTTCTTCTAATCTGCCACTCTCTTCGACTCCGCCTTTTCCCTTTGCTTACTGTCATCTACTATCTTTCTGACTTATTGGCCCATTCCCCTGCCTTAAAAAAAAAATCTTCCAACTAATTTTTCTCCTTTGAGCTCCTTCGAAATCGGAATGTGTCGGCTGTACTCACTCAGCAGGGAGACCAGTGAAAACTGAAAACCAGACACATACGTACCTTGCCCAATATGGCCATATGGCCTGGGAACGCAGAAGAAGAAGAAGGAGATAGCAGTTTTGCGATATGTGTATGTTTACCCGGCCAGAGGACGGGTGTTGTGTTTGGTCTATCTGTAACTCGATTTTCTCAACGACTACTGGACGGATTTCAATCCAATTTGGTAGAGGGATAGGCATATTGCACAGGAAGGTTCCGGTCGATTTTCATTACCATGCTGACCTTGACCCTGACGTTTGACCTTGAAAACAAAACTTGTCTTCTCAGTTTGCGTTATATATTTCTATAACGCCGGGTTTCACTGTCACGGTACATTTCTTTTTTTAAATGTATATGCACGGGTGATTTGTTTCCCCCCAAAGTGAAATGTTTGATTTCAAAATCGAGCTCTATATTCAAATTGACGTCACAATTGACTGAATTGTTTATTTGCAAATAGTATTTGTGCATAACATTTTGAATTTATTTTGAGAAATGCGTTAGCCTTCATTTATCGAAATTTGAAAAGTTTCATTGATGTTTGGAGCGATGAAACTTGTAACCAAAGGACCCCGTTGTTTTTCGGTGATACGTATTACCTGATGTGTCTAGTCGAGTAGTTACAACCTTCCGTGTTACCCAGCCAGACGGAGTCTGCGACCAGTATTGGTTTTGGGTCTGTGTCTGACTGTCTGTGTCTGTGTGTTTGTCTGTCGATTAAAGACAAAACTGGTCGGATTATTATCACATTTTGCAGAAACGTAAGCACCTTACTTAGGAAGCTTCCTGTCGATGTTCATGATCTTGGTTTAAACTTCTTTATTTCTTCCTTATAACGTAACAAAATAATCAATATGAGAATAAAGGGCAGCAACAAGCCTTCGGCTTATATCGTGCCCGTGCACATTACACAATTTAACATTGATGAGACGGAACATAAACAGCACATAAACATTTTCCAAACATTTCCAATCAGCATTTAGATACACCAGTATATGATTTGAGAAAGTTCATGATCTTGCTGATTGTTACTGACTTTTGTTTCATCCATTGCTTTAACCCTTTCGCCGCCAGCCATTTTTCAGCCAGAAAGTACCATTAAACTTAACTGGGGAGAGAAACAAAATCTGCAATATTGGGAATTCTTCTCAGACATGTATAACGTTAGGCCTATCTCCCAAACTTAAGAAAATAAAGTATTTGGATAACAGGCCCTGATTTGATTCCTTTTAGTGACATGGGTGTTAAACCATTGTGGTGCATAAATGCGACATTGGCGGTGAAAGGGTTAAAAAATGAAGATGGGTCCAATTATCTTGAACACTACCCAGTTGATTTTAATTAAATTTGGTAGAGGCGTAGACACCCTGTTGTCAAGGCTTAATGTCAAATTTCCACGACCCTCCTGACCATTGCTGATCTCTGTTGTATGAATGTGTGTTACTTTTAGGGCAATCCTTCTGTAGCCAGTGCTGTCGCGCTGCTGTGTCAGTATGTTAGCTAGTCACTGACTGGACAGAGAGACAGGGAAAGCTGGAATAGTGTAAGCCCTGGGGAAAGGGGAAGTGAGGGAGGGAGAGTGTGTGTGTGTGGGGGGGGGGGGGGGGGGGGGGGGGGGGCTGCACAGGCAGAGTTTGAGGTGAAGGACTTTGCGGTGGGATGGTTTGTATATTGTCAAATTTTGTGTGCTGATGTGTCACCATGTGAGGAAGGCATCCGCGCAAAACGTTTTGCCGTCGTGACCTTGACCTTGGCGAACGACCTTGAAAACCGAAAATCTTTAAGGGGCCATAACTCCCACACCGTTGGTGTTAGTCTTCCAATTTGGCATGTAGATACTTTGGCTTATGCCCGTTCTGATGGTGGCATACCCATCAAGGTCAAGGTCACGGTCCGGGAGATCGGTAGGCCTTGAAAGTGGTAGGGGTCTACAAATTGGGTTTTAAGCCATATTTTCCACATTTGTACTTGACAGAAGCGCTTCAGATTGTGTGTGGTACTGTATACCCTAGAGAAGAACACATCCGAGCATAAATTATCACCATGCTGACCTTGACATTGAAGTGTGACCTTGAAAACTGAAATTTCCTTCTTTGCGCTATATGTTTTTTCTTCAAGCTGTATCTCGTGATCATACAACATGTAGAATAATCATGTTGGTGCCTAAATTATGCTACGGGGTGTCGCAAGTGCGTGGCATTGCTGGTGACGGACATGTCTGCCGCCCGGCTACGCCCTTGTTTTGTTTGTTTTTGTTTTTGTTTGTTTTTTGTATGTTTTTCTGTCTGTCCCAAGGATATGGTCCCAACGGGTTGGCACAATCGCTTCAAAGTTTGTGTGGAGGTGTGCCACCTTAATAGGAAGAGATCCGAACATGAATTATCAAGGTCAAGGTCATGAACTTGGTGTACGACCTTGAAAACCGAAACTCTTTAAGGGGCCATA
>CM065690.1:55948439-55953439 GCA_017654935.2 Phymorhynchus buccinoides | reverse complement strand
TTCATCTATTTTTCTTAAAATCTACTTTTGGCAAAGATGCAGACCCACCTCCATTTTCTCGGTTATTTCCTTTTTTCCACTCTTGCCTTTCCAACTGAAAATTGAGCACATGAACCTCCTTCGTTTTATTAATTATTTAACGCTAATTTTCATCCTTTTAAGCAATTAAAAAAACACATTTGCTAATAGTGGAATATAAAGGCGCGACTGAAAAAACACGCAATGAACCAAGACGTTGAGGGGTGTGTTGAATCTGCATTTATTTATTTATTTAAACAATGAAACACACGCCAATCCAGGAAGTTTCAAGCTCACACTTATGCTCTGCACGCGATTTGTGGTCTGCTTATAATGATGTGACCCAGCACCACGAAAGGGACATTACGTCGCTGGGCTAGCTAGTTTCTCGCAACATGCTTGCAAAGTCAAACATCTCATTTGTTTGGGTCAATTTGAAGTTATGGGTATTTCCGTGTTCTCTAATATCTTATCTTTCATATTTGTTTTTATTTTATAAAGCACAATCGTTAATGTGGTCTCTAAATTGTCTTAGAAGTGTTTTAAAACGAGCAGGTCAATGCATTTGCTTCAGCTAGCTAGACTTTAGACTGTGTTTTCTTAAAATGACTGACAGTCACCCTACTAACTTTAAATGCTCATAATTCTGGAACGAAAAATATACAAAAATGGTTCTTGTATCATTGGAAAGAGACTTGTCTTTTACTCTTGATTTTTCAAATGTGTAATTTTCTGAGAATAGCCAGTTTGACCAAAGACTGTATAGGGGAAGATAAGCATCCGGTCTCTTTTCCCTATAATGAGTAGTGAGGACAGAAACACTGGTTATGTCCCTTTTAAACAGGACACATTTTACACGTCGATAGGCCAGTTGAATTCTCCGTTCAAGTTCCAGTCTGAGTTTTTGGATAGCCGTCACTGCGAATGGTGTACTGTCGACACTAACGATATCTCTATCAGCCCGGTTCGCCGAGCTCTTAAGTAATCCATCTTACCCTTTTAGAATATCTTTGGTTTGACACTTGATGTCTCATTCGCGGTGCTGGATCACATATTGTTTTCCAATCCATTTATTTAAAACCCCCCACCTCATTTAGTTATTAATTCATTTAATCAAACAAGCAAACAAACGTCGATCCATTCCAGCAACTTAGCAAAAGAGACTTCTGCTCTTGCAGCGCGCGCGACATATCGTCTGCTTCACCATTAGATTGATTTCGTGACACCATGGCCCGTTCTGGTTTCCGCGGCTGAAGAGTGAAGAGTGCGCCCAGGCAGCAGACGACAGCAGCCTCCCACTGAAGTTGACAGAGAGGGATAACGGTGCTAGTTGGGCCAGACTTTGACTTCGTAGCAGTTGTGCGTCATTTCTGCTTCTCTGTGTGCGTGTTAGTGTTTAGTGTGGTTGTGTGGTTCGTTACGATCTTATCGTCCATTATTTTATCCATTCTGTTTACCAGTCGGCTTAGTTTTGGATCGATCTGCTGAATGTACGAGTAATTAAAAATAAGGTAAGTTTTTGTGCTTTTGAGTCATTCTGTTGTTACTCCTTATCTCTGTCTATCTCTGTTTCTCTCTCGCTCTGTCTCTGTCTCTCTCTCTCTCTCTCTCTCTCTCTCTCTCTCTCTCTCTCTCTCTCTCTCTCTCTCTCTCTCTCTCTCTCTCTCTCTCTCTCTCTCTCTCTCTCTTTGACCCCCTGTCTGTCTCTCTATCTGTCTTTGTCGCTCTCTCTGTATTTATCTCTGTAAATCTCTCTGTGTGTGTGTGCGCGCGCGCGCGCGCGCGCGCGCGCGTATGTATGTATGTATGTATGTATGTATGTATGTATGTATGTATGTATGTATGTATGTATGTGTGTGTGTGTGTGTGTGTGTGTGTGTGTGTGTGTGTGTGTGTGTGTGTGTGTGTGTGTGTGTGTGTGTGTGTGTGTGTGTGTGTGTGAGAGAGAGAGAGAGAGAGAGAGAGAGAGAGAGAGAGAGAGAGAGAGAGAGAGAGAGAGAGAGAGAGAGAGAGAGAGAGAGAGAGAGAGAGTTGCGTTGTATAGCCTATGCGTTGTTGCTGGTTTGTGTCATTCTTGAATGCTGTTTTTGTTGTCTGTGTTGATGAATAATTGATTGTAAAGCGCTTTGGGCTCATCTGAGGTAAAGCGCTATATAAATGTACTATTATTATTATTATTATTATTATTATTATTATTATTATTATTATCTCTGTATATATATCTCTATACCTCTCTCTCTATTTCTATCTCTCTATCCATCACTGTTCATCTGTCTGTCTGTCTGTCTATGTCCCTGTTTCTCTGTCTGTCTCTGTCTGTCTCTATGTATCCATCCTTACCCCCCCCCCCCCCCCCCCCCCCCCCCCCCCCCCCTCTCTGCTAATTACTTTTTTTTGAGATTAATCTAGATAAACAAAAAAGAAAATATCAAGAATAAAAAGATAATCAGATTAGGGAATAGTTTTCGTCGATAAATTGCCACAAAAGTGGCCCTTTCGACTAACACACAGAAACAAAACAGAACAAGTGCAACGCTGCGCGGCTGCAAAGTCCCCTCGCAGCATCGCCGAGGTACTCCGAAATCGGAATGTGTCGGCTGTACACATACATAAAAACGCATAAAAACAGCACGTAACTACATAAAACGCATCAAAACAGCACGTAGCTGAATAGTTTTATATATATAGCCTTGGGGTTCGGACCCGTGATTTGAGCGCGCGCGATCATGCGCACACGCGCGCACAGAAAAAGTCATGACAACTGTGTTATAGACCATTCATCAAGAAATGTTGTGAAAAAAACTGCATTGAAATACATGCAAAACTTCGCGAGATATTAGCGATTATGTGTTTCGGGGTTTGAACCCCGTAACTGGCGCGACCTTGACCTTAATGTAAAACTGAATACATCAGTGGATAGCTTGCAGCTTGGCAAACTAGTATACCAAATTTGATGATGATAGACTGAATAGTTTTTGAGAAAAACGGACGAACAGCCGGACGGACGGAGGCACGCCGGATACCGGACGGACGGACGGACGGACGGACCAGACAAAAACAATAGCTCCCCGAACCTTCGGCTCGGGGACTAACAAAAACGACAATTCTATATAACCATCAGAGGTGGGTTTGTTGACCCAATATTGCATGTTTTGTTTAATTGAATGCATTTCTTTCTTTCTTACGGTTTAGATTTGTTCATTTCTTTCTTTCTTACGGAACATGGAACAGAACTTGTGTGGTTTTAGATTTGTTCATTTCTTTCTTTCTTACGGAACATGGAACAGAACTTGTGTGGTTTTAGATTTGTTCATTTCTTTCTTTCTTACGGTTTAGATTTGTTCATTTCTTTCTTTCTTACGGAACATGGAACAGAACTTGTGTGGTTTTAGATTTGTTCATTTCTTTCTTTCTTACGGAACATGGAACAGAACTTGTGTGGTTTTAGATTTGTTCATTTCTTTCTTTCTTACGGAACATGGAACAGAGAACTTGTGTGGTTTTAGATTTGTTCATTTCTTTCTTTCTTACGGAACATGGAACAGAGAAGATTTGTTCTTTCTTTCTTTCTTACGGAACATGTGGTTTTAGATTTGTTCATTTCTTTCTTTCTTACGGAACATGGAACAGAGAACTTGTGTGGTTTTAGATTTGTTCATTTCTTTCTTTCTTACGGAACATGGAACAGAGAACTTGTGTGGTTTTAGATTTGTTCATTTCTTTCTTTCTTACGGAACATGGAACAGAGAACTTGTGTGGTTTTAGATTTGTTCATTTCTTTCTTTCTTACGGAACATGGAACAGAGAACTTATGTGGTTTTAGATTTGTTCATTTCTTTCTTTCTTACGGAACATGGAACAGAGAACTTATGTGGTTTTAGATTTGTTCATTTCTTTCTTTCTTACGGAACATGGAACAGAGAACTTGTGTGGTTTTAGATTTGTTCATTTCTTTCTTTCTTACGGAACATGGAACAGAGAACTTGTGTGGTTTTAGATTTGTTCATTTCTTTCTTTCTTACGGAACATGGAACAGAGAACTTGTGTGGTTTTAGATTTGTTCATTTCTTTCTTTCTTACGGAACATGGAACAGAGAACTTATGTGGTTTTAGATTTGTTCATTTCTTTCTTTCTTACGGAACATGGAACAGAGAACTTGTGTGGTTTTAGATTTGTTCATTTCTTTCTTTCTTACGGAACATGGAACAGAGAACTTGTGTGGTTTTAGATTTGTTCATTTCTTTCTTTCTTACGGAACATGGAACAGAGAACTTGTGTGGTTTTAGATTTGTTCATTTCTTTCTTTCTTACGGAACATGGAACAGAACTTGTGTGGTTTTAGATTTGTTCATTTCTTTCTTTCTTACGGAACATGGAACAGAACTTGTGTGGTTTTAGATTTGTTCATTTCTTTCTTTCTTACGGAACATGGAACAGAGAACTTGTGTGGTTTTAGATTTGTTCATTTCTTTCTTTCTTACGGAACATGGAACAGAGAACTTGTGTGGTTTTAGATTTGTTCATTTCTTTCTTTCTTACGGAACATGGAACAGAGAACTTGTGTGGTTTTAGATTTGTTCATTTCTTTCTTTCTTACGGAACATGGAACAGAACTTGTGTGGTTTTAGATTTGTTCATTTCTTTCTTTCTTACGGAACATGGAACAGAGAACTTGTGTGGTTTTAGATTTGTTCATTTCTTTCTTTCTTACGGAACATGGAACAGAGAACTTATGTGGTTTTAGATTTGTTCATTTCTTTCTTTCTTACGGAACATGGAACAGAACTTGTGTGGTTTTAGATTTGTTCATTTCTTTCTTTCTTACGGAACATGGAACAGAACTTGTGTGGTTTTAGATTTGTTCATTTCTTTCTTTCTTACGGAACATGGAACAGAGAACTTGTGTGGTTTTAGATTTGTTCATTTCTTTCTTTCTTACGGAACATGGAACAGAGAACTTATGTGGTTTTAGATTTGTTCA
>CM065690.1:55933439-55943439 GCA_017654935.2 Phymorhynchus buccinoides | reverse complement strand
GTGTGTGTGTGTGTTGTGTGTGTGTGTGTGAGTGGTGTGTGAGCGAGAGAGAGAGAGCGAGCGCGATGAGAGAGAGATAGAGAGAGAGAGAGAGAGAGAGATAGAGAGAGAGTGACAGCCCCTATCGTGACATGTCACGAATAACACAGAGAGAGGGAGAGGGGAGAGGGAGAGAGAGAGAGAGAGAGAGAGAGAGAGAGAGAGAGAGAGAGAGAGAGAGAGAGAGAGAGAGAGAGAGAGAGAGAGAGAGAGAGAGAGAGTCAAAGTAAAATCAATGCTCTTTAATTATTATGCCTCTGGCCCATAACAATAGCGTTCACATAAAACAAATAAAGAAGAGAGAGAATGACTGACTGACTGAACGAATGAATGAATAATTGTTCTATATTGAGGATAATAGATTAATAATAATAATAATAATAATAATAATAAATAATAATAATAATAATAATGGGCTTTTCTAGCGCCTATGATTTGAAGAGAGTAGTTTTGAGAGAAGACATAGATGAAGAAAGGGAGTTGGCAGAACGGAGAGGTAAAGGGAGTTTATTCCAAGTGGAAGGAGCCTGAAAAGAGAAAGAACGTACGCCAAGGGTTCTGGTGCGGCAACGAGGGAACTGGAGGAGAGAAGTGTCATGAGGAAGAGCGTAACTGTCTAAGAGGTGTGTAAAGTTTCAGAAGATCAGCTAGATAAAAAGGAGCCAGACCATTCAGGGATTAGAGTAGAGAGAGCTTGTTTGTATTCGATGCGCCTTCCGACAGGAAGCCAGTGAAGAGATTCAAGCATAGGGGTAGAGTGAGGGAATTTGGAAGACCTCAGTACAAGGCGTGCAGCATTGTTCTGATTATTTTGCAGTTTAGCGAGGAGGTTCTGTGGGCAGCCATCAAGAAAGGAATTGCAGTAGTCTAAACGAGAGAGAACGAAGGCAGAGATGAGAGTCTTGGTGGCGTCTTCAGAGAGAAGATGACGAATATAATCAATGCGACGGTGTCCAAGATAGCAAGCACGACAGACAGGAAATTTGAGTTTGAAAAGAAAGTGTTTGGTCCAAAGTGACGCCAAGATTGCGCACACTTGTAGAAGTCTGAATGAAAGAGTTATCTAGTTGGATAGAGGTTGGGAGCGAGTTTGTAGACAAAAGTCTCTTGGGCACAACGGAAATCATTTAAGTCTTGTCATTATTAAGTTGGAGTTTGTTGTCAGTCACCCAAGCTTTGATGTCAGAAATGCATGACTGAGTTCGTTCAATGATAGAAGGAAGCTGAGAGATATCGTCAGACTTGTAAACCTGGTTGTCGTCAGAAAAGCAATGGTGGGATATGCTTTTTTTGATCCAGTCCTCATGCAGAAAAATAGAAAACGAAGAAAAGAAACCAAACATAAATAGAGAGAGAGAGAGAGAGAGAGAGAGAGAGAGAGAGAGAGAGAGAGAGAGAGAGAGAGAGAGAGAGAGAGAGAGAGAGAGAGAGAGAGAGAGAGAGAGACAGAGAGACAGACAGACAGACAGACAGACAGAGAGAGAGAGAGAGAGAGAGAGAGAGAGAGAGAGAGAGAGAGAGAGATCGCCACAGGAATAAAATTGATGAGTTGTCGGCAGCACCATTACAGAAGGCGAATAACGTGATAAGGTAGAAGGCTACAGGGGAGTGCTTTAACACAGTGGGGTGAGCTGATAAACACACACACACAAAAGTAAAAAGTAGAATGATAAGGCTGAACAAAGAGTAAAGTCGACAATAAGAATATCCAAAGCCTGTTGGTAATCTGATGCCATTTTCTGACATTTAGAGATTGTGTGTTTGAAAGCTGGTGCCACCTGCTGTTAATGTGTGTGTGTGTGTGTGTGTGTGTGTGTGTGTGTGTGTGTGTGTGTGTGCGCGTGTGCGTGCGTGCGTGTGCGCGCGCGCATACGTGTGTGTGTGGGGTTTTTTTTTTTCTTCTGGGTAGCTGTGACCCACATACAAATCCCCAACTTCAAATTGAGGCTGCTCGTTAAAATGATGTTTTGTTTCGAATTTGGGGGCATTTGTATGGGAGTCAAACCTGGTCAAAACAAGATTTCTGACCAGCTATAAGAGGGAAAGCAGGTGAAACCCGTGATTTTGTCACGTGATCTGGTGGGTCTTTGACGTCCTCCGGTCTGGAACAGACACCCATGGGACATTAGTAAATATAAAGATGGTGGGAACGATCCTGGAGGCAATGCCCGGAGGCAGTGCAACACCAGGAAAGTCCCGAATGTTTAGCAATACAGATGTGTATATAATCTGGATATAAATTTCATGAACCCACGCGGCTCGACTCGGTCCTTTTATATTCCGGCTGTGCCTTTAATGACAATTTAAAATTCACATTGTGAATATTTTTTTAAAAGTTTTATTTAGTCTGTTTTGACAAAATTTATTTGACAATGCCAGGATTCGACTTATGAGCATCAAAAGGCCTGGAACTGCGTGTCTCTGTATATGTCTGCCTATCTGTCTGTCTGTCTGTTTCCCTCTGCCCCCCTTATGACTCTCTCTGTCTGTCTGTCTGTCTGTCTCTCTCTCTCTCTCTCTCTCCCCCCGCCTCTCTCTCTCTCTCTCTCTCTCTCTCTCTCCCGCCTCTCTCTCTCTCTCTCTCTCTCTCTCTCTCTCTCTCTCTCCCCCCGCCTCTCTCTCTCTCTCTCTCCCTCATCTCTCTCTCTCTCCCTCCCCTCTCTCTCTCTCTCCCCCCCTCTCTCTCTCTCTCTCTCTCCCTCTCTCTCTCCCTCTCTCTCTCTCTCTCTCTCTCCTCTCCCTCTCTCTCTCTCTCTCTCTCTCTTCCCTCATCTCCCTCCCCTCTCTCTCTCTCTCTCTCTCTCTCTCTCTCTCTCTCTCTCTCTCTCTCTCTCTCTCTCTCTCTCTCTCTCTCTCTCTCTCTCTTCTCCTCTCATATCCCCATCTTATCTCATAATTTATTTTTTCTTTAACCATTTCACCGCCAGCCATATTTCAGCCAAAAATGTTCATTAAATGTACCTGGGTAGAGAACAAAATCCATCTGCAGTATTGGGGATTCTTCTGTGACATATAAAATAAGGTCTATCCTCACTTCCCAAAACCAAGACAATAGGGTCTTTGGATAATAGACCCCAATTTGACGCCTTTTAGTGACATGGGTGTCAAATCACTGTGGTGCTAAAATGCGACTTTGGCGGTGAAAGGGTTAAAAGTGCTATTATTCTGAAAAAAAAAGTCAGTTGTCTCATAATTGTTTCCTTATATTTTCGTAATCAATTCAGACCACTATTTCAAGTTCACCACTACTCATTATTATCCATGTTTGCTTTAATTCCCATTTTGGTTCGTTTTCAAATATTTCATATGCCAATTGTTGTCATTTTTGTTTTGTTTTCTTGACCTGATTGTTTTTATGGTAATTTGTATTTACCTGATGCATGCATGGTGTGAGTGTGTGAGTGAGAGGGCAAGGTGCAAAGAAGCTATTGTAGCTTATGCTTTTTACACTCAATAAAACATTCGTATTCATTCGTATTCGTATTCACCACGACTCTGTGTGTAACATGGGTAAATGCGCGTAAGCGAGTGTGTACATGTGTTTGTGCGCGCGGTTGTCTTTGCATGCCGGTACGTATGTGGAAGCATGTGAGCGCAATTTGCAAGCCAAAGGCCAGTTTATTTTATTGTTAAGATAAATCGATATTGTATATTTTTGGTACGACATTTCGATGTCGTTTTCTTGTGCTTGCGTTTCATGAGGTCCAGAGAATGGGCCAATAAGTCAGAAAAATGGTAGACCGTTAGACGATAGCAAGAGGAGGAAAAGGCAGAATCAATGAGAGTGGTAGATTAGAGGAAGTTGATATCGTAGAACTTCCAGAAGGTGGGGGAACTATTTGAACAAAAGACCCCCCCCCTCCACTCTCGGGATCCCCCAAGGGGGGGGGGGGGGGTAAAAGGACAAAGCAAATGGATAGATAAGGGAGCGGTAGAAGGGTTAGGGCACGTGCAGACGGGATACATAATATAGCGAGTGGGTTTTCCAGTATTGGCCACTGCAAAGGACACCGTTTGCAAGAGTGGACTCCCTTGGTGGGTGGGGGAAGATGGTTGAGTACTGACCAAACAAGGGCATAACTCTCGCCAACAACCCTATTTGAAGCCACTTAATGGCTGCCTTTTGCAAGAGTGAATGCCGTTTTGGATACTGATCAACAAGGGCTTAACTCTTGTTGTCAAGGGCGTTAATAACCCTAGTTGCAATGGCCAACACCGGGTATTTGCACATGCTTCCATATGTTTTACTTTGAGATATTTTTTTCGGATTACAGATAGGATGAGCGGACGGGGTTCCGTGCACAAGTACATAGACCTTTGCGAAGGAAGCAGTGGCCCAGCGTGCTTTGGGCAGTAAATGGCCCAGCGTGCTTTGGGCAGTAAATGGCCCAGCGTGCTTTGGGCAGTAAATGGCCCAGCGTGCTTTGGGCAGTAAATGGCCCAGCGTGCTTTGGGCAGTAAATGGCCCAGCGTGCTTTGGGCAGTAAATGGCCCAGCGTGCTTTGGGCAGTAAATGGCCCAGCGTGCTTTGGGCAGTAAATGGCCCAGCGTGCTCTGGGCAGTAAATGGCCCAGCGTGCTTTGGGCAGTAAATGGCCCAGTGTGTTTTGGGCAGTAAATGGCCCAGCGTGCTCTGGGCAGTAAATGGCCCAGCGTACTTTGGGCAGTAAATGGCCCAGCGTGCTTTGGGCAGTAAACGCCATTTTGAAACTCCAAACTCCACATGCTTTGAGGAAGGTAAAACGGATTAACATCCATGGCTTTTTTCCCCCCATTTGTAGCGCCTTCAATAAAAACAAATACATAAAAAATGAAACAAACAGCACAGCGACAGAGGTAAAGACGCTAGATCACGAAGCCGCGCGGCAGCATTTCGGCTCCAGTGTCCTTGACCTTTGTCCAGTGACCTTCATGTTCGAACTTGCAATCAGCCGCGCGCCAGCATTTTCGGCTCCAGTGTCCTTGACCTTTGACCAATGACCATCGCGTTCGAACCTGTCCTAGACACCCTAACTACCTATCCACATGCAACATGTTAGCCCCCTACGTGCCTCAGTTCAAACGCTATCGTGATAACATAGATAGATAGTCAGCCAGGAAGAAACACAGACAGACAGCGGTGACAACATTAAGCAGCTGTTCGCTTCGCGCGGCTGCTGCTTAATCAATAAGTAAAGCATCAACAAGCGAACATCGTCTTGGAGGGGCCAGTAGATAAGTGAGAGCGAAGCTAAGCTAGCCCGGGCGGTGATGATGATGAGATTAGCGTCTAACCGGTCAGAGACACTTATGGACGGTATTCCTGCCTGGGCGGAACCAGCTAGTTCTTTTCACACAAAGAACAGAACACGTGACACGCACTACCATTCGCTTTGTGCATAGTAATGCTGGCATCACCATACTCCCCCCCCCCCATCCCCCACCCCCCACTCACACCCCCCATTGTTCCTTCATGTTCGATTTCTTCCCTTTCTAACCATGCCCAGTGGCACGTTCGACCTTTCATATTCAGCGCAAAGAAAACGAGATAGCGAGAGGCTATTCAGTGGGAATTAAAAATAAATCCATACCTGACGTTTGGACCGATATGTCTGTGCTTTGTGGCATCGCTATGCAAAACATTGTGTCTGGCTTTGTAGCTGCTTGTATTTAAAACATGCATGCTTGACAACTCTCTCTCTCTCTCTCTCTCTGTGTGTGTGTGTGTGTGTGTGTGTGTGTGTGTGTGTGTGTGTGTGTTTGAGGAGAGAGAGAGAGAGAGAGAGAGAGAGAGAGAGAGAGAGAGAGAGAGAGAGAGAGAGAGAGAGAGAGGAGAGAGAGAGAGAGAGAGTGAGAGAGAGAGAGAGTGATAGAGAGAAGAGAGAGAGAGAGAGAGAGAGAGGGGCAGACAGACAGACAGACAGGTAGAGAGAGAGAAGTCTGAAGTTTTTATTGATTAGGCCTCTCTGCCCGTATCAATACTTTTTATCAATAAATTAATGTAAACTAGAACAATAGAATCATGCACATACATAATTATGATCCATGAATTGGGAGAAGAAGAAAAAAAAGAAGAGAAAAATAATTTATTCAGAGATAAGCGATTGACTTCTAAAAGCAAACGCTTTGGATACAAAAAGAGAAAGAGATGAGCATGCTTTAATATCAGTAAATAATAAAACTAATTTAAAAGCATTGGGATGATTGTAGTATTGGGGGGGGGGGGGCGGGGGGGGGTGTATTAGTTGCTCTCTTAAAGTGTTGTAAGCAGGACATATTAAAATAAAATGTAATTCCGATTCTTCTATACCTGGGCAAAAAATACAGGATAAATCATTTTGAACGTTTGAATATCTTAATCGATGTGGTTTTAAAGGAGATACACCCTATCTAATTATCGTGAGAAATGTTGACGTATGAGAGAGAGAGAGAGAGAGAGAGAGAGAGAGAGAGAGAGAGAGAGAGAGAGAAGAGAGAGAGAGAGAGAGAGAGAGAGAGAGAGAGAGAGAGAGAGAGAGAGAGAGAGAGAGAGAGAGAGAGAGAGAGAGAGAGAGAGAGAGAGAGAGAGAGAGAGAGAGAGAGAGAGAGAGAGAGAGAGAGAGAGAGAGCGAGAGAGAGAGAGAGAGAGAAGAGAGAGAGAGAGCGGAATGAATTTTTTTTTTTCTTTTTTCGCTTTATCATAGTATGATTCTTTATTGCTCTATGCTCTGTCTCCCTCTCATCTCTTTCTCTCATTCCCTATCTCTTTCTGTTCGCTCTATTTTTCACTATTTTCATATACGAAGCCCCCCTCCCCCTCCCCCTCTCTCCATCGGTGTATGCGTGTGTTAATACTGCTAAGACGTGTGCATACAGTGTATGTGTGTGTTGTGTGTGTGTGTGTGTGTGTGTGTGTGTGTGTGTGGTGTGTGTGTGTGTGTGTGTGTCTGTGTGTCTGTGTGTATCTATGTCTCTGTCTCTCTGTCTCTATCTGCCATTCAGTCATTGTCTATTTCTTCTTCTTCTACTTCGATCGCTCACAGACAGTTTCCTGTCAATTATGAGCGCAGATGCGTCATGCTGCCGTTACGCGCCTAACTAAGAAATAGTTAGGCTCAGCAAGTCCGACTTCGGCTGGGGGAAATGGTTTTGAAAGTGTTTCGTGAAAAAGGCAGGAGAATGGACCGGTAAGGCCGAAAGATAGCAGATGACAGTAATCAAAGGGAAAAGGCAGAGTCAAAGAGAGTGACATATTAGAGGAAGTTACAAGCACATAACTTCCAGAAGGTGGGGGAACTATTTATACAAAAGAACCCCCCGGTATCCCCACGGGGGAATTGTCTATTTGATTAGCAGGATCTACAAGGCTGCACAAGGTGTGCCCCTGTTCATTTAGGCTTCATTGCTTTTTGCTCAGAACCGCATTAAGCCCCCTTATCGACCATGGACAAGAAGGTAAACCACTGTGGGAGAGAGAGAGAGGGAGAGAGAGAGAGAGAGAGAGAGAGAGAGAGAGACAGAGAGAGAGAGAGAGAGAGAGAGAGAGAGGGGAGAGAGAGAGAGAGAGAGAGAGAGAGAGAGAGACAGAGAGAGAAGAGAGAGCGAGAGAGAGAGAGAGAGAGAGAGAGAGAGGGAGAGAGAGAGAGAGAGAGAGAGGGGGAGAGAGAGAGAGAGAGAGAGAGAGAGAGAGGACAGAGACGAGAGAGAGAGAGAGAGAGAGAGAGAGAGAGAGAGGTGGAGAGAGAGAGAGAGAGGAGGGGAGAGAGAGAGAGAGAGAGAGAGAGAGAGAGAGAGATAGAGAGAGAGAGAGAGAAGAGAGAGAGATAAATACGAAATACGAATGTTTTATTGAGGGTAAAAGGAGTGAGAGAGAGAGAGTGAGAGAGAGAGAGAGATTGAGAGAGAGAGAGAGAGAGAGAGAGAGAGAGAGAGAGAGAGAACTTGAAAACTTGAAAACTTGAAACTTTTAACTTTATTTTTCAAGGATAAAGATTTTAGGCAACGCCTAGTCTTCCAATCTGTCCTTGGTACATATACGAACATAGAATACAAAATGGCAAGGCATATTACACATACAGATTTGAACATAAAGGTAGCACCTTTGTACATATACGAACATAGAATACAAACATGGCAACGCATAGAAGAGAGAGAGAGAGAGAGAGAGAGAGAGAGAGAGAGAGAGAGAGAGAGAGAGAGAGAGAGAGAGAGAGAGAGAGAGAGAGAGAGAGAGAGAGAGAGAGAGAGAGAGAGAGAGAGAGAGAGAGAGAGTCAGACAGATAGACAGAAAGAGACAGAGGGAGAAAATGCTGAGAGGACAAGATAGTGAAGAGGGTATTTGGGAACAACTGAATAAACAACACACACACGCACACACACGCACACGCACGCACACGCACACGCGCACACACACACACACACACACACACACACACACACACACACACACACACACCACACACACACACACGCACACACACACACACAAGCTGGATGATGGGGAAGGGAGGTGAATGTGACTTGGTAGGGTGAAATGGGGGCAGGGGTGGGTATGCCAGGGGACAAACGGTAGGGGAAGTGGGGGTAAGCTGAACCAATCTGGTCCTTACCACTGTCAGCTGGAAATCTTTTAAGCCAACCTCACACGCCGAAATGACCAGGATTTAGCCTATTTGTGTCCAGTCCAATCCCGTTCTTATCTCTATGTGTCCCCATTTATCTCTATTTATCACTTTGTCTGTTAGTTTTTTTGTGTCTCCGTCTCGATATGTCCCTGTCTCTATGTGTCCCCATCATTGTGTCCCTACCTCTGTGTCTCCCTGTCCTAAATGTCCCCATCTCTATGTGTCTCCGTCTCTGTATGTCCCTGTCTTTATGTGTCCCCATCATGGAGTCTCCATGTCTACACGTCCCTGTTTATGTGTGTCCCCATCTCTATGTGTCTCCGTCTCTGTATGTCCCTGTCTATGTGTCCCTGTCCTAAATGTCCCCGTCTCTATGTGTCACCTCTACGTTCTCTGTGTCTATTGTGTCCCCATCTTTGTGTCCCCACATTATGTCACGTCTAATTGTGTCCCCCCATCTTTGTGTCCCCGTCTCTATGTTTCCATTATTTATGTGTCCTTGCTCTCTGTCTGTGTCTTTCTGCACCTGACAGTAGCAGCATTGTCTGTCTGTCTCTCCGTATGTGTCTGTCTGTCTGACTTAACTCCTCTCTGTCGGTGCCTGCCTTGTCTGTCTGTCTGTCTGTCTGTCTGTCTGTCTCTCCGTATGTCTCTGTCTGTCTGTTTGTTTCACTCGCCACCCCACCCCGCTCTTTCTTCCCCTCCTTCTATGTCTCTCTCCCTCTCTCCCTCTCCCTCTCCCTCTCTCTCTCTCTCTCTCTCTCTCTCTCTCTCTCTCTCTCTCTCTCTCTCTCTCTCTCTCTCTCTCTCCAGACAATCAATACGCTTTTGCCTTCCATACATCATTATTCACTGTTCACCTTTTAACTAAGGGAAAAGACACCAAAGCCATGTGCTTATTTGCATACAGTGCCAGAAACCGGGACACCCCAGTGTCATGTTTTGTATTATGTTACACTATCTCCGCTATCTTCCTTCTCTGATATGAAAGGTCATGCGTGCCGGTGGTCATGCGTGCCGGTGGTCATGCGTGCCGGTGGTCATGCGTGCCGGTGGTCATGCGTGCCGGTGGTCATGCGTGCCGGTGGTCATGCGTGCCGGTGGTCATGCGTGCCGGTGGTCATGCGTGCCGGTGGTCATGCGTGCCGGTGGTCATGCGTGCCGGTGGTCATGCGTGCCGGTGGTCATGCGTGCCGGTGGTCATGCGTGCCGGTGGCTACTGGTTGAGATCTCCCCGTGGGGATACCGGGGGGGGGGGGGGGGGGGGGGGGGGGGTATTTCGTAAAAATAGTTCCCCCACCTTCTGGAAGTTCTGTGCTTGTAGCTTCCTATAATCTGCCACTCTCTTTGACTCTGCCTTTTCCCTTTGCTTTCTATCAT
>CM065690.1:55920939-55923439 GCA_017654935.2 Phymorhynchus buccinoides | reverse complement strand
GGAGAGAGAGAGAGAGGGAGAGAGACAGAGAGAGGGAGAGAGACAGAGAGAGGGAGAGAGAGAGACAGACAGAAGAAGAGAGAGAGAGAGAGTGAGAGAGATAGAGAGAGTGAGAGAGAGAGAGAGAGAGAGAGAGAGTGTGTGTGTGTGTGTGTGTGTGTGTGTGTGTGTGTGTGTGTGTGTGTGTGTGTGTGTGTGTGTGTCCATGTCTGTGTGTGTGTGCGCGCGTGCGTTGTGGCGTGCATTACTTGATCTAATCCTGGATACCACAGTTTTGCGTGCATGGGGGAACAGAGGGAAAGAACAGAACAATAAATACAAAACCGGGAATGGCTGGGCTAGTGATCATTTCGGATCATTCACAGGGATAAAATAGGAAGAAAGGATAAGAAAGATCAACACAGAGAAAGAAAGAAAGAAAGAAAGGAACAATAATAAAAGGAAGAAAGAAAGAACAACACAGAGAAAGACAGAAAGAAAGAAAGACAGAATGATAGAGATATAAAAAGAAATAAAGAAATTAGGAAGGACATAATTATAATAAAGGAAAGAAAGAAAGAACGACACAGAGAAAGAAAGAAAGAAAGAAAGAAAGAAGAACAGAATGATAGAGACATACAAAGAAATAAAGAAGGAAATATAATAAAGGGAAGAAAGAAAGAACGACACAGAGAGAGAGGGGGAGAGAGAGAGAGAGAGAGAGAGAGAGAGAGAGAGAGAGAGAGAGAGAGAGAGAGAGAGAGAGAGAGAGAGCGAGAGCGAGAGAGAGAGAGATTCTTTTATACTGATTAGTCTGGCTCCGACTAGTCTCCAATAACCTAGCCTGCCCAATGATCTCTGAAAGTTATTGATGTGTGTGTGTGTGTGTGTGTGTGTGTGTGTGTGTGTGTGTGTGTGTGTGTGTGTGTGTGTGTGTGTGTGTGTGTGTGTGTGTGTGTGTGTGTGTGTGTGTGTGTGTGTGTGTTGTGTGTATATGTGTGTGTGTGTGTTGTGTGTGTATGCATGTGTGTGTGTATGTGTGTGTGTTTGTGTGTGAGAGAAAGAGTGAGAGAGAACGAACGAACGAACGAAATTTTGTTTAATCAGGGCTATAAGATAAGCGTACAATTTGCTTTTATACACTCAGCCCTGAGGCTAAGCAAAGGCTAAGAAAAAAATATGTAAAAAAAATGAAGCGCTTGAGTTACACATAATAATAATACAAAGCATTCAAGAAAAGTAAATATCCAAAAATAACATAACACAGCACTATATACATCATCAATGTACAAGACTAATACAGGAAGAAGGTGATGGGGAGAGGGCTTGGATGCGGGAAGAGGTACAATGATTGATTTAAATGGCACACGGGTAATATTTAGGCCTATGTCACAATCGTCTGTATATATGGCACACATCATTCAAATCACCAAGTAGAATAGACAAACCATGCATGATTTATGCTTTTATACCAGGAATAGAGGGAAACCATAAACTTATGACATTACAAATGGCACCATAGATCACAAATTACACTTGGATTGATGTATGTGTCTCCATTCTTTCAAATAAAAAGTGTTTGTATGCTGCTTTACAGGAGTTAATACTTGTTTTCCTTTGATATGTGATGGGATCGAATTCCAGAGTGTTCCACCAGAATAAATTAAACTGGTTTTAAACAAATCAATTCTTGGTTTCGTTTTGATTATATTGTTATTGTATCTTGATTGATTGATTGAAAATCTTGCTGAAATATTTAAGGGTGCTGACTGATTCATAATTCCAAACATCATTATTGGGTTGTTGTATTCAAGTTTGTAAGAAAAAGGTAAATTAGCTAATGCTGAATAATCTTGAGTAGTTAGCGTTGTTGTTTTGTTAAGTACTGCTTTTATAGCACGTTTATGGGTCCTGTGCAAAGTTTTTAATGTTTTGGCACTGCTGGTGTCATAGAGAGTAGAAGAGTAGTCAATATAAGATTGGACGCACGCATGGTAGAAATGTTTACGGGCGTTTACGTCTAGAAAGTTTTTAAGTTTGGAAAGCTGAAAAGTTTTTTGTGAGACACATTTGCTTAAGTTGGAGACATTGGACGACCAGGAAAGATTATTGTCAATAGTGATTCCTAAAACTTTGTGAGTGCTGACTTCTTCTATTTGATTGTTATTAATGAATAGAGGGGGCATGGCAGACATCCAATTTTGTCTTTTTTGACGAGAAGTAACTACCATATACTTTGTTTTCTGTTCATTTAAGGACATATGATTGAGTTCTGTCCAATCATTTAATTCATTTACATTTTCCTGTAGGTTAGCTGATAACTGTTTCAAATCAGAATGATTCGAATGAATTGATGTATCGTCTGCAAACGTTCGCACGAGTCTTTAATGTATAACGGGAGATCGCTTACATGTAGTAAGAAAAGTAAAGGACCAAGCATTGACCCTGAGGTACACCAAATTTAAGAGACAAACAACTGGATTGCTTGTTATTGAGAAATACGGATTGTTGACGATTAGTA
>CM065690.1:55905939-55908439 GCA_017654935.2 Phymorhynchus buccinoides | reverse complement strand
GAACCCAAATGTGATAAAGTAACAGCAACAGCACGATAAAGACATAATCACATTAAAGTCAAATAAAGCGAAGAATGTCTGTTGTTGCGCAGTGCTTGTAATGCAACTTTGTTTGTTAATGAGTAGATTAATTTTTCTTTTGTTTGTTTAGAAGAAGAATGTTTGAAACAGAACATATATAAAACTAGATATTGCTCTGAATACAAGCGTTATCTAAACCAATAACAATAACAATAAATAAACCAAAACCCTCGTAAGCATGACCATTGACAGGAATGTGAAACAATACATATATTTTCTGTCAACGGTGAGGTTCCTTGATAATGCTTAGAAATATAATGACCTCAGCAAAATATAAAAACTGATGCATTTTCAACCAACTTTAATTCGAGATAGAAAACCCCCCACCAACAGTAACCAAGCAAACAAGAAACAAAACATGATACAAACGAGGAATGTACGTAGATTACGTTTTTATTGCATTACTTCTGTTGTTTTCTTTAACTCATTCAAGTCGTTCCAGCCATATATGTGCGGGATTAATAGATAGCTGTCAATATGATGCATTTGCTTCAAGGGAAGTAAATATGTGTGCACCTTGGTCACTTCTAAACTCGCTTCGATCCCTTCGACCACAATTTTGCCTCTGACTTTGCTTTTGTAGTGGTTTGTTGTGGGTAAACCAATTGGTGTAGATAGTTGTTCCATATAAAGTATATAATAATATACACAAAAATGTCTGATCTACCACTTCCCTGTGTCTAAACCTGAAGTAAAAACATGTAATCTTTCATTTCTCCTTTTGTTTATGTATGTTTTGTTTGTGTGCATGGCTGGAGTGGTTTGTGAGTTTATTTTAATAATTCAAAGTCGTTGCGATGCGAATGAGTTAATAATGATCGAGTCAACATATGTTGTGTTTGCTCGGAACAAAAAGCACAACGATGTTGAATGCATGGTAAATCAAACTTTACAATAAAGCCAAACAAACAAACAAACAAACAAACAAACAAAACAACGTAAGCTTCAAAAATGACAGTAACGATTCTCATATTTTTTGTTTCAACGTGAAGTGTTTTATCTTTGGCTGTCTGTGATCACTTCTCCAGTAAATCTTTGTGGAAGGGAAACGCTGGAAAGGTCACAGAACCCCCAGAGAATGGACACCTTTCACGAGGCGACAGGACCGAAAGGGAAAACGTGTTTTGCTAAAGCCACCCTTGTTCAAAACAAACGTAAATAACCAGAATCTGCTATGCGTGTGTCGTAGCAAGCAACTTTATTTCCCCCTTTTTGTGCATTTAATGGTCTTTTACCTTTTATTTTCTCTGACATTTACGTTCTCTCTCCTCCGTTTCCTTCTTGGTTTTTCTTTTCTTTTCAGTGAGAAAAGTATCTACGGATTGCAGTTTTTGTCCATCTACGGATTGCAGTTTTTGTCCATCTACGGATTGCAGTTTTTGTCCGACAACATTTGTTTTAACCGTTCTTTGGTTTTATGTTTTGCTTCTTTTTTCCCTTCTCTCTATCTACATGTATCTATCTTCTTCTGTCTGTTCAGTCGTCTTCCTGTAAGTGTCGTGGCTTTGTTTATGTGCTCTCTCCTTCTTTCAAGATGTTTGTTGAAAACCCCCACACACACTACACGCTCTATGTTGCAACAACGATACTTATTTCGAATTATTTAATTCTTCTTCTAGTGAAATCAACCATGGACTAATATTCTCTTTACCAGTGACGCCCTAAATGTTCATCCTTGTAAAATAAAGTTTCTGAAATCCGAAGTCGGAATTCTGAAGTCATATCTCTCTTTGGCGATTTTCCATCTTCATATTCTCTCTCTGTCTCTCTTTGTCTGCTCTGTCTCTGTCTCCTTCTCAGTCTGAAGGTCTATCCCCCCTCCCTCCCTCTCTCTCCTTGTCCACTTTTTGTTTACCAGCCGTGAGCGAAGAGCGAGCGAAGCTGATAATGTTTTCAGATAACGCTGTTCCTGACTATCTATCTGACTATCTTTCCACGATAGCGTTTGAACGAAGGCTCCTATGACGCTCACATTTTACGTACCGATAGATACTAAGGATATCTAGGCCCAGTTTGAAAATGAAGGTCATAGATCCAAGTTCAATGTCACTGTAGCCGAAAATGCTGCCAAGCACCTGGCTCGATAACGTTTGAACGGAGGGACCTAGGGCGCTCCAATTTTGCATGCAGATAGTTACTAGTTGCATCCTCGTATTATCATCCTCCTCTTCCTCTTAGTCATCTTATTTACATCAATACACCCCCCCCCTCTCTCTCTCTCTCTCTCTCTCTTCTCTCTCTCTCTCTCTCTCTCTCTCTCTCTCTCACATCATAGCTTAGTGAAAGAGACAGAGAGAGAGAGAGAGAGAGAGAGAGAGAGAGAGAGAGAGAGAGAGAGAGAGAGAGAGAAGGAGAGAGGGAGGGGGGAGGGAGGGAGGGAGAGAGAGAGAGAAAGAGAGAACTTGAAAACTTGATATAT
>CM065690.1:55898439-55900939 GCA_017654935.2 Phymorhynchus buccinoides | reverse complement strand
GATTCGTGTACGGGGGGGACTACAACTATAGTGAACGTAACTAGTAGGATTACATCAGATTTCTTTTAGACAGAATTTCACGTCAGTCATGCCTCAAAAATGTCAAAATCGGATCATAGTGTATCGAATCGTATGCAGTGTAGTCCTTTAGTTTACAACGTCAGGGCGTGTAATCACGAGTGCGTCTTAGACAGTCAACACGGGTAGTATCATATGTAAATTAGACTAACCACCCCATACGATTGGCTCTTTAGCCTGATTTACATACTACTACTACCCGTGTTGATTGTCTAAGACGCACCCATGACTACACGCCCTGGTGTCAGCAAAACAGCGATTGATGTGGGGGACTAGCAGCTCTGGTGGTAAACGTCGAAATACACGTTGTTAGTTTTCAATGTTTCCTCATGGCAGCACAATGATAGCCAAGTGTTAAAATCACTTCCATATTACGGCGTTTCCAAGCAGAAAGAGTGAAAAATGTTCACGTGCACAGTGACCCTTACAGGTTGAGCTTAGTGATCTAAAGGTCAAAACTTGGAGTGCCCTCTCTCTCTTTCTTTCTCTCTCTCTCTCTCTGTCTCTCTCTCTCTCTCTCTCTCTCTCTGTCTCTCTCTCTCTGTGTCTAAAAACAAAGGGGGAGGGTAGTGTGATGGGGGTGAGGAATGCGATGTATGTATCGACTGTTTAAGTGAGTAATGTTTTCCACAGTGTCTGGTATATTGCTTGCCAAATTCTGCATGAGTTTTTCGGCCTATTCTGAATTTACTTTGATTTATGTTATTTTTCTTATTTGATATCGCCCCTACCCCACTGTTCCGTTTGACATGGGCAGATGGCCCAGTTCATTAAATCGTTGTTCTTGTTCTTGTTCTCTCTCTCTGTCTCTGTGTCTGTCTGTCTGTCTCTCTCCCTCTCTGTGCGTGTGCGCACGAACTTTTCATTTTTATTGTTTAAACTTCTACCTTTTAAAGACCCAGTACGTCACGTGTCAAAATCACGGTTTTCACGTGTTTTCCCTCTTATAGCTGGTAAGAAATCTTATTTTGACCAAGTGTTGCTCCCATACAAATTGCCTCTTGCACGAAAACGAGACATCACTTTAAAGAGCAGCCTCGATCGTATACGAGGAAAGTCTGAATGTGGGCCACACCGACCCAGAAAAAACCAAGGGACTTAATCCAGCCAGCTCTGTGGGTCTTTAAGGGTTTGACATTTGAATACATCATGCACGTGATCATTCTGAACCAGAAAAGCCCACCCATTTTCTTTTACCCTCAGAATCTACCGCACTCTTTGACCTTTAACCTTTAACCTTTCTCTACAGCTATAAATCTGATTTAAAACAAAACCAGACAGGGACGATGGGGGAAAGAGTATGGTGGGGGAGGGGGAGGGGGGAGGGGTCGAGGGGCATTAAGTAGAAAGCATCTTGTCGAGATTTTTTCCTGAGCTTTGCCCGTATCCCTACGTGGTGTCTGTGCATTCGACAAAGCCCACACATTCATCTTGGTCGCCCTTCTTTCCGCCTGTAGACACAGACAAGATGATACAATAATGTGTCTGTCTGTGCTGCACGTAATAGTGATTAATGTCCCCGAAAGGTTCACTCAGTGCGGAAGGGTGAGATTAAACGAAAGCCAGCCATGGACAACGTAACGGTTGAATCGAAAGGAGTCTTGTGTTTGGGCAGATAGTAAAGGGAGAACGTAAAAGTTGTCATTTGGTCAAAATGTACCCTCCCCTTCCCATTTTCCTTCCTCCTCAGTCACACAAAAATTCGCATGCAAAAACAAAAAATTGGGTGGCGTGCTTCTGGCTGCGACGCGCTCTCCAGGTGGGAGCAACCCGAATTTCACACAGACGCCTCTGTGACTATAAAGTACCTAATATCTAATACATACCTAGAGTCATGAAGATTAGCTCAACTTTAGGGTCTGTCCAGAACACAGACTGTCGTAAATTAAGACCCCATTACAAACAAAGTGAGGCTACCACCTAGGCAAGTCATTTCTAGTGTAGACAAAGTTCAGTCCATCTTCGCGCGCGCTTGCCATGCCGAATGGTTATACAATCAAAACTGTCAAAGATGTTCTGTTGACATTAGTTTTGCATAATATGTAGCCTACCAAGTATCTATCTGGCTGTGCTTCTTCTTCTTCTTCCTATTGGGGATGTCAGTTTATCCTGCCCCACGCCCAAAGTCTTCATTTAGACTGCAGCTGGCGCACAGGACGCATGCTAGGTGAGTTCGTGTCATCCATCCCACCGGCACAACACGCACATTCTTATGTTATGCAAGAGTTGCAATACACCCGGTTGTCTCGTGCATTGCCATAGGCATCTCAGTGTTCTATCTACATACTCCGCACAAGAGACATACAACAACAAGTAAACACTTTGGATCACAAAACACCACTGCAGCAGCTAAGAGTGATTGATATCCCTTTCCCTGAAAGGAGAGGGGGGGGGGGGGGGAGCATGGTGGATAAACGGGGAG
>CM065690.1:55858439-55893439 GCA_017654935.2 Phymorhynchus buccinoides | reverse complement strand
TACTCAGAAGATAATGAAAGATATAGAAGGCAGACAAAATCACCAGTTACTTAGAAGATATATGAAATATATAGAAGGAAAACAAGAAGATCAAAAATACTTAGAAGATATTGTATATGAAAGATATAGAAAGAAGACAAGATCACCAATTACTCAGAAGATATATGAAAGACATAGAAGATCCAACATTACTAAGAAGATATTATACATGAAAGATACAGAAGGAAGATACAAACACCAGTTACTCAGATGGTATATGAAAGACATAGAAGATCCAACATTACTAAGAAGATATTATACATGAAAGATACAGAAGGAAGATACAAACACCAGTTACTCAGATGGTATATGAAAGACATAGAAGATCCAACATTACTAAGAAGATATTATACATGAAAGATACAGAAGGAAGATACAAACACCAGTTACTCAGATGGTATATGAAAGACATAGAAGATCCAACATTACTAAGAAGATATTATACATGAAAGATACAGAAGGAAGATACAAACACCAGTTACTCAGATGATATATGAAAGACATAGAAGATCCAACATTACTAAGAAGATATTATACATGAAAGATACAGAAGGAAGATACAAACACCAGTTACTCAGATGGTATATGAAAGACATAGAAGATCCAACATTACTAAGAAGATATTATACATGAAAGATACAGAAGGAAGATACAAACACCAGTTACTCAGATGATATATGAAAGACATAGAAGATCCAACATTACTAAGAAGATATTATACATGAAAGATACAGAAGGAAGATACAAACACTAGTTACTCAGAGGATATATGAAAGACCAATTACTTAGAGGATACATGAAGACAGAAGAGACCAAGCATTCAGAAGGTATACGAAAATACAAATGGAAGACAAGAAGAGAACTTAACAAGTTGGTCGCCGAGCGGCAGATAAGTACCCGAGCGGGTGAACTTCGGCACATAACAGCAGCATGACGCATCTCCGCTCCAGTGAAAAGAAACTGAGCAATTGCAAAATAATAATAATAATAAATGTGTCAAAAATATGTGGTTGCAAATGACCTGTTACATATGGTCATATCGACAAACTATAACCGTTGTGACATTGACCTTGACCTTTCTTCTACTAACTATAAAGGTGTTATAGCCCTTGTATCAGAAAACGTGAAAAAAACGCATTGAAATACGTGCAAAAGTTCGCGAGATATTAGCGATTAAGTATTGAGGGGGTTTGAACTCCTTAATCAGCATGACCTTGACCTTAAAATAAACTAAAGCAATCACTAATTAGGTAATATCCTCCAAAGCCTGTACACTAACATTGATTGAAATAGATTGAATGGTTTTAAAGAAAGCGCGGCCGGACGCACGGACGCTCGCACGCACGGACGGACGGAAGGATGAAACAAAAACAATAGTTCCAGAATCTTCGCTCGGGAACTAAAACGATTTGATACTCAAAGAAGAAAGAAGACGACCAATTATTCAGCAGAACTGACAGAAGACAGCGACACTCGGACGCATAGCCGAGGAGGGAGCTCAGACGAATTAGTGAGATGTGCTCGCGCACGTCATTGGACTGTCCAGTTGAGCTGGCCGTTTAATTACCTTAATGGTCACCTTATCACGTGGGGCCGCTGACATCAGCACTTCGGCTTAAGTTCTTTTGCTGCTGGTTCTGGTTGCTATGGTAACGCGTCTACGCCTTTTGGAAGACTGTGGTTAATACCGAAACGCCTTGTCCTCACGGTGATCACAGGAGATTATGGTGGTCTGTGTATTGTGTGGTCAGCAGAAAGACTGTGGTCAGCTAAGAAACAAAGAGGTCAGTTTGTTAATGTTAATACTGTTGTTGTTTTCGTTGGTTCTGTTCTTGCTCAAATATAAATAATATACGCGCGTGTGTGTATGTATGTATGTGTGTGTAAAAAAACGTCAAGTCAAAATCATCTTTATTAAGGGTTAAAGAGGATTAAGAATAAGATGACCAAGCTTTTTTTCATCCTCTGTGCGTGTGTGTACGTGTGCGTGTGCGTGCGTGTGTGCGCGCGCGTATGTGTGTGCGTGCGTGTGTGTATGTGTGTGAGTTACTCTTTTAGCTGGAGCAATTTGTCAGTTGTGTATATGTTTTGGTTTAGGTCGTTTAACCAATGTACGTATAACGAACAAGCATAATATCCGTTATCTTAGTTCAAGGCTGATTCTATTATGTATCCCCTATTTGCGCTTTTTGGGTTGTTTTTGTTTTGGTGTTGTTGTGGTCTTGTTATCGTTAGCACCAGTAAGCCGATCAGTAATTATAGTAGCGTCATACTTATGTTGTTTTTCGGCATTATGTTAGGAACAGAAAATA
Source organism: Phymorhynchus buccinoides (assembly GCA_017654935.2). Lineage (NCBI taxonomy): Eukaryota > Metazoa > Mollusca > Gastropoda > Neogastropoda > Raphitomidae > Phymorhynchus > Phymorhynchus buccinoides. The sequence goes on along the minus strand of CM065690.1, from coordinate 55,891,088 downwards.
GTGGTTTGGTGTTGGTATTTGGTACTTTATAGTCACAGAGGCGTCTCTGTGAAATTCGGGTTGCTCCCACCTGGAGAGCGCGTCGCAGCCAAAGGCGCGCCACCATTTTTTAAATTTTGCATGCGATTTTTGTGTGACTGATGAGGAAGGAAATGGGGTTGGGTAAATTTTGATGACAACTTTGTCGTTGCCACTGGGCTTAACGTGTGCTACGTGCATGGGCACACGGGACCTCGGTTTATCGTCTCATCCGAAAGATGTTTGGTGATGCTTCCTGGTTTGTTTATCATTCTTCTTCTTCGTCGATCGCTCAGACAGTTCCCTGTCAAACGACCGCAGATGCTTCGTGCTGCCGTTATGCGCCTAATTAAGAAATAGTTAGGCCCAGCATTTCCGTCTTCGGATGGAGAAAATCTTCGTAAGAGTGTTTTTGTTTTAAAGGCAGGAGAATGGACCAGAAAGACAAAAATATAGTAGAAGACAGTAAGCCAGGGGTAAAAAAGAGTAAAAATAAGAGTGACAGAATAGAGGAAGTTACGAGCACAGAACATCCAGAAGGTGGGTGAACTATTTGTGCAAAAGACCCCGGTGTTCCCACGGGAGGTGATGATTACTTGATGCATCTTCTGTGTTGCTGTTGATGCTGTCATGTATGGTATTGTGTCATGTATTTTGGCCTCTACACCTATAATGATTTTTTTATTTTTTTATTTTTATTGTTTTGGCTTATACATTATGTAGTTAGTATTTATACCATGTGCGTAGAGCTTCGTATTTCATCCCCCCCCTCCTCATTGTAAATAATGTAAACCTATTTTGTTCTTGATATCTATTATGATCTGTGTTTCTATCTTTTCATATATAATCAGTGTTTATGTACAATACTTTGTTTATTTTATTTTATTTTTCTTGTGTGTACGTGTAGGAATTACTCATTGTTTGTAGTGTTTAGCTCAATGTTAATGTACACAGGGTTCCCACAAGTCCTTGAAAACTGGAACAGTCCTGGAGAACTAGCAAGGACTTTTCCAGGGCTTGAAAAGTGCTGGAAAAACAGCACAGGCCCTAAAGCTCCTGGAAAAGTCCTGGAATTTTCCTAATCTGCTTATGATTCTCATCTTTCAAGCTAGAAAAAGCAAAACTTGATGTCTTTGAAAATATATAATAGTTAAACTAAAGTTACTACTTTTACATTTTTTTTCATTCAAAGTTTTGACTGCCTGATGTGACAATCAACCATTCCACTGCGCTGTATTTTTTAGTTTCAAATAATCAGATTAGTTCGACATTAGCACACTGCTTACCGTAATGCCTATTGTCCATATTACAAGCAGAACTTTTAGTCCTTGAAATTTACCAGCATGGTCTTGGAATAGTCCTGGAAAAGTCCTTGAATTTTTCTGTTAGAGATCTGTGGGAACCCTGTACAGCGCTCTGAGCTCCCTGCAAAGGGAGTAGAGCGCTTTATAAATGTCCAGAATTATTATTATTATTATTATTATTATTATTATTATTAAACTGGCATTAATTCTGTTGTCCATTTTGTTTGTTGTGTTAGCTCTTGCAGACCTTTCACCCAACCCCTCAGTCTTGTTACACTTTCTGATTAGTATGTTTGTTTACTTCTCTATTGTGCCTTTCAGCTCATAATAAGCACCCTATCAGCGTATTAAGCAAATACCCTACAGATTTCACGTGTGTTCACATATACCTTTGCACTGACATATGTGCACAGACGTTTCTATCGTGTGTGGTTTTTCCCCCACTGTTGCATTATTTTTTATTACGAAAATGTATGCGTGTACAAAATATGCATATCCTATAAATGCCTTACGCGCGTCTGTGTTTATGTTTACTGTCCGTGCCACGCGAGATTGTTAACCGCATTGGCAGCATTCTGTGCACAGAAAAAAGATTTCCGAAAAATCAAACCGACATTGAAAACCGCAGTTTCGATGGCTTAGAGTCAAAACGGACTATCTTTAGATAGTCCATTGACTTATTATTGATGTTATTGCAAAAACTAATCACTTAAATATGAAATGGGGATTATGCTTTTTATATTTCTGCAGTCTTGTTTTGGTACGAGTTATTAGTTTTCGAAATAGCTTCAATAATACATCAATGGACTATCTAAAGATAGTCCGTTTTGACTCCAAGCCATCGCACTGTCAGCGAATTGGTAAATGCTGTTTGACTTCCATTCACTTCATGCCACCCCACCTTCTCTCTCCTTTCCTTGTTTTTTTCATCCTTTCTTTCTCCTCCCTTCCATTCCTCCTTCTGTCGTTCTTTTCCTCCTGGCTGTCCGCCATCCCCAGGATGTCAATAGGGAGCAGGTTTAGCTTCAGAGCTCCCCCCCACGTTCCCACCGTTATTGATTGGCGCGCTTTAGTTGTGCGGTAATACTGGACTCGGGCCCTCTTCAAAATAATAGCCTTTTCCCCTAAAGGGCACGCCACACTGCACACGATTCGATTCTCTGCGATCCGATTTTGACATTTGTGAGGCGTGATTCGCGTGAAATTCTACTGTTAAAATATTCACTTTTGTTCTGTTTTCACTGCTTTATGACATTATGTGTGCATATGCATACCCTCAGTATGATAGGCCAGAGGTCTGACATTAACACATTTTTGAGTCTCCCGTACACGGATCTGATGCAAATAAAATAGCTGAATTTTTGCATCAGACATTTTCTTTGACACACACACACACTCACAAATCGTGTAGTTACCATTTTGTTTGTTGTTGATGAATTTAATCTCTATTTTTATTTGTTTCTTTGCTGTCCATATTTCTTGCCTTCTTCGTTTTTCTTACTTGCACATGTGTGTGCATTTTTTAGAAGAAAAAAAATATCAAAGTTCTCTTCTCCTAACCTATTTGTTCCTTGTTGTTGCACTTTGTTTTCTTCCAAATTCATGTTTCATGCAAGAGTGTTCCTTCTGTCTCTCTCTCTGTCTCTCTCTCTCTCTCTCTCTGTCTCTCTCTCTCTCTCTCTCTCTCTCTCTCTCTCTCTCTCTCTCTCTCTCTCTCTCTCTCTCTCTCTCTCTCTCTCTCTCTCTCTCTCTCTCTCTCTCTCTCTCTCTCTCTCTCTCTCTCTCTCTCTCTCTCTCTCTCTCTCTCTCTCTCTCTCTCTCTCTCTCTCTCTCTCTCTCTCTCTCTCTCTCTCTCTCTCTCTCTCTCAAAGTTTTTCTTTCACGCTTCACACGCCCCGCTCACTTTAACAACTACACGCCGCTTGCGCGCTCACTTTCATACCACCCTCCACCCTTCCCACCAACATCCCACCTCGTCACAGGACTTTGGAAATAAAACAATATAGACCCTATTTGAACAATCAAATCAAAGCATCTCTCTCCCCCTCTATCTGGTTTAAATGTTTTATTTTCCAAATCAACATGAACAACAACTATGACATAACTGAAGCAACAACAAACAGAGCTTATGGTGTGCTCAGTTGATTGACTCTCTCTCCCCCTTTCTCCTTTCTCCCTGCTCCTGCCCCGCTCTCCTCCCTCCCCTCTCCTCTTCTCTCCCTCCCCTCCTCCCGTCAATCCCTCACCCTCTCCCACCATCTACCCCCCTCTATACCAAGCATATTCTGCATCCTGACTTCAATGCATTTGTTAGTCCCCGAGCCGAAGGTTCGGGGAGCTATTGTTTTTGTCTGGTCCGTCCGTCCGTCCGGTGTCCGTCCGTCCGTCCGGCGTGCGAACGTCCGTCCGGCTATTCGTCCGTTTTTCTCAAAAACTATTCAGTCTATCATCATCAAATTTGGCATACTAGTTTGCCAAGATGCAAGCTATCCACTGATGTATTTAGTTTTACATTAAGGTCAAGGTCGCGCCAGTTACGGGGTTCAAACCCCGAAACACATAATCGCTAATATCTCGCGAAGTTTTGCATGTATTTAAAATGCAGTTTTTTTCACTACATTTTCTGGATGAATGGTCTATAACACAGTTGTCATGAATTTTTGTGTGCGCATGATCGCGCGCGCTCAAATCACGGGTCCGAACCCCAAGGCTATATATAAAAAACTATTCAGTTACGTGCTGTTTTGATGCGTTTTTATGTACTTACGTGCTGTTCTGATGCGTTTTTATGTATGTGTACAGCCGACACATTCCGATTTCGGAGTAGCTCGGCGATGCTGCGACCCCTTTGCAGCCGCTCGGCGTTGCACTTGTTTGCAACTTTTTTTCTCCTCAAAATAAAGGCGTGCAAAAATGAGTTATTTTCAACCTTAAAAAAGAAGAAAGAAGCAATAAGGATATTGGAATGCATTGGATGTTAAATGTGTTGGTTCAAGACAGGAGCGGTTGTGTGTTATTCAACGAGAATGTTGATTTTATGGGAAAGTTTACAGCTACATTTGCTTCCCCAGTGAAAAGAGAGAGAGAGAGAGAGAGAGAGAGAGAGAGAGAGAGAGAGAGAGAGAGAGAGAGAGAGAGAGAGAGAGAGAGAGAGAGAGAGAGAGAGAGAGGGGACGAGAGAGAGAGAGAGAGAGAGAGAGAGAGAGAAGAGAGAGAGAGAGAGAGAGAGAGAGAGAGAGAGAGAGAGAGAGAGAGAGAGAGAGAGAGAGAGAGAGAGAGAGAGAGAGAGAGAGAGAGAGAGAGAGAGAGAGAGAGAGAGAGAGAGAGAGAGAGAGAGAGAGAGAGAGAGAGAGAGAGAGAGAGAGAGAGAGAGAGAGAGAGAGAGAGAGAGAGAGAGAGAGAGAGAGAGAGAGAGAGAGAGAGAGAGGAGAGAGAAGAAGAAGAAGAAGAAGAACAACAACAACTTTTCAAGCGACACGTTTTTATAGGTTTTAATGAAAATATTTTGTTTAAATAATTCAATCAAACAGAATTCCACAAAGTCACATCAATTGCTGAAAGATGTAACCCGAAGCAAAAGTTGCGATCAAACTGACAAACACAATTTAGAAATGGGCTGATCATGTTATTTTGACATTAACTAGTAATAATGTCAGATGTCAAATTCATTTCGAATACGCGTAAAAACAAAGATATTCAACACGAATTTTGTCTTTATGTTATAAATCATAATCTTGCAACATGCTTTTGTTTTCAAATTGCATGATAACAGTTAAAGAGAATATACGTGCTGGATGTGATAATATAACTTATACAACATGTTTCGTGACGCATGCTATTCTGCTGACAAGAATTGATTTTTGCATATGTTAAAGACCCACCACATCCATGAGTGGAAATCACGGTTTTCACGTGTTTCCCTCTCTCGCTGGTAAGAAATCTTATTTCCACCAGGTGTGACTCCCACACAAATGCCCCCAAATTGAAAACGAGACAGAGATTTGGGGGCAGTTGTATGTGGGTCACATCTGGTCCCAAAAAAACAATCAAGGGATTTAATTAAAGACCCACCAGATCCATGAGTGGAAATCACGTGTTTCACGTGTTTCCCTCTCTCGCTGGTAAGAAATCTTATTTTGACCAGGTCTGACTCCCATGCAAATGCCCCCAAATTGAAAACGAGACAGAGAGTTTAACGAACAGCCTCAATTTGAAGTTGGGGGCATTTATATGTGGACACACCTACCCAGAAAAAAAGTGAATTAATCTTGCTGGGTAGGTGTGTCCATTCTTGACGGGGGGAAGTCAGGATGGGCGTGCAATAACCGGTTGTGACATGTTTATGGACATTGCTTCTAGAAACGAAACAAAGTGTGTTCACGTTGAAACTGTGGAAGCGACCGTGCGTGATGATCTGACGTGAAATATCTGTTGAAGATAAAAGATTATTCTGTTTTTTTACAAAGGCGTGTGCGTGTGTGTGTCAAAGTCAAAATTTGTATTTTCTGATGGTACATTGAATAAGCAATAATGTTTGCTTTTTTACAATGTGTGTGTGTGTGTGTGTGTGTGTGTGTGTGTGTGTGTGTGTGTGTGTGTGTGTGTGTGTGTGTGTGTGTGTGTGTGTGTGTGTGTATGTGTGTGTGTGTGTGTGTGTGTGTGTGTGTGTGTGTGTGTGTGTGTGTGTGTGTGTGTGTGTGTGTGTGTGTGTGTTTGTATCTATGTGTGTGTTTTGTGTGTGTGTGTTTGAGAGAGAGAGAGAGAGAGAGAGAGAGAGAGAGAGAGAGAGAGAGAGAGAGAGAGAGAGAGAGAGAGAGAGAGAGAGAGAGAGAGAGAGAGAGAGAGAGAGAGAGAGAGAGAGAGAGAGAAACAGAAAGACAGCAGGTCAGAAAGAGAGACAGTTATCGGTTTATATTGTTTCTTTGAAACAATGCTAACTGAAACAATCCAATAACAACAATAGCAACAACGATAATCATAATAATAATAATAATGATAACAATAAAATAATAATAATAATAATATTAATAATAATAATTATATATAGTTTGTTGTATCAGACTTCTTTTTTTTTAAATGTGGCGGTACCATAGCCGATGAGGTTTAACCGAGGGACTTTACTGGTGTTGCACTGCCTCCGGGCATTGCAGCCAGTATTGTTCCCACCATCTTTGTATTTACAAATGTCCCATATGTGTCTATGACCGAGAGGACGTAAAACAATCATTTTCATTCCCTTTTTTTTTTCTTTTCTTTTTCTTTTGCTGTCTCATCTTCTGGGCCGTACAGTGGCGTTGCTCCCACGCCGCCCATTCCGAATCCCAATTCGCAGCCACACCCCGGCTTGTTCAGGTCGCAGAATCCGAGATCAGCAGTCCAAGGGGAGCGAATCTATGTTAGGCCGTCAGGAGGCAACCAACCGAGGAGACACTGCACTGCTGCTGAGTCACTTTGGTGGAGTTCAGCGGAGCCTGTACAGGACACCACCTACTAAGCCCCCTACTGACGACACTAATGTCTTAGTCGCGGAGCCAGCGTGAGTGAGGTCCTCCTCCGAGGGCGCCACCACGACCGTCCACCGACAGCTCCCCAGAACACACTGATCCCCATGACTTTGACCCGAAGGTTATCAGACATTTTATTGGGTTCGCGAATTGGGGTGAACTTGAGCATAGTGAGCGAAAATAGTAGAATTATTATTTACAGACGGAAGTATTTCACATGAACCAAGACTCACAGACATCGTCACAATCGCATCGCATTGGCATCGAACCATGCGTAGTGTAGCGGACCTTTAGCACTCATTGATGCGATGTGAGGCACGATGCCAGTAGGGTGTTTCGTTAGACAACGTGGCTGATATTCATTCTATGGTCGTTGATCTGTATGTGTATGCCAGTCAGTCGTTTCCGACCATGACTGCCAGATAGTAGAGGGGGCAGATGCTAGCTATTTCGGCGGTGCTGGGCTATAATGTGTTTATAGTGGAGATGCCTTGCCCAGAGTACATCCCCACTCTCTCGGCCAAAGGGATGAGGAAGCGTTGAAGAAGGCCCCCAGAGGCCAACACATCCCTTTGGCTGCAGCACTAGAACCGGTGCTAAGGCCCCCTAGTTTGAGAGTCATAGTCTTCCACACAAGACTAATATGTACCCTGATGTTCCATTACTGTAGAAAACCATCTATTGTACAGCTCTCATGTTACTGTTGGCCCCTACTACAGGCTAATGTCAACCAATGATCAAAGCCATTTGAGCAGTGCTTTTTCCTGAACTCTTTTTTTCCGACTACACCTGGCTTTAGTCTTTCTTGAAGAAGAAGAAATTCTGCTTAACGTCCTCCGGTCTGGAACAGACACATATGGGACATTAGTAGATACAAAGATGGTGGGAACGATCCTGGAGGCAATGCCCGGAGGCAGTACAACACCAGGAAAGTCCCGAATTTTTAACAATACAGATGTGTATATGTATAACACTTTTAGTCTTTCTTGGAAGACTATGACTAAACAGGGGGCATTTGCACTGGCTCTAGTGCTGCAGCCAATGGGATTGCAGCTGTCCCCTCTGCTATATGGCAGTCATTGTCGGAAACGACAGACAAGCAGCATCCATTGACGCTAATCCTATGTGATGCATGGCAGCATTGTTCGTGGTGCCAGACCACATGGTTGACAGTACCGGCACATTATGATCTGCGGTCATATTGTCACATGATAAAGGAAGATCCTCTTAGCGAATGAATACCAGGGTTCATTCTCTCCAATCACGGTTCTAATTAATTAATAATAATAGCTGGCGGGGTCGGCTGTTGATATTCCTATATTAACAGGGTCGATGGATCAGCTTTCAGAAATGATCAGCTTAGTTACTTTTTGTACTCAGCTCTCCAAAAGTAAGATTTGTTTGCGATTCGGATAAGGAATTGTACCTTTCAGTGTGTGTGTGTGTGTGTGTGTGTGTGTGTGTGTGTGTGTGTGTGTGTGTGTGTGTGTGTGTTTGCGTGCGTGCGCGTGTGCGTGCGTGCGTGTGCGTGTGCGTGCGTGTGCGTGCGTGCGTGCGTGCGTGCGTGCGTGTGTGCGTGCGTGCGTGCGTGTGTGTGTGTGTTTGTGTGCTTGTGTGTGTGTGTGTGTATGTGTGTGTGTGTGTGTGTGTGTGTGTGTGTGTGTATGCGTGATTGTTTCCACAAACGCATCTCGTTACGGTAGATCTACACACTCTACGGGACTACGTCTTTATGGTTCGCTGTTATTTTTGTTTCCTCGCTGCTTGTCTGTGGCAGCTTTTTGTTGTCCACCGCCTAAGCTGGACTTTTGTAACGCAGGGTGTGTAATCATGAGTGTGCCTCAGACAGCCATCACGGGTAGCAGCATGTCAACTAGACTAAACTCCCCAAACGATTGACTGTTTAGCCTCATTTACATACTATTACCCGTGTTGACTGTCCAAGACGCTCTCATTATTACACGCTCAGAAGAAAAAGTAAAGTTGTCGCCATGGTAAATAATATATGCACGTGAGCCAGTCTCAGATGGTGCATAGTAGACTAGATAGGTTCAAAGATAGAAATAGTGAGGCAAGGAGAGGAGATAATAGTGAAGTAAGGAAAGGTAACTCTCTCTGTAATTAACTCCCTTCGCCAAAGTTATTTTCGGCAACACGCAACAACTGTGGTGGAGAGAATTTGTGCACAAACAAATTAACATTATTTTGAGGATTTATCTATCTCAATGTCTGTTGCATGAGGATGAACCTGGCTCTGTCTCAATGTGACTGTTGTTATGCTTTGCTAGGCGTGAGGATGAACCTGGCTCTGTCTCAATGTGGCTGTTGTTATGCTTTGCTAGGCGTGAGGATGAACCTGGCTCTGTCTCAATGTGGCTGTTGTTATGCTTTGCTAGGCGTGAGGATGAACCTGGGTCTGTCTCAATGTGGCTGTTGTTATGCTTTGCTAGGCGTGAGGATGAACCTGGCTCTGTCTCAATGTGACTGTTGTTATGCTTTGCTAGGCGTGAGGATGAACCTGGGTCTGTCTCAATGTGGCTGTTGTTATGCTTTGCTAGGCGTGAGGATGAACCTGGGTCTGTCTCAATGTGGCTGTTGTTATGCTTTGCTAGGCGTGAGGATGAACCTGGGTCTGTCTCAATGTGGCTGTTGTTTATGCTTTGCTAGGCGTGAGGATGAACCTGGGTCTGTCTCAATGTGGCTGTTGCTTATGCTTTGCTAGGCGAATTGGTGCCGAAAATAACTTTGGTGAAGGGAGTTAATTACAGAGAGTGTTACCTTTTCTTACTTCACTATATATATTCGTAACTATTATGCGCGTATGTTAAGTCATCTCGCGGAGTTTGTGTCCTTATGTGCACATTAGTCTAAAATGACCCTGTTTCTGCCTTTTTTCGGGGGGTGGGGGGTGGGGTGGGTGGTGGGTGGGGGTACTTATTGCAAATATTTATTTCATTACTCGCTGTTACATTACCACACAAAATGTGAAGCCATTCTACCCACTGGTTCATGATACAGCTCAGACATGAAGGAAGGGATTTTCGGTTTTGTGAGTTATACTTGACGGAGGTTTGCACTGGCGGTTCAAAATTCAGGATCTGAAAAAGTTGTGACATGATGATCAAGAATATATATGGTTATGGGAGACCCTAAGCTTATTGTAGGCCATGCTATCCGCGAGAGGACAAATGTTCGCGAAAGGACTTAACACGCGTACTTTGATATTCTACAACGTTTAGACTGACGGCTTTTCACTCCCCTCCACCCCCCAGCACATCTATTCCAAATTACACATAGCCTTGTAATACACGGTTCATGCTTTATGCTTGTTGTTAGTCCGGGGTATTTTGTCTTCCTCTACATTTCTTGTTATCCATCCTCCCTCTATTTCATTCATTTCCCCTTATTATTGATGACTCAACTTACACTCTCTCTCTGTCTATGCCCCCGTCTCCATCTGTCTAAATGTTATTTGTGTGTTCTAGGGGCCGGTGGCCTATGGAATTAAACCACTATTGTCATTGTTATTGGCGTCGCCATCTTGTCTGTGTCTTATTTGTATATGTCTGTCTGTCTGCCTGCCCCCCCCCCCCCTCTCTCTCTCTCTCTCTCTCTCTCTCTCTCTCTCTCTCTCTCTCTCTCTCTCTCTCTCTCTCTCTATATATATATATATATATATATATATATATATATATATATATATATATCTTTCTTTCTATCTCTATCTATATATATCTCTTTCTCTCTCAATCTCTCTCTTCTTTCTTCCCCCCTCTCTATCCCTCCCTCCCTCCCTCCCCCCCCCCCTCTTTCTCTCTCTCTCTCTCTCTCTCTCTCTCTCTCTCTCTCTCTCTCTCTCTTCTCTATCTCTTTTTCTTCTTCTCTCAATCTATTCTCTTTCTTCCACGCCCTCCCCCCCTCCCCCCGCGCCATTCCATCTATCGATTCATCTATGAGTTTTGCATCGGTGCTTTTGACGCTATGTTTGACCATACTTTATTACTTTTCCCAATGCCGTGATGTGGACAGTGGATGGATATCAATGTTTCGCTGAATGAAACTAATTTGGAATGTTTATGACACCAATCGGATTTCTGTAACCCCAGATGATTAGCTTTGTTTTCATTTGTTAGCTTAATCAGGATGATTTGTTTCTTCTTATTCGTGTGATCCGTTTTCAGTAATGGTATGTCGCCTTTTTTGCGGCACAAGCGAATATTAGATGTGTTTGTTTGTTGAATTGTCTGTTTGCTTCTTTCCAGTTCACCCGATTTGCTTTGTCTTTCTCTCTTTTTCTTTGTGTGTTGATGATGAGATTAGCGTCCAATCGGTCAGAGACCTTATGGACGGTGTTCGTTGTGTGTCACTGTGCATGTTGATGTACCTTCAACCACATCCTCTGTCCCTCTCTCTGTTTCTTTCTGTTTTTCTATATCTCATTCTAATATTCTCATTTTTCATGCAAAGAGAGGGGAGAGAGAGAGAGAGAGAGAGAGAGAGAGAGAGAGAGAGAGAGAGAGAGAGAGAGAGAGAGAGAGAGAGAGAGAGAGAGAGAGAGAGAGAGAGAGAGAGAGAGAGAGAGAGAGAGAGAGAGAGAGAGAGAGAGAGAGAGAGAGAGAGAGAGAGAGAGAGAGAGAGAGAGAGAGAGAGACAGACACACACACACACACACACACACACACACACACACACACACACACACACACACACACACACACACACACACACACACACACACACACACACACACACACTGAGACAGAGAGACAGAGAGACAGAGACAGACAGACAGACAACAAACAAAGCTAAAGACAGACAGACAGGCAACAGACAAAGCTAAAGACAGACAGACAGACAGACAAAGCTAAAGACAGACAGACAGACAGACAAACAGACTTGTAACTATTTTGGTCACCACAATTCAGTCCATGGTTTGAAACAAAGGAGAACACCCAAATACATAAACTCCTACGTGGTGTTTAATTTCTCGTAATATCTGTACAACGAATTTGTACAGTATTTCCTTTCTTAACCAAAAGTTCAAGCTTTGATAAATAATTATCAACAGTTTCTCTGTTTCGCTTATAATTTCCCCCCATGTAGCTACTCCAAGAAGAAGAAGAAGTGTTGCCAGGAGAAAAACAGCAGAAGTTACAGCGGAGGGAGTGGGGAGGGGTGGGGGGTTGAAGCGATTGCAAACAGGCAGCCAGGTTTATCTTCTTCTTCTGCGTTCCCATGCCACATGGCCATAATGGGTAAGGCACGTATGTGTCCGGGTTTCAGTTTTCACTGGTCTCCCCGCTGCCTACAGCAGACATATTCCGATTTCGGAGGAACTCAGGGGGAGACAAATCATTTGGAAGATTGTTTGGGGGAAAAAAGGCAGGAGAATGGGCCAATAAATCAGAAAGATAGTATAGATGATAGAAAGCAAAGGGAAAAGGCAGAGTCAAAGAGAGTGGCAGATTAGAGGAAGTTACAAGCACATAACTTCCAGAAGGTGGGGGAACTATTTTTACGAAAGACCCTCCCGGTATTCCCACGGGGAAGGCAGCCAGGACCAGAATCCGAAGTGACAGCAAAGGAGGGAGAACAGTTGGACAGTTGTTTTCAAACCTGTCACCGAGATTACAAAACAAGAAGAGTTCAGACATTGCAACACATGGCGTGGCATTTTTCAACGTGGAATAATCTGGGATGCAATGAGCTGTCTTTGGTGGAGTAGTGTTGTCTGTATTCCCTTGACGCCAGGTGGCGTTCCATTTGAAGGCAGTTTCTTAGCAACGAGAAACTCCCTCTCCCTCTTTCTCTCTGTCTTTCTGTTTATGTCTCTCTGTCTCTGTCTGTCTGTCTGTTGTCTGTCTCTCTGTCTCTGTCTCTTTATCTCTCCTTTTCTTGATGTATTTCTCTCTCTTTACCTTTTGTAACACCCTTCCCTCTGATATGGGCAGAAGGCCTGGATCAATAAAACTTGTGAATTGTGTGTGAAATGTGAATATATATATATATATATGTATATCTCCATCTCTCCACCTCTCTCTCTCTCTCCACCTCTCTCTCTCTCTCTCTCTCTCTCTCTCTCTCTCTCTCTCTCTCTCTCTCTCTCTCTCTCTCTCTCTCTCTCTCTCTCTCTCTCTCTCTCTCTCTCTCTCTCTCTCTCTCTCTCCTCTCTCTCTCTCTCTCTCTCTCTCTCTCTCTCTCTCTCTCTCTCTCTCTCTCTCTCTCTCTCTCTCTCTCTCTCTCTCTCTCTCTCTCTCTCTCTCTCTCTCTCTCTCTCTCTCTCTCCAGAACCAATGCTTAGAACCAAGGACAGAATAGAAGACTAGGCCCAGCCTAAATTCTTATACTTGTAAAAAAAAAGTATCTGAAGTGTGAAGTCCCTCTCGCAAGAGCGGGGGAAAATAGATCATGCCTTCTATTTTGATCAAGAGAAGTAAACTAAGCCATGAGAGCCACCTCCCTTATGTCCACCAAAATAGCACATCGTAATTCTTTGCCTTGTTGCGTCTCGGAATTTGGTCTTGAAAGTTCAGTTATGTAACTAGTGTGTTTTTCAGCGCGAACTGTTCGCATATCTTTCTAGCCACACTGCATACGATTTGACCCCAATATGATACGATTGTGACGATGTCTGTGAGTCATGATTGACGTGAAATACTTCCGTCTAAAACTAACCACCATTTCAGTTCACTACGCTCATGCAGGCCGCAATACACGAATCCAATGAAATATCCGATACAAAAGATATTTAACCCTTTCACCGCCAAAGTCGCATTTTAGCACCACAGTGATTTAACACCTATGTCACTAAAAGACATCAAATTGGGGTCTATTATCTAAAGACCCCATTGTCTTAGTTTTGGGCAGTAAGGAATGACCTTATTTTATATATGTCACAGAAGAATCCCCAATACTTCAGATAGATTTTGTTCTTTACACAGGTATATTTAATGGAACTGTTTGGCTGAAATATAGCTGTCAGTGAAAGGGTTAACAGAGTCGTGTACGGGAGACTACAACATGACTAGTAGGATTTCATCAAATGTATTTAGACAGTAGAATTTCACGTCAATCATGCCTCACGAATGTCAACGCCGGATCGCAGTGAATCGAATCGTATGCAGTGTGGCCAGGCCTTAACGTCCTTAACATCGAATGCATCAAAATATCAAGTGCCAAATGAAATGAAATTAAGGATGGCCCGCTAACTACCATGCTGGTTAAAGCGGTCCAGTTAGCGTTGTGTTATTATTGTCACTAGCGCAACTCCGAGTACCGGTAACGCCTAGTACCGGTAACGCCAAGTACCGGTAACGCTGAGTACCGGCTTCGCCGGGTCTGCGAAATATTATATTATTACTTTTGTCTCTCTCCCTCCTTCCATCTTCTTCTCTCATCCCGTTACACCCCACACCGCACCCCCCACTCCCACCACAGCCATCCACCGCACCCCCACCCCCCCACCCATCCCCACCCCCGCCCCCCTACTCCCCACCATACACACACGCGCACGCGTTAACCTCATACTCAGCGTCAATGAGCTGGAAGACAATAGCAGTGAATAGCGCAATATTGTATGTCGCTAAAGTAATCTCCGCTCTCCAACCCTTTTATTGGCCGTGCGCGCAGTACAGAGTTGTTTCTGTGTAACGTGTTTGTTGTGGACGGCTTGAAATTTCCACGCAAATGTAAATGGGCTCATATCGCGCGCGTTTATGCATGGATGCTGTTGACATTTTGCACCAAGATAGTCACTATCCCCGGTCATGCACGTTCCAAATTGCGAGTCAATGTGGGGTTTCGTTTCGCAGCAGTTTGTGAAAAGGTGAAGCGGCGCATATCGCGTGCGTTTATAAATCGATTGGCTTGCAATTTCGCACACGGATAGTCACTGTCCCCGGTCATCTACGTTCCAAATTGGAAGGCCATCCGTCCAGAAATACCGGAGATACGGGCGCCGAGAGGCCGGTGGATACGCGTTTCGCGCATTTGCCAAACCGCGCAAATGACACCGCCACTTCGTGTGCTGTTGCCATCACCCTGTTAGGTCTCATAGCAAATTTGAAGCGATTCGGTCGAAAAACGGCGGAGTTATAAGGCCCGTTCTGTGTTCCACACACACACACACACACACGCGCACACGGACACACACACGGACAGTTGGCTTTTTATTATATGATTTAGCATAATACTACTAATAGTATTGTGGGATGAGGATCTTCGTGTGCACACAATCAATGTTCGAGTAAATTGTGGATGCTCAAACGAGTGTTTAGGGTTTTAAAAAGTTCAATTTGATGATTAAAAGAATGAATGAATAACTGAATGAATGAATGCATGCATGAATGAATGAATGGATGGATGGATGGATGGATGGTGAATGAATGAATTCTGAATATCAACATTCTTGTCTGGGCTTGAAAAAAGAATTAAAGCATGAATGAACGAACGAACGAACGAACGAACGAACGAACGAACGAACGAACGAACGAACGAATGAATGAATGAACGAACGAACGAACGAACGAACGAATGAATGAATGAATGAATGAATGAATGAATGAATGAATGTTAATAGTTGGCCAACTCTTTAGCTCGTGACAACTTTTACAATCAACCGAAAATGTGCATGTCATTGTTGTTGTTTTTATTCTTTCATTGTTATGCCCTTCTTCATTGTATGAAGACACATACGAAATGATTCTTTCACTGTTATGCCCTTCTTCATTGTATGAAGACATATACGAAATGATTCTTTCACTGTTATGCCCTTCTTCATTGTATGAAGACATATACGAAATGATTCTTTCACTGTTATGCCCTTCTTCATTGTATGAAGACATATACGAAATGATTCTTTCACTGTTATGCCCTTCTTCACTGTATGAAGACATATACGAAATGATTCTTTCACTGTTATGCCCTTCTTCACTGTATGAAGACATATACGAAATGATTCTTTCACTGTTATGCCCTTCTTCACTGTATGAAGACATATACGAAATGATTCTTTCACTGTTATGCCCTTCTTCATTGTATGAAGACATATACGAAATGATTCTTTCACTGTTATGCCCTTCTTCACTGTATGAAGACATATACGAAATGATTCTTTCACTGTTATGCCCTTCTTCACTGTATGAAGACATATACGAAATGATTATTTCACTGTTATGCCCTTCTTCACTGTATGAAGACATATACGAAATGATTCTTTCACTGTTATGCCCTTCTTCATTGTATGAAGACATATACGAAATGATTCTTTCACTGTTATGCCCTTCTTCACTGTATGAAGACATATACGAAATGATTCTTTCACTGTTATGCCCTTCTTCACTGTATGAAGACATATACGAAATGATTCTTTCACTGTTATGCCCTTCTTCACTGTATGAAGACATATACGAAATGATTCTTTCACTGTTATGCCCTTCTTCACTGTATGAAGACATATACGAAATGATTCTTTCACTGTTATGCCCTTCTTCACTGTATGAAGACATATACGAAATGATTCTTTCACTGTTATGCTCTTCTTCATTGTATGAAGACATATACGAAATGATTCTTTCACTGTTATGCCCTTCTTCACTGTATGAAGACATATACGAAATGATTCTTTCACTGTTATGCCCTTCTTCACTGTATGAAGACATATACGAAATGATTCTTTCACTGTTATGCCCTTCTTCACTGTATGAAGACATATACGAAATGATTCTTTCACTGTTATGCCCTTCTTCATTGTATGAAGACATATACGAAATGATTCTTTCACTGTTATGCACTGTATGAAGACACATACGAAATGATTCCACTGTTATGCTTTCTTCATGTATGAAGACATATACGAAATGATTCTTTCACTGTTATGCCCTTCTTCATTGTATGAAGACATATACGAAATGATTCTTTCACTGTTATTCTTCATTGTATGAAGACATATACGAAATGATTCTTTCACTGCCCTTCTTCACTGTATGAAGACATATACGAAATGATTCTTTCACTGTTATGCCCTTCTTCACTGTATGAAGACATATACGAAATGATTCTTTCACTGTTATGCCCTTCTTCACTGTATGAAGACATATACGAAATGATTCTTTCACTGTTATGCTCTTCTTCATTGTATGAAGACATATACGAAATGATTCTTTCACTGTTATGCCCTTCTTCACTGTATGAAGACATATACGAAATGATTCTTTCACTGTTATGCCCTTCTTCACTGTATGAAGACATATACGAAATGATTCTTTCACTGTTATGCCCTTCTTCATTGTATGAAGACATATACGAAATGATTCTTTCACTGTTATGCCCTTCTTCACTGTATGAAGACATATACGAAATGATTCTTTCACTGTTATGCCCTTCTTCACTGTATGAAGACATATACGAAATGATTCTTTCACTGTTATGCCCTTCTTCATTGTATGAAGACATATACGAAATGATTCTTTCACTGTTATGCCCTTCTTCACTGTATGAAGACATATACGAAATGATTCTTTCACTGTTATGCCCTTCTTCACTGTATGAAGACATATACGAAATGATTACGAAATTTCACTGTTATGCCCTTCTTCACTGTATGAAGACACATACGAAATGATTCTTTCACTGTTATGCCCTTCTTCACTGTATGAAGACATATACGAAATGATTCTTTCACTGTTATGCCCTTCTTCACTGTATGAAGACATATACGAAATGATTCTTTCACTGTTATGCCCTTCTTCATTGTATGAAGACATATACGAAATGATTCTTTCACTGTTATGCCCTTCGTCACTGTATGAAGACATATACGAAATGATTCTTTCACTGTTATGCCCTTCTTCACTGTATGAAGACATATACGAAATGATTCTTTCACTGTTATGCCCTTCTTCATTGTATGAAGACATATACGAAATGATTCTTTCACTGTTATGCCCTTCTTCACTGTATGAAGACACATACGAAATGATTCTTTCACTGTTATGCCCTTCTTCACTGTATGAAGACATATACGAAATGATTCTTTCACTGTTATGCCCTTCTTCACACATACGTATGAAGACACTGTTATACGAAATGATTTCTTTCACTGTTATGCCCTTCTTCATTGTATGAAGACATATACGAAATGATTCTTTCACTGTTATGCCCTTCTTCATTGTATGAAGACACATACGAAATGATTCTTTCACTGTTATGCCCTTCTTCACTGTATGAAGACATATACGAAATGATTCTTTCACTGTTATGCTCTTCTTCATTGTATGAAGACATATACGAAATGATTCTTTCACTGTTATGCCCTTCTTCACTGTATGAAGACACATACGAAATGATTCTTTCACTGTTATGCCCTTCTTCACTGTATGAAGACATATACGAAATGATTCTTTCACTGTTATGCCCTTCTTCATTGTATGAAGACATATACGAAATGATTCTTTCACTGTTATGCCCTTCTTCACTGTATGAAGACATATACGAAATGATTCTTTCACTGTTATGCCCTTCTTCACTGTATGAAGACATATACGAAATGATTCTTTCACTGTTATGCCCTTCTTCATTGTATGAAGACATATACGAAATGATTATTTCACTGTTATGCCCTTCTTCACTGTATGAAGACACATACGAAATGATTCTTTCACTGTTATGCCCTTCTTCATTGTATGAAGACATATACGAAATGTTCTTTCACTGATGCCCTTCTTCAGTATGAAGACAAATGATACGAAATGATTTCTTTCACTGTTATGCCCTTCTTCACTGTATGAAGACATATACGAAATGATTCTTTCACTGTTATGCCCTTCTTCACTGTATGAAGACATATACGAAATGATTCTTTCACTGTTATGCCCTTCTTCACTGTATGAAGACACATACGAAATGATTCTTTCACTGTTATGCCCTTCTTCACTGTATGAAGACATATACGAAATGATTCTTTCACTGTTATGCCCTTCTTCACTGTATGAAGACATATACGAAATGATTCTTTCACTGTTATGCTCTTCTTCATTGTATGAAGACATATACGAAATGATTCTTTCACTGTTATGCCCTTCTTCACTGTATGAAGACATATACGAAATGATTCTTTCACTGTTATGCCCTTCTTCACTGTATGAAGACATATACGAAATGATTCTTTCACTGTTATGCCCTTCTTCATTGTATGAAGACATATACGAAATGATTCTTTCACTGTTATGCCCTTCTTCACTGTATGAAGACACATACGAAATGATTCTTTCACTGTTATGCCCTTCTTCATTGTATGAAGACATATACGAAATGATTCTTTCACTGTTATGCCCTTCTTCATTGTATGAAGACACATACGAAATGATTCTTTCACTGTTATGCCCTTCTTCATTGTATGAAGACATATACGAAATGATTCTTTCACTGTTATGCCCTTCTTCACTGTATGAAGACATATACGAAATGATTCTTTCACTGTTATGCCCTTCTTCACTGTATGAAGACATATACGAAATGATTCTTTCACTGTTATGCCCTTCTTCATTGTATGAAGACATATACGAAATGATTCTTTCACTGTTATGCCCTTCTTCACTGTATGAAGACATATACGAAATGATTCTTTCACTGTTATGCTCTTCTTCATTGTATGAAGACATATACGAAATGATTCTTTCACTGTTATGCCCTTCTTCACTGTATGAAGACATATACGAAATGATTCTTTCACTGTTATGCCCTTCTTCACTGTATGAAGACATATACGAAATGATTCTTTCACTGTTATGCCCTTCTTCACTGTATGAAGACATATACGAAATGATTCTTTCACTGTTATGCTCTTCTTCATTGTATGAAGACATATACGAAATGATTCTTTCACTGTTATGCCCTTCTTCACTGTATGAAGACATATACGAAATGATTCTTTCACTGTTATGCCCTTCTTCACTGTATGAAGACATATACGAAATGATTCTTTCACTGTTATGCCCTTCTTCACTGTATGAAGACATATACGAAATGATTCTTTCACTGTTATGCCCTTCTTCATTGTATGAAGACATATACGAAATGATTCTTTCACTGTTATGCCCTTCTTCACTGTATGAAGACATATACGAAATGATTCTTTCACTGTTATGCCCTTCTTCACTGTATGAAGACACATACGAAATGATTCTTTCACTGTTATGCCCTTCTTCATTGTATGAAGACATATACGAAATGATTCTTTCACTGTTATGCCCTTCTTCACTGTATGAAGACATATACGAAATGATTCTTTCACTGTTATGCCCTTCTTCACTGTATGAAGACACATACGAAATGATTCTTTCACTGTTATGCCCTTCTTCATTGTATGAAGACATATACGAAATGATTCTTTCACTGTTATGCCCTTCTTCACTGTATGAAGACACATACGAAATGATTCTTTCACTGTTATGCCCTTCTTCATTGTATGAAGACATATACGAAATGATTCTTTCACTGTTATGCTCTTCTTCATTGTATGAAGACATATACGAAATGATTATTTCACTGTTATGCCCTTCTTCACTGTATGAAGACACATACGAAATGATTCTTTCACTGTTATGCCCTTCTTCACTGTATGAAGACATATACGAAATGATTCTTTCACTGTTATGCTCTTCTTCATTGTATGAAGACATATACGAAATGATTCTTTCACTGTTATGCCCTTCTTCACTGTATGAAGACACATACGAAATGATTCTTTCACTGTTATGCTCTTCTTCACTGTATGAAGACATATACGAAATGATTCTTTCACTGTTATGCCCTTCTTCATTGTATGAAGACATATACGAAATGATTATTTCACTGTTATGCCCTTCTTCACTGTATGAAGACACATACGAAATGATTCTTTCACTGTTATGCCCTTCTTCATTGTATGAAGACATATACGAAATGATTCTTTCACTGTTATGCCCTTCTTCATTGTATGAAGACATATACGAAATGATTCTTTCACTGTTATGCCCTTCTTCACTGTATGAAGACATATACGAAATGATTCTTTCACTGTTATGCCCTTCTTCACTGTATGAAGACATATACGAAATGATTCTTTCACTGTTATGCCCTTCTTCACTGTATGAAGACATATACGAAATGATTCTTTCACTGTTATGCCCTTCTTCACTGTATGAAGACACATACGAAATGATTCTTTCACTGTTATGCCCTTCTTCACTGTATGAAGACATATACGAAATGATTCTTTCACTGTTATGCCCTTCTTCACTGTATGAAGACATATACGAAATGATTCTTTCACTGTTATGCTCTTCTTCATTGTATGAAGACATATACGAAATGATTCTTTCACTGTTATGCCCTTCTTCACTGTATGAAGACACATACGAAATGATTCTTTCACTGTTATGCCCTTCTTCACTGTATGAAGACATATACGAAATGATTCTTTCACTGTTATGCCCTTCGTCACTGTATGAAGACATATACGAAATGATTCTTTCACTGTTATGCCCTTCGTCACTGTATGAAGACATATACGAAATGATTCTTTCACTGTTATGCCCTTCTTCACTGTATGAAGACATATACGAAATGATTCTTTCACTGTTATGCCCTTCTTCATTGTATGAAGACATATACGAAATGATTCTTTCACTGTTATGCCCTTCTTCACTGTATGAAGACATATACGAAATGATTCTTTCACTGTTATGCCCTTCTTCACTGTATGAAGACATATACGAAATGATTCTTTCACTGTTATGCCCTTCTTCATTGTATGAAGACACATACGAAATGATTCTGTCACTGTTATGCCCTTCGTCACTGTATGAAGACACATACGAAATGATTCTTTCACTGTTATGCCCTTCTTCACTGTATGAAGACACATACGAAATGATTCTTTCACTGTTATGCCCTTCTTCACTGTATGAAGACACATACGAAATGACTAAAGAGATGAACTGAATAGATGTAATTAATAAATTAATCTTATTCAGGCATTGTCACTGGTTCTTGAAAAGGGTTAGAAACGCGATCAAAGAGAATGAATGATGGAATTACAAGACGGATTGTGTTCAACAAGACATTGTCTCTTTTGAAGGTATTTCAAAAAAGAATACAAGAGAAAGGTTCCATGCTGGAATAACTGGATTAAATTCAAAGAGCGGACACAAATCTCGTATATGTAACGCGAATGAAAGAGAATTAATGCATAAACGAACTAGTTCATTTCAATCAAGCATGCTAGAGTATCTTTGAAAGAAGAGTCAAACAGTGTAGAATCTATTTTAAGGCAAAAACCTTTTTATATGACAATAATGTGATGCGCACCAAAGAGAATTAATGCATAAACGAAAAAGTGTATTTCATTCAAGCAGTCTATTGTATAGTTGAAACGTTGTCCAATCTAATTATAATATTATGCGTGTGTATATGTTATGTTATGTAAGGTTAGGTGTGTATATGGGTGGCACGCCTCTGGCTGCGACGCGCTCTACAGGTGGAGAGCAACCCGAATTTCACAGATACGCCTCTGTGACTACAGAGCACCAAATACCAAATACCTTTTGAAGAAAAAAACACCTCGTTATCCCTTTCACCATTACTGCATGGTTTGATTAAAAAAAATCAAAGATAAATGAAAGAAATGGGTAAAAATATTAGCATATGCATCGGAATACTATGGGATTATCTAGAGCAGAGTCAATGTCTTAGTATTTAAGATGATCACCCCAAACACAACACCGTTCATTGCAAGCTTTCATCTTTATCACAATACTTCATCAGGCTTCATGATCAATCGATCACCCAAAACACAACACCGTTCATTGCAAGCTTTCATCTTTATCACAATACTTCATCAGGCTTCATGATCAATCGATCACCCAAAACACAACACTGTTCATTGCAAGCTTTCATCTTTATCACAATACTTCATCAGGCTTCATGATCAATCGATCACCCAAAACACAACACTGTTCATTGCAAGCTTTCATCTTTATCACAATACTTCATCAGGCTTCATGATCAATCGATCACCCAAAACACAACACCGTTCATTGCAAGCTTTCATCTTTATCACAATACTTCATCAGGCTTCATGATCAATCGATCACCCAAAACACAACACCGTTCATTGCAAGCTTTCATCTTTATCACAATACTTCATCAGGCTTCATGATCAATCGATCACCCAAAACACAACACTGTTCATTGCAAGCTTTCATCTTTATCACAATACTTCATCAGGCTTCATGATCAATCGATCACCCAAAACACAACACCGTTCATTGCAAGCTTTCATCTTTATCACAATACTTCATCAGGCTTCATGATCAATCGATCACCCAAAACACAACACTGTTCATTGCAAGCTTTCATCTTTATCACAATACTTCATCAGGCTTCATGATCAATCGATCACCCAAAACACAACACTGTTCATTGCAAGCTTTCATCTTTATCACAATACTTCATCAGGCTTCATGATCAATCGATCACCCAAAACACAACACTGTTCATTGCAAGCTTTCATCTTTATCACAATACTTCATCAGGCTTCATGATCAATCGATCACCCAAAACACAACACTGTTCATTGCAAGCTTTCATCTTTATCACAATACTTCATCAGGCTTCATGATCAATCGATCACCCAAAACACAACACCGTTCATTGCAAGCTTTCATCTTTATCACAATACTTCATCAGGCTTCATGATCAATCGATCACCCAAAACACAACACCGTTCATTGCAAGCTTTCATCTTTATCACAATACTTCATCAGGCTTCATGATCAATCGATCACCCAAAACACAACACTGTTCATTGCAAGCTTTCATCTTTATCACAATACTTCATCAGGCTTCATGATCAATCGATCACCCAAAACACAACACTGTTCATTGCAAGCTTTCATCTTTATTACAATACTTCCTCAGGCTTCATGATCAATCGACTGCACTTGCACATCAAATACCAGCAATTCATAGGCAGAAAAAAAAGCTCACAATCATTCCATTATTTTGTAAGAATTCACTCCGACCACAACTCACACTCCTGTTTATGTACAGGTAGAAGGGCCTATCACACTGACAAACAAGAACGTTGCTAATGTGACAATGTATCACGCACGACCCCTCTTTCTGTATCTACACCGCCCCCCCCCCCCTTCTTTTCTCGGGCCGCCACTTTAATTACCATTCAACATCAAACCGACGCCATTAAGGCATTTATCTCTTTGAAGCCCGATCTCCCTTCCCATCACGAGAAAGTGACATCCACAGTCGGCGCCCTTTGAACTCTTCCTTTCCCGATCCAGGAATGTCGGCATGTGATAATGATTTGTTTTGTTTGATCCTATTTTTGATCTAGATCCTATGTTCAATGATGAATAAGGAGTAGATATGTTATTGAAAAGAAGTGGTAAACATTCTGTTCTATTTATGTGCACTGATTATTTGTGTGTGTGTGTTTTTGACTTTGACTCTTTTGGTACCAGAACCGGATTTTATGCCTACTAACCCTTTTGTATATTGTTAGTAGGAAGCCTGTGGGTTGCAATCTTGCACTTTATGATACCATTCCTTTCCAGGTGTTGGATGGAGAGTGATGTTGGCTTGATCACCTTTTATGTTTTACTGATCTCAGTTTGTTAACTGAAATTCAGATTATGTGTTCTTAGTGCTATTGTACAAGGGCAGCCTTCTAGCCGGTTGGGATCCACTAATTCCCTGCCGACTGAAGCCCCTTGTCTCTAAGCCATAGAGATCTACATCCACCTTCTCCTGTGATTATCAGCAGGGCATCGTGGTCAGGAAGATCATCCCTGACTCACAAGCACCAAGACGGGAACGCCGCCAAGACGCCCCGCACCCAGAATCCGCGAGGAGACCACGCCTGAACCGTGCCATCCCGCGACGCCGTAACCGGAACGACTGGGAGCTACTCTCACCTGACGAGCAAGCCCAGCCGATCCCTACAGAGGAACTTCAGCACAGCCATGAGCTAAGTCACTACCACAGTGCCAAAGAACACTAACTGGAAACCAGGACACTAAGTGACCCTTCTCGCTTGGGGCTAACCTTCTAGAAAGACAAAAGTCTTGTAAATCCTTTCGGATTTCATTGTTTTTTTTCATTCATATTTTGTTTTGGCGCCATTGAGCTGCTTTATTATTATTGTTGCATAATCTTATGCAGATTTTGTGAGTAAATAAAATACAAGTGTCAAATAATTCTGAACCCTTTGGTCAGACTGATGAGAGTGGAAGTCTTGTAATTTCATGTAAAATCCTACTTCTCTCTGTCTGCCATTTAGAGCAAATCAACCACTTGTATTTCTTACAATCATACGAGCCAGAACCCGGGCACAAATATAAATTTATTAGATGAAAAGGGGCCGGGAAAGTTGCTCACCTCCCATACCCTAGAGAAGTGGGCTAAAGGCAAATTTTCTACTTGAAAATTTAACACACTAAAAGTCTTCCCTAGAGACTTAGCCTTTTAACCCATTACCTCGTCACAGCTAAGCAAAAGAGAAAAAACAATTCAAAGCGCCTGCCAACTGGAAAAGGTGAGTACAGTTGAAAGGTCAAAATATCTATTTTTATTTTTTATGTTAGTCACTTTCAGTCTATTTATCCGTGCATCTCTCTCTCTCTCTCTCTCTCTCTCTCTCTCTCTCTCTCTCTCTCTCTCTCTCTCTCTCTCTCTCTCTCTCTCTCTCTCTCTCTCTCTCTCTCTCTCTCTCTCTCTCTCTCTCTCTCTCTCTCTCTCTCTCTCTCTCTCTCTCTCTCTCTATCTCTCTCTCTCTCTGTGACAGATTGGAAGAATAGGCGTTGCCTAAAATCTATATCCTTGGAAAATAAAGTTTAAGTTTTCAAGTTCTCTCTCTCTCTCTCTCTCTCTCTCTCTCTCTCTCTCTCTCTCTCTCTCTCTCTCTCTCTCTCTCTCTCTCCTCCCTATCTCTCTCCCTCCCCCCTTTCTTCTACCTCCCCCTATCTCCATTCCCTCCCCCACCCTCTCTTTTCCCTCTCCCCCTCCCACCACTACTCTCTCATAAGTACTTGGTCCATTACTAGCATTAGTCATCAACGTATGTGTCCTGACGATGACCAGAGGCTGTAAGCACACAAGACTTTAAACTAACACAAATCCTATATACAACAAACAAACAACTACACGACAAGTGCAAAGTGACGTTATTTTATTCACAAGAGACAAAACAAAACTACTGGATATTTCGGCGAATGCGCCTTTATCAACATAGACAAACAAGAAAACAGCAAACAGCAAATTAACATAGCAAAAGGAGCAAAAAGCAGGCAACAAAAGGAGAAACAATCCAACAGAGCAGAAAGCAGGCAACAAAAGGAGAAACAATCCAACAGAGCAGAAAGCAGGCAACAAAAGGAGAAACAATCCAACAGAGCAGAAAGCAGGCAACAAAAGGAGAAACAATCCAACAGAGCAGAAAGCAGGCAACAAAAGGAGAAACAATCCAACAGAGCAGAAAGCAGGCAACAAAAGGAGAAACAATCCAACAGAGCAGAAAGCAGGCAACAAAAGGAGAAACAATCCAACAGAGCAGAAAGCAGGCAACAAAAGGAGAAACAATCCAACAGAGCAGAAAGCAGGCAACAAAAGGAGAAACAATCCAACAGAAAAGCAGGCAACAAAAGGAGAAACAATCCAACAGAGCAGAAAGCAGAAAAACAGAGCAAAGCAACAAAAGGAGGAGAAAGGCAACAAAAGGAGAAACAACCAACAGAGCAGAAAGCAGGCAACAAAAGGAGAAACAATCCAACAGAGCAGAAAGCAGGCAACAAAAGGAGAAACAATCCAACAGAGCAGAAAGCAGGCAACAAAAGGAGAAACAATCCAACAGAGCAGAAAGCAGGCAACAAAAGGAGAAACAATCCAACAGAGCAGAAAGCAGAAACAAAAGGAGAAACAATCCAACAGAGCAGAAAGCAGGCAACAAAAGGAGAAACAATCCAACAGAGCAGAAAGCAGGCAACAAAAGGAGAAACAATCCAACAGAGCAGAAAGCAGGCAACAAAAGGAGAAACAATCCAACAGAGCAGAAAGCAGGCAACAAAAGGAGAAACAATCCAACAGAGCAGAAAGCAGACAACAAAAGGAGAAACAATCCAACAGAGCAGAAAGCAGGCAACAAAAGGAGAAACAATCCAACAGAGCAGAAAGCAGGCAACAAAAGGAGAAACAATCCAACAGAGCAGAAAGCAGGCAACAAAAGGAGAAACAATCCAACAGAGCAGAAAGCAGGCAACAAAAGGAGAAACAATCCAACAGAGCAGAAAGCAGGCAACAAAAGGAGAAACAATCCAACAGAGCAGAAAGCAGGCAACAAAAGGAGAAACAATCCAACAGAGCAGAAAGCAGGCAACAAAAGGAGAAACAATCCAACAGAGCAGAAAGCAGACAACAAAAGGAGAAACAATCCAACAGAGCAAAAGCAGGCAACAAAAGGAGAAACAATCCAACAGAGCAGAAAGCAGGCAACAAAAGGAGAAACAATCCAACAGAGCAGAAAGCAGGCAACAAAAGGAGAAAGAGCAGAAAGCAGGCAACAAAAGGAGAAACAATCCAACAGAGCAGAAAGCAGGCAACAAAAGGAGAAACAATCCAACAGAGCAGAAAGCAGGCAACAAAAGGAGAAACAATCCAACAGAGCAGAAAGCAGGCAACAAAAGGAGAAACAATCCAACAGAGCAGAAAGCAGGCAACAAAAGGAGAAACAATCCAACAGAGCAGAAAGCAGGCAACAAAAGGAGAAACAATCCAACAGAGCAGAAAGCAGGCAACAAAAGGAGAAACAATCCAACAGAGCAGAAAGCAGGCAACAAAAGGAGCAAAAAAACCAAACATCCTATAACCATTTAGGCTTGGGGGTTGGATACATGTGTGTGTGCGCGTGCGTGTGCGTGTGCGTGCGCGAGCGTGCGTATCTGTCTGTGTGTCTCTGTGTCTGTTTATCTGCCTGCCTGTCTGTCTCTCCGCCCGACCAGCTCTCTCTATTTATGCATGCATCCATCTATCATAATGTCTTTGTATGACATTAGTATGCACTTAATTGTAGTTGATACTGGGTCTGTGTGTGCTCACGCTTGCGCTGGGTATTCGAATGTATGTACATTACATGAAGACGTCGTCCTTTGTCTTTCTGTCTGTCTTTCTGTCTGTCTCCCCCTTCTGTATTTTCCTATCCTTCTCTGCGTCTCTGTCTGTCTGTTTTTCTGTCCCTCTCTCTGTGTCTCTTTCCTTCTCTCTCTATGTCTCTCACTTTCTGCCTCTTTGTCTGTGTCTGTTTCTGTATATCTCTCTCTCGTGCGGTGTGTGTGTGTGTGTGTGTGTGTGTGTGTGTGCTTCTATATACCACCCGGGGTGGGTGGGGGGTGGATATAATGAAATCTTGAAACCTTATGCATGCGTGTGTGCGTGCGTGCGTGCGCGAGCGTGCGTGTCTCTGTGTCTCTGTGTCTGTTTACCTACCTGCCTGTCTGTCTCTCCCTCCGTCGACCTCTCTCTATTTATGCGTGCATCCGTCTCTCATAATGTGTTAGACGAAGATTACTAGCCGAAACAGCGGTTACCATACCAACAGAATCAAGCTGTCTGGAATCAGACGGACCCGTCACACAATGATGATTATTTCTAACCCTGCCTGTCTGTGGGTTGCATTGGCTACCGTCACTTGTCCATCACCCCCAACGTTTCTACCACCCCCACCCCCCTTGTACTCACCCACCCCCAAAACCGTGTGCCGTGATACCATTTTACATTTGTAATGCCAATGTCTGTTGTAGAAACCACACACGATACTGCTGTGAGGTTGTGGAAAAAACAACAAAAATATATGGCGACTGCAGAGAAGAAATATGAAGAGGTATATTATGCTCTGATGGAATAGACATTGGTTTTTAACCATTTTGTCTGTGCGTATGTCGTGTTGTGGGTCTTGAGTGCTCTTGTGATGGTAGGGCAGGTTGGGCCGGTGCGTCTTGGGGTTCCATCAGTGTGTTCGTGGTGTTTTTGTTTTCATTTAGTTGTGTTCGTGGTGTTTTTGTTTTCATTTAGTTGTGTTCGTGGTGTTGTTTTTTCATTTAGTTGTTAGGTTAGGTTACCTACATTATTGTCACAGAGGTGTCTCTGTGAAATTCGGATTGCTCCCACCTGGAGAGCGCGTCGCAGCCATGTTTGTGTGACTGATGAGGAAGGAAGGGAGGGGGGTAAATTTTGACCAAATGACAAATGTTTCGTTGCCACTGGGTTTAACGTGCGCTAAGTGGATGTGCTCGTGGTGTTTTTTGAGGTATGTATGTTTTAGGGTTCTGAATATATTTGTATGGAATTTTGCACCGTGAGATCAGAGTTACCAAGTAAAGGTTATCCCCCGAAAGTACGACGGACAACAGTCATTGCATTTGGAAGTATTTGTCTTCCTTAGTGGCTGGTTTCTAAAGAATCGATCCATTTGTGACGTTTATTATTTCAAAGATGTTACTTTTTTGTAACCTGACAATTTCACCTGGAACAATTTCTTACGTGGGCTTAACGAAGGCTTCTAACTGATGGAAGGAACCCTGTGTTTCAATGGTAAAGATACAAAGATACAAAGATAACGGGCTATAAAGAAAGCAGTTAATTACACTTGTATACAACTACGTCTGGTATATACGGTTAGTGATTGCTTTTATTACTTTGTTTTGAAAAAACACAATCAAGCAATTCAAATTGAAATAACATTGCAGGTGCAACCGCCATGTTGAAGGAGCTTTTGTCTTATCAAAGGGAGGTACTGTCGTATTTTATGTTAAATTCAGTTCTCTGTGGGCCCTCTTTCTCTCTGTCCGTCTGTCTGTCTGTCTCTCTCTCTCTCTCTCTCTCTCTCTCTCTCTCTCTCTCTCTCTTCTCTCTCTCTTCTCTCTCTCTCTCTCTCTCTCTCTCTCTCTCTCTCTCTCTCTCTCTCTCTCTCTCTCTCTCTCTCTCTCTCTCTCTCTCTCTCTCTCTCTCTCTCTCTCTCTCTCTCTCTCTCCTTCGCTCTCGTTCTGCCAAAGTAATAATGGATGTAAAAAAGCATGTTATTGCTTACTCTATTACCCTCTATAAATAAAATCCATTCATTCTCTCTGTTTTCCCGACTCTCTTTGTGCTTCCCTCTTTCTGTCTGTCCTTCCCTCTTCCCTTATCTCTTCTCTCTTTCTTCACGCCCCCCCCCCCCCCCCCCCCCCCCCGTCTACCCTTTCTCTTCCTGTCTTTCTGTGTTTTTGTGTCTGTACTGTCTCTCTATTACCCTCTCTCTGTGTCTGTCGGTCTCCCTATCTGTCGACTGTCTGTCCGTCTGTCTCCCCCCCTCCCTTGACCGCCCCCCTCCCGCCTCTCCTTCTCTCTTCTCTCTTTCCTATCATACATCCTTGTTTCCCACTCTCACTGTGAAACTGTCCAATCACGTGCAGTTTTGGATCGTGCCAGTCCATCGCCCACCTCTCAAGGACGACTGAAAGTATTGATTTTAAAGACCCCCCACGTCATGTGTCACATTCCCTCTTATGCTAGGCAAACTTATTACCAGCTATAAGAGGGAAAACACGTGAAAACCGTGATTTTGACACGTGACGTGGCGGGTCTTTAAAACACTGTGGTCAGATGTCCAGCTTGTGTGAACGAACGCTTCAAGTCAAGTCAAGTCAAGTCAAAATGATCTTTGTTGTCGATAAAGGAATAAGCAAGACAGCTTCTTTTTTTTCACCCTGTCGTCATAAATAAGAAAAAAAAACTGAAGCAAATAAGATGAAAAACGAAAACTGGAGATAAAACATACAACAAACAAACAACTACACGACAAGTGCAAAGTGACGTTATTTTATTCACAAGAGACAAAACAAAACTACTGGATATTTCGGCCAAATGTCGTGTAGTTGTTTGTTTGTTGTATGTTCCAGTGACGTTGCAGTCTGTTTCAGGTTTTGTTGTTGAGAAAAACACAATTGATCACCTTCGCCATCGCGCATGTGCCTTTCTTTATCTGTTTGTCTCTGTCTCTGTTTGTTTGTCTCTCTGTCTGTCCCTCTCTCTCTGTGAGTAAATAAATCACCAAGTTCTCAGGGACGAATAGAAGTATTGATTTTGAAACGCTATGGACAATGGTCAGCTTGGGTGAACGAAAAATATCGCATGCGTCTTTCGTTATTAGGTATTAGGGTACTTTATAGTCTGTGAAATTCGGGTTGCTCCCACCTGGAGAGGGCGTCGCAGCCACAGGCGCGCCACCCTTTTTTTTCATGCGATTTTTTGTGACTGATGAAGAAGGAAAGAAAAGGGGTGTGTGTGTGTGGTGGTGGGGGGGGGGGGGGGGGGGTAAAATTTTTGACCAAATGACAAAATTTTCGTTGGAACTGGGTTTAACGTGTGCTAAGTGCATGGGCACACGGGACCTCGGTTTATCGTCTCATCCGAAAGACTCCACGTTCAGACCGTTAAGGCCTAGTGTAAAGTGAGAGGAAAAATGCCCTGCACCCAGGTTCGAACTCGGGTTTACTTGACACGAGGCGAACGCGCTACCACTGACTGTGCCACTCGACACTTTCTTGTTATTTGTTTGTGTCTGACTCTCTCTGTCCTCTTTTTGTGTGTACATCTACGACTGAGTTCTCAAGGACGAAGGAACGCATTGATTTTAACACTATGGACAATGGACAGCTAGGGTCAGCGAAAAACAAAACAAACAACAACAACAACAGTATCACGGAGTCTGACTGTTTCTGTTCTGTTCTGTCTCTGTCCGTCTGTCCGTTTGTGTCTGTCCATGACCGGGTTCTCAAGAACGAATGAAAGTATTCATTGTTTAGCACTACGGACTGTGGTCAGATGATCATTTGTTGGTGACTGAAAAGCACTGCATGTGTCTTTCTTCTGTCTGTTTCTGTGTCTGTCTGTCTCTGTGTTTTTCTCTCCCCCATCTCTGTCTCTGTTGCTCACCCCCCTCTTTCTTCACCAAGTCGCTCTGTCTTACTCTACCCCCCCCCCTCTCTCTCTCTCCCTCTCTCTCCCTCTCTCTCTCTGTCACACAATGCTCACAAACATTATAGAAGAATGGCATCTTAACATTAACAATGACTTATTCACTGGCTCACTTTTTGTCGATTTCGCCAAAGCCTTTGACACGATTGATCACACCCTTCTTTTAAGAAAACTTACTTTGTATGGCCTACATTCCAACTCCGTTAACATGATAGCATCCTTCCTTAACAATAGAACACAGACGTTTCCCAAGATTTTATAATGTCGTCCTCTATGCCTATCAAATATGGAGTCCCCCAAGGATCTGTCTTAGGGCCTATCTTATTCTCAATTTATATTAATGATTTACCCCTTCACTTAAAATCTCAATGTGAACTCTTTGCTGACGACACAACCCTTCATACTAAGGACAAAAATCCAAATAAGGTTTGTTCCTTCCTTCAAAATGACATAGATAATCTTACAGCATGGACAGAAAAAAATAATATGGCAATTCATCCAAGTAAATCTAAATTTATGTTAATAACTACTCGGCAAAAACGCCAAAACTTAAAAGATACCCTACCCAAACTCAAAATTTATAATAATTTTCTGGAAGAAATAGATTCCTGTAAATTACTAGGTGTAACTATCGACAATAATTTATCATGGTCCAAGCACATTTCTGCCATCTGTAAAAAAAAAATATAGCGAAGAAAGTATTCCAACTAAACAGAATAAAGCACTTCCTCGACATCCATACTCGAAAACTCTTTTTTAAT
>CM065690.1:55835939-55848439 GCA_017654935.2 Phymorhynchus buccinoides | reverse complement strand
AGAAGAAGAAAAAGAAGAAGAAACAAAAAGATGAAGATGAACAAGAAGAAGAAGAAGAAGAAGAAGAAGAAAGAAAAAAAAGAAGGAAGAGGAGGAGAAGAAGAAGACGAAGGAAAAGAAGAAGAAGAAGAACAACAACATCATGATGATGATGATGATGATGATGGTGATGATTATGATGATGATGATGATGATGATGATGATGATGATAATGATTACTTGCATTATATTTCTGCTACCAAAAGCCAACTTCACAGTGATGATGATAATGGTGATGATGATGATGATGATGGTGATGATGATGATGATGATGATGATGATGATGATGATGATAATAATAATGATAATGATGATGATGATGATGATGAGGAGGAGGAGGAGGAGGAGGATGAGGATGAGCATGATGATGATATGATGATGTAGATGATGATGATGAATATGATGATGATGATATTAAAACGATTGTTATTGGGTGCATGGGTAGGCTATTGAAAAACAAGCGCGGATTCGCAATCGTTTGTGGCACGCCCAGCGGTCTATTGTTACCACTCCAATCATTACATACACTGAGTCGCCTCCCCTGGCTTTTCAATAATTTTAATCTGTAAACCAGAATGTTATCTCTGCACCATTTCGTAACTTTTTATATCTTTTGGAAAACATTTAAAACTATTTATCCCACTTATACTCATCGAAAGAAGCACCGCATACTCGTCGTGTCTGTTGCAGTGTCTGTATTACGTATGTTTATTATTTTGTACGCTTGAAGATTCATGTGCTCTGTTCAGTATATAATTCTCTCCATACGTTAGGACTGTAGATATGTACATATGACAACTGAAATGTTACTTTATGCCCAAGTATTTTTTTCTCTTTTACAATATGTGCGACAATGTTGTCAATATGTGCGACAATTTTGGACCGACAGACCGACCGACAGACCGACCGACCGACAGACAGACAGACCGACAAAGTGAGTTATAGGTTTGTGGCTTGAGCCACAAACAAAAAGAAAAGCTAGAAAAGAAGAGGGAATGGTGTTTTTTTTAACCTACTGTCATTGCAAATAAATGATAGACAGAACGTGAGCACCAAACCCATGCTCGATGTCTTCAAAACAATGAACAGGCAGAATTGCCAACAGTAAAATAATACATAAAAAAAGAAGCAGAAAATAAATGCATCCTGTTTCTTGTTCCCTAAAAGACCGAGTCAGCTCCTTTTGTATTAATGATCTTAGCGCTCAAGCACAGTGCTATAGTAGTAGTCTTACTATGACTATGCCTTTCGCCCCCGCCTACTCTGGCAAGATACTTCAGCTTAGTTTGTCATAGAAAAGATAGAGTTTCCTCGTCTGAGTAAGTCACAGTATGTATGGTACAGCTAGATAACCCTTTCACCGCCAGCCATTTTTCAGCCTAAAAAATACCATTAAACTTAACTGGGCAGAGACAAAATTTGCAATATTGTGAATTCCTCTGTGACGTGCATAACATTTAGGCCTACCCTTACCTCCCAAAATAAAATAAAAATACGGTCTTCAGATAACAGGCCCTGATTTGGTGTCTTTTAGTGACATGGGTGTTAAACCATTGTGGTGCATGAATGCGACATTGGCGGCGAAAGGGTTCATATTCTTCTTATGTTTTAGAGAATTGTCGAAGTTTCTTTTTTTCTAGTTTGTAGGCCTACAAGTAGTGTGAATACGTATTGATTGAGATTGAGTTACTTCTAAACTTCATTTGCCTGATTCGCAAAGCCGTAGTTTAGATTACCCTGTGCATGTTTACGACTCTCAATCTCAAAGTCTGACTCTTTCAGTTTTGTTACAATAACCCTAGGCTGATCCTTACCTTATCCCTTTCCCGAGAATGGCATACTGTTGCTCCTGGGCGAAAATGTTCAATGAGAAAATTTGATTTTGTGGAGTCTAAATTACAACTTAGTTAAAGGTGAAATCAGTGCGATTTCTTAAAAGTGCAACCTGACGGATGGGTTTTTGCAAGAAACACGTCGAGATCACCAGAAAGACAGCCTTTTCAAGGATCGGAACACTCACTTTGCTCTGGTTTCCTAGAAACGAAACCGTCAAAACGGCGATTCCTCCTTGGCGGAGATGCCGGAGAGAGAAGCCATTTTGAATGGGGTGGGTGGAGGCCACTCATTTTGGTTGAAGCTTTTTCTGTTTTGTAGTGCAGTAAGAAAACAATTAGAGCTACTTCCTTTGTTGTGAGGGAAACTCCCTAAAAGTAATATGTATAACATTAACAAATAAATAAATAAAAAGGCTTGTATTGTGAAAAGTTCGTGCAAACGATTTGGTCTAAACTCAGGCGGCCATTGGAAAAGAGAAGGCATACCTTCTCTTTCACGGAAATAATTTGACTTCCAGCACCTCCGCCAAGGAGGAATCGCCGATTTGACGGTTTGATTTCTAGGAAACCAGAGCAAAGGGAGTGTTGCGATCTCTGTAAAGGGTGTTTTCCTGGTGATCTCGACGTGTTTCTTGCAAACCACGCATCCGTCAGGGTGCCCCTTTAAATTACCATTTTTTTTTTGTTTTCTTTTTGTGTGTGAAGTCTGACTGACTTTATACCTCAGTTCATATTCCACGCTGTACGACTAGAAATCAATACTACTGACGAGTCTGCCATTCACATGGGAGGTGGATGAGGTTAATGAGTAGAAAGCATTGTCATCGTATATATCAGAGTAATGCTCGTAAGATAACAAGAAAAGGACAAGAACGACAGCGGAAAAAGAGACAGGGAGACATAGATAGAGAAAGAGAAAGGTACAGAGACAAACAGACAAAGAGTAAGAAAGGAACAGATCTCACTGACATGGGAAGAATGGTTTTTTTTGGATAGTATATATTTCTGTCTTGGTAGCTTGCTTGCTTGCTCGTTTGCTTTATTCTTTATATGTGTTGGCTAGTTCATTATCTTGTTCGTTCTTCAATTCATTCACTAATCGTAGACAGCTTCCTCGTCTTCATCTACCGTTTCTCTTTCATTTTGGCCTTCTAGTTATTTTTTCTTGTTCTTGTTGTTGTTGTTGTTGTTGTTGTTGTTGTTGTTGTTGTTGTTGTTGTTGTTGTTGTTGTTGTTGTTGTTGTTGTTGTTGTTGTTGTTCTTCTTCTTCTTCTTCTTCTTCTTCTTCTTCTTCATTTTCATCATCATCATCATCATCATCATCATCATCATCATCATCATCATCATCATCATCATCACCACCATCATCATCATCACCATTGTCGTCGTCTTCATCATCATCGTCGTCGTAACAGCATAGTCATCATCATCATCGTCATCATCATCATCATCATCGTCATCATCATCATCATCATCATCATCATCATCATCATCATCACCATCATCATCATCATCATCACCATCATCATCTTCTTCTTCTCCTCCTCCTCCTCCTCCTCCTCCTCCTCCTCCTCCTCCTCCTCCTCCTCCTCCTCCTCCTCCTTCTCTTCTTCTTCTTCTTCTTCTTCTTCGTCGTCGTCGTCGTCGTCTTCTCCTTCTTCTTCGTCTTCTCCTTCTTTGTCCTTCTCATTCTCGTTCTTGTTTTTACTTTTCTTCTTTTCTTTTTCTTTCCCAATCTTTATGGCCTGTATTTACGATCACAATTTATGTGCAGCTCGGAGTATTTTGAGCACAGCGCATCTTCCCTGCTTTCTGGCCCCCAGATATTAAGGTCTAGATTTACGATCAAAATGGCTTTGTTGTGCACGGCGTTACGAGCAATGGCTTCCTGCTTTCCAGTTTACTCCTAGATAGTTATGGCTGAGATTTACTTCCATATTTCACATATACCGGGCTGAACATTGTCAACAATGTATTTTCTCTGTCTCAGTCAGTCAGTTAGTCAGTCTTGAGTAACTTTATGTCTCTCAATATGTGCTGTTTGTTAGTTCTTAGTTCCCGGGCGAAGCTTCGGGAAGTATTGTTTTTGACTGACCAGTTCGTGCGTGCATGCGTCCGTCCGTGCGTGCGCGCGTCCGTCCGTGCGTCCGGCCGCGTTACATTGATTCGTTGTTGTTTGTGTGTGTGTGTGTGTGTGTGCGTGTGTGTGTGTGTGTGTGTGTGAGTGTCTGTCTGTGTGTGTGTGTCTTGTATGTGTGTGTATGCCTGTCTGTGTGTGTGTGTGTGTGTGAGTTGTGTGTGTGTGCGCGCGCGAACTCGTGCGCATTTATATATATATATATATATATATATATATATATATATATATACGTACAAGAATTGAAGAAGAAAAAAAAACCACACCATTAAACTTTCCTCTTATATATATAGTTTGCTTGAAAAAAACTTGTTTTTGTGTCCAATATTTAAGTTTGTGAGCCTAAGAAAGAAACTGAATAACTTTAATTTTAACTTTACAATTTATTCTGTGTTCTGAAAAGAATAAAAGAAAATAATGTGCTGATTTACTTTTTCTCCCAATGGGGAGATAGACAATGCCTATGCAAAGACAGCTGTTTCGTCTTTGAGAAAGACTCTTCTGTCTGCATATCGGCCTGCAAAGTATGTGCACAGTGAACATTCAAACTGAGCTAGAAGACTTTCTACAAGAGAAAGGTTGTCCTCTTATATATATATATATATATATATATATATATATATATATATATATATATATATATATATATATATATATATATATATATATATATATATATATAGTTAAACATAAACAACAAAATTGAAGATCAACACCAAGCCTTCTTTCTTTCGTTTATTTTCTGAATTTTCGCCTCACTTGTCGTAGGCTTGATCACAGACTGACTGAAAGTACTAGAAACATATATGTCTTTAAGACAAACAAACAAACTATATATATATATAGCAAAACAAAAAAAGAATAAAATACTAACAAGAAAGAAATGTGTTCCCAATATTTCGGCTTTTATTTATTGCCTTGGACGCGGGACAGACAGTAGAACAAACTTGACGTAACAAATACAACACGTAACTTTTCTTGACGTCATTGTTATGACCCACATTCTATGTGTATGATTATATTGTGTTGTAGTGTGTGTGTGTGTGTGTGTGTGTGTTGTGTGTGTGTGTGTGTGTGTACTGTGTGTGTGTGTGTGTGTGTGTGTGTGTGTGTGTGTGTGTGTGTGTGTGTGTGTGTGTGTGTGTACTGTGTGTGTGTGTGTGTGTGTGTGTGTGTGTGTGTGTGTGTGTGTGTGTGTGTGTGTACTGTGTGTGCGTGTGTGTGTGTGCGTGATAATTCATTTGGACTATTGACTCCACATCCTCTCTCTCTCTCTCTCTCTCTCTCTCTCTCTCTCTCTCTCTCTCTCTCTCTCTCTCTCTCTCTCTCTCTCTCTCTCCCTCCCTCCCTCCCTCCCTCCCTCCCTCCCTCCCTCTCTCTCTCTCTCTCTCTCTCTCTCTCTCTCTCTCTCTCTCTCTCTCTCTCTCGTCTTTCTTTATTCAATGCATTACAATACTTTTTTTTTAAAAACAAACAAAAACACTATAGTATGAACTTGTAAGTGCTGATTATTAAACAGTTTTGACTTCTTATATGTTACAGGAAAAATATTCATCCGTGCCTTTCAACCAAAAATGTGGAGTGATATGTAAGAAGGAACGTATCCTCGCTTCTTTGGATGGTGAGTCATTAATACAAATGTTTCAAAAGGGCAGTCTATTTATTTATTTGTTTATTTATTGTCCGTCACCGAAGGTAACGGACTTTGCGATGGGCTGGTTTGTATTTTTTTTTCTTTTTTTTCCTTCTGTCTGTCCCAAGGATATCTCCCGAACCGCTTGACCTAATCGCGTCAAATTTTGTGTGAAGGTGTGCCTCCTTAATAGGAAGAGATCGGCGCAAACCATTTTGCCGTCGTGACCTTGACCTTGACGTACGACCTTGAAAACCGAAAATCTATTTTTAGCCATATCTCGGGCACCGATCAACATAGGATGTTGAAACTTGGTATGAAGGTGGTTTGCCTTATGCCCGTTCTGATGATGGCATACCGATCAAGGTCAAGGTCAAGGTCAAAAAGATCGCTGGAGCCTGAAAATCGGAGGGTCATTTTTTTCTCCTTCTGTCTGTCCCAAGGATATCTTTCGAACGGGTTGACAGAATCACGTAAACTTTTGTGTGCTGGTGTGTCACCATGAGAGGAAGGCATCCGCGCAAACCATATTGCCGTCGTGACCTTGACCTTGGCGTACGACCTTGAAAACCGAAAATCTTTCAGGGGCCATAACTCCCACACCGTTAGTGTTAGAGACTTCAAATTTGGCATGAAGGTACTTTGGCTTATGCCCGTTCTGATGATGGCATACCGATCAAGGTCAAGGTCACGGTCCGGGCGATCAGTAGGCCTTGTGTATTTATTTGTTAGTTAGTTTGTTTATTTTTTATTAGTGTGTGTAATGTGTTCTTCAAAAAAAATCATCATGATCATCATCATCACCATCATTATCATTAACGTTGTCGTTGTCGTATCCTCTCTCTCTCTCTCTCTCTCTCTCTCTCTCTCTCTCTCTCTCTCTCTCTCTCTCTCTCTCTCTCTCTCTCTCTCTCTCTCTCTCTCTCTCTCTCTCTCTCTCTCTCTCTCTCTCTCTCTCTCTCTCTCTCTCTCTCTCTCTCTCTCTCTCTCTCTCTCTCTCTCTCTCTCTCTCTCTCTCTGTGACGTAAGTGTCCCGCGCTACCCGCTTTCTTTATTTCTTATCTACACCCCCCCCCCCCCCTTCTCCCCTCCCCACCCCCCACCCTCTCTCCTTTTCATTTCTCGACCAACCGCCACGTTAATTGCCCGGCTGCTTCAAACGAACGCCGATTAAGGCAGTTATCTCTTTGAACCCAGATCTCCATTACCCATCACAAGAAAGTGACAACCACGGTCGGGCCCCTTTTGAACCCTTCCTTTCCGAGCACGAGAAGGATTTGAATGTCGGCACGTGATAAGGATGTAACTGGCGCGTGAGTATTCGGTAATAGTATGCATAAAATTATAGCATCATCTTGTGACGTGTCAATTGCTATAAACCAATGACAGGCTTTCATTGTTTGAAAGTGAAGGCTATAATTGGAGTGGTGAGAAAAAGTTTTCACACAAGATGCTGAAACGTAGCTAGAGCAACACTCACAACCAGTCATAATAAGCCCACTAGTAAGTATTATTGATGGCAGGTGATTGAGACTTGTTTGTTTGATCCTATTTTTGATCTAGATCCTATGTTCAATGATGAATAAGGAGTAGATAGATATGTTATTGAAAAGAAGTGGTAAACATTCTATTCTATTTATGTGCACTGATTATTTGTGTGTGTGTGTTTTTTGACTTGAACACTTTTGATACCAGAACCGGATTTTATGCCTACTAACCCTTTTGTCTATTTTTAGTAGGAAACCTATGGGCCGCAATCTTGCACTTTATGATACCATTCCTTTCCAGGTGTTGGATGGAGAGTGATGTTGTCTTGATCACCTTTTATGTTTTACTGATCTCAGTTTGTTAACTGAAATTCAGTTTATTTATTAACTAGTGCTATTGTACAAGGGAAGCCTTCTAGCCGGTTGGGATTCACTAATGCCCTGCCGACTGAAGCCCCTTGTCTCTAAGCCATAGAGATCTACATCCACCTTCTCCTGTGATTATCAGCAGGGCATCGTGGGCAGGAAGATCATCCCTGACTCACAAGCACCAAGACGGGACCGCCGCCAAGACGCCCCGCACCCAGAATCCGCGAGGAGACCACGCTTGAACCGTGCCATCTCGCGAAGCCGTAACCGGAACGACTGGGAGCTACTCTCATCTGACGAGCAAGCCCAGCCAACCCAGCACTCGCCGATCCCTACGGAGGAACTTCAGCACAGCCATGAGTTAAGTCCCCACTACAGTGCCAAAAATCATTTGAACTTTCCTCCGGACAATGAAAATAAGTGACCCTTCCTGCTTGGGGCTAACCTTCTAGAAAGACAAAAGTCTTGTAAATCCTTTCGGATTCCATTGTTTTTCATTCACATATTTTGTTTTGGCGCCATTGAGCTGCTTTATTATTATTGTTGCATAATCTTATGCAGATTTTGTGAGTAAATAAAATACAAGTGTCAAATAATCCTGAACCCTTTGGTCAGACTGATGAGAGTGGGAGTCTTGTAATCTCATGTAAAACCCTACTTCTCTCTGTCTGCCATTTAGAGCAATTCAACCACTTGTATTTCTTACAATCATACGAGCCAGAACCCGGGCACAAATATAAATTTATTAGATGAAAAGGGGCCGGGAAAGTTGCTCATCTCCCATACCCTAGAGAAGTGGGCTAAAGGCAAATTTTCTACTTGAAAATTTAACACACTAAAAGTCTTCCCTAGAGGACTTAGCCTTTTAACCCATTACCTCGTCACACTCTCTCTCTCGTCTTTCGTTAACCAATGCATCGCAATCCTTCTTTAAGTCAAACAAACAAACTATAGCATGAACCTGCTATAAAGTAGCTAGACCAAGGCCTGCGTGTAGCTATCCACTCATGTGTGCAACAAAGACAAAAAGCTCTAAGATGCTTTGTGACCATAATATTCACCTTGTTCTGCAGAGATATAATGTCATTGTTCTGAGTTGATGACTTTCTAGAATGTTGAGGGATCATAATTAGCCAGAACAGTAATACAATAACAGCCTACTAGACTTTTTGTGAAAGCAAAAGGGGCTTTCTCACTGTTTGGTGGATTTTCTTTTAATAAATTAATGAGCCGTTCCCGAAGTAAATGTATTGCAAGAGAGGATGAATTTGTTAATGACAAATACAGGGGTAGAGTGCGAGCAGTTTAACTCCCTGCTTAAAAAAAAAAACTTTGGTAAAAAATGGGTGGCGCGGCTCTGTCTGCGACGCTCTCTGCAGGTGGGAGCAACCCGAATTTCACAGAGACGCCTCTGTGACTATAAAGTACCTAATACCTAATACCTAACACCATTGTTATTGACATTATGTGGAGGAGGAGGAACTGTCTGTCTCTCTGTCTCTCTGTCTGTGCCTCTATTTGTCTGTCTCGTCTATATGTTTGTCTGTCTTTCTGGCTCTCTGCCTGTCTCTCACTCTCTCTCTCTCTCCTCTTAAAGCTAGTTATACGTTTGTTATTCTGTGTTTTGCTGTGGCCTGTCTGTCTGTCTGTCGGTACAATACTGAGCAGTGTTCCACTCCATATTTCTCTTCTCTATTCTCTTATTCTTTATTTTGT
The DNA here is from genome assembly GCA_017654935.2 of Phymorhynchus buccinoides. NCBI lineage: Eukaryota > Metazoa > Mollusca > Gastropoda > Neogastropoda > Raphitomidae > Phymorhynchus > Phymorhynchus buccinoides. Next base: position 55,839,223 of record CM065690.1, on the reverse strand, counting down.
TGATACACGTTTTAAACTGAAGAAAATCAATACATCCATCGTTTTCTCTGTTCCTGTCTCTGTCTGTCTGTCTCTCATTCTGTCTCTCTCTGTATCTGTCTGTCCGTCTGTCTCTATTTGTTTCTCTCTCTCTCTCTCTCTCTCTCTCTCTCTCTCTCTCTCTCTCTCTCTCTCTCTCTCTCTCTCTCTCTCTCTCTCTCTCTCTCTCTCTCTCTCTTCTCTCTCTCTCTCTCTCTCTCTCTCTCTCTCTCTCTCTCTCTCTCTCTCTCTCTCTCTCTCTCTCTCTCTCTCTCTCTCTCTCTCTCTCTCTCTCTCTCTCTCTCTCTCTCTCTCTCTCTCTCTCTCTCTCTCTCTCTCTCTCTCTCTCTCTCTCTCTCTCTCTCTCTCTCTCTCTCTCTCTCTCTCTCTCTCACTCTCTCTAATCTCGCCTCCTCGCCTTAGCTTTGATCGTGTAACACTGATTTACAGACTGAGTTGCCCCCCTTGCCACTCGCCGGAGGAAGAACTGACTACAATTGATGCAAGCGTTCGCTACAGTTCTTCTACGCCGATTGAGACAGAGGTTTGCACCGCGTCAGTGCTTTTGCATCATTATAATTTTGGGGGGCTGCGTTCCATGCCAATCATCAACTACAAAAGAAACAGGCTGCACCTACTTCGGTGCTTTAATTCTCACCTGACTCCCAATTAAATGTTAGACTCCGTAGGGCCTAGCCATCTGTACCTTGTGCAGTGCCAGAAAGTGTGTGTGTGTGTGGGGGGGGGGGTAAGGCATGTGGAGGTGGGCGGGGGGGGGGGGGGGGGGGGGGCTGTTGGGTAGATGTGGGGGGATACTGTTAGTGCGTGTATGTCATCGTTATGATAGTGTTATTGTTTAGATAGAGCTCATCCTGACGTAACGCAACGGTAGAATGTGTGTGTGTGTGTGTGTGTGTGTGTGTGTGTGTGTGTGTATGCGTGCGTGCGCGCGTGTGTGTCTGTTTGTGCGCGCTCTCGTGGTAATTGTGTTGATGTTATTTATTGCTGCGAGCGAGGGAGCTGAGCCAGACATCACTTTACAAGGCCAGCCACACGTCAGCTAAAATCGTACGACTGTACGATACGACTCGATCACGTGATCTCGAAGCGCGGATCGCATTTGTTCTTGGAGACCACGTGATCGAATCGTATCGCACAGTGGTACGATTTTTAGTGGACGTGTGTCTGGCCCTACGAGCGAGTGTTACCCAGAAAAACGAACGATGATAAATGAGTGGCGTGCGCTTGCATGCGTGTGGTTATGAGAGAGAGAGAGAGAGAGAGAGAGAGAGAGAGAGAGAGAGAGAGAGAGAGAGAGAGAGAGAGAGAGAGAGAGAGAGAGAGAGAGAGAGAGAGAGAACTTTTTTTGGAAAACTTTAACTTTATTTTTCAAGGATAAAGATTTTAGGCAACGCCTAGTCTTCCAATCTGTCCTTGGTACATATACGAACATAGAATACAAACATGGCAAGGCATAATATTACACATACAGATTTGAACAAAAAGGCAGCAAAGCAGGTGATATTATGATAAAGGATAGGTTGAAATATGGATTTATAAAACTTGCATACGCTCATGCATAATTGTTAATACTCGTGTGCGTGCATACATGCGTGTAACCATACACGTACACACCCGCACGTGCGGGAAAGATGGAGTATGCAATAGTGTGGACTCCTTTACAGCGTGTATACCATAATGCCTGTCCTTATCTCCTGACATCAACAACAAACGTTACTGGCTCTGATGAAATGTCTTTCAGTGACATGAGTATTATTCAATCAGTGTGGTGCCGAGCGGCGACTGTGACGATGAAAAGTAAACAGATATGTGTGTGTGTGTGTGTGTGTGTGTGTGTGTGTGTGTGTGTGTGTGTGTGTGTGTGTGTGTGTGTGTGTGTGTGTGTGTGTGTGTGTGTGTGTGAGAGAGAGAGAGAGAGAGAGAGAGAGAGAGAGAGAGAGTGAGAGATAGAGAGAGAGAGAGTGTGTGTGTGTGAGAGAGAGAGAGAGTGGGGACAGAAAGAGAGACAGACAGGCAGAGACGGAGAGAGATAGAAAGAGTGGCAGAGACTTGGAGGAATGGGCAGAGAGAGTATAGACAAAGGAAAACAGATTATAGGGCAGAAGATAGAAATATCGAGAGAGAGAGAGAGAGAGAGAGAGAGAGAGAGAGAGAGAGAGAGAGAGAGAGAGAGAGAGAGAGAGAGAGAGAGAGAGAGAGAGAGAGAGACGTACGCACAGCACGCACAGACACGCACACGCACACGCACACTCACGCACGCACGTGAGCACGCACACGCACGCACGCACGCACACACACACACACACACACACACACACACACACACACACACACACACACACACACACACACATACACAGAGAAAGGCAGACAGACAGATAGATAGATAGAAAGTAATGTTATCTGAAAGATTTAGACACCAGTAGTTAATGCTCATCGCCGTAATATGTTTGTTTTGTTTTATTTGTTTTGGTTTCTACTCTGCGCCGATATGATCAACAATCCATCTTTCAGCAACAGTAGGCTACAACACTTCACGTCCCAACATCCACTACCGGCCTGCAAAGCGTGGGATAATTCCTTGTGGAATTGGGGTGGATTAGATCCCCCCTACACCGACATGAATCCAAGCAATCTCTGGTTAATCTAAGCACCTCACATGCCAGGTTACACACCCTGTCGAACACGATAAGGCCTTCAACGTGGAATAATCTTGTTTCACCATCTCAGTCATTCTCTTCTCATCTTTAGCATATCGCTATCCCTGTCCAATCCATCTCCCGTGTGAGGGACAAACATGGTGGAATGGGGAAGCTCACCAGGGTTTGGGTTTGGTGATCGAGGTAGAAAAAGGGAAGAAACAAGCTTTCCGCTCGTAGAGCTTTCATCAGACTGGGAGTTAGTGGGGAGAGAGACAGAGTTTAACCCTTTCACCGCCAGCCATATTTCAGCCAAAAATGTCCATGACATTTACCTGGGTAGAGAACAAAATCCATTTGCAGTATTGGGGATTCTTCTGCGACATAGATAAAATAAGGTCTGTCCTTACTTCCCAAGACTAAGACAATCGGGTCTTTGGATAATATACCCCAATGTGATGCCTTTTAGTGACATAGGTGTTAAATCACTGTGGTGCTAAAATTTGAAATTGAAAGGGTTACAAGCAAGATAATAAAAACCTGTGTGAGTTTTGAACTTCAAATAAAGCCTTGTCAACATTTCAGCAGAGTGATGCTGGAGGGGAG
>CM065690.1:55825939-55828439 GCA_017654935.2 Phymorhynchus buccinoides | reverse complement strand
AAATGCAATGCCAGTCCAGTCAATATGTCACTAATGACAAACTCAAACACATTCTGCCACAACTTTCTTTAGTATGCATGCATCGACGTACAAACACGCACCTGTATACGGCACTCCGAGGTGCGTGATTCAGGAAAGACGACCCCTTATCAGTTCTTCAGTCTGGGCTTGTCTTTCAGAATATGTTTGTGAATGGAGTTTGTTAAATATATACACAGAGAGTGGGATTGACTCTGCATGTGGAGAAGTCTGTTTTACAGATAACGTATTGTTTATTGAATAGACCTACTTGCGTCACGATTTCCTCTGTTGTACAAATGTTTGCTAATGTAAATATTATTGTGTAGCCTACAACAGACAAACGTTTCCTGAAAGATGATTGTACGTGGGCTTTTTATACTTGTAAATACAGAAAGCAAACAATTAAAAAACAAGCAGTTCGTCAGAGGCGGAAGTTATAATAAATTATTCTTAACAGACGAAGACACGGTAGGGAAAGTTATTTTTGAAGCTGGAAAAAAAGATGGATCATTAAAACTGCAACAAATGCAGACATCTTCAGTCTTCATAGTAAAAAAAAAAGTGACTCATTTTTCTATCTCTCTTTCTCAACTTCTCTCCTCCTGTTCTTCAGTCATTCCCTTTATTGTTTGTGGCTCAAGCCACAAACCTATAACTCACTTTGTCGGTCGGTCGGTCGGTCGGTCGGTCCAAAATTGTCGCACTTCAAATCGAGGCTACACTTAAAATTGAGGCCACTCTTTAAAATGATGTATTTAAAAAGCGTACAAAATAATAAACATACGTAATACAGACACTACAACAGACACGACGAGTATGCGGTGCTTCTTTCAATGAGCATAAGTAGGATACATAGTTTTAAATGTTTTCCAAAAGATATAAAAAGTTACGGAATGGTGCAGAGATAACATTCTGGTTTACAGATTAAAATTATTGAAAAGCCAGGGGAGGTGACTCATGATTGGAGTGGTAAAAATAGACCGCGTGCCACAAACTATTGCGATTTCGCGCTTGTTTTGGTATTCTGGTCACAGAGACTTATCTCTGTGAAATTCGGCTGCTCTCGCCCGGAGAGCGCGTCGCCGCAAGTGCAGCGCCTACCAATTTGTTTTATTATTTTTGTTTTGGGTGGGTGGAGGGTGCTTACACTTTGAAAACCTAGCTATCAATTTGGCCATACCAGGCAGCGGGATTTCTCCCTGCTCTTACCGACTTTCAGCTGCCGTGGGGTTTTTACGTGCGTAAAGCGCACGGGTCAGACTAGCTTTAAGTCCCCATCCGAAGGACTCGACGTTCAGTTCGATTTTCCTGTCAAACTATAAAGAAAGGGCGAGGAGGCTGGGATTCGAACCCGGGTCACTCACGCTGCAGTCACGCATTGCATTTGGCAGGCGAACGTCTTAGCCACCCTACCACCTTTTACCATGTCCATGTTCATCTTCTGTGTCTTGTTCAGCGGTCCGTCTCCGCCGACGTGTTTCTTCTTCTTGCCTGAGTGACCCAGTGGTGTTAGTCCTATGCCCGTCATTCTCAGTCCTTACCCTGGACCCCCACCCGGGTTGTCCGGTCACGGACCTCGAAACTGGCGGTCCATGATGGGGAGCGATCAATGTAGGGTCGTCCAGAGGAAACCAGCAGAGGAGGCACTGCACTGTCTGCTGTTGAGTTACTTCGGTGGAGTGCAATAGCAGGGCATCACCTACCTGCTTTATTGTTAAATAGCACACACACACACACACACACACACACACACACACACACACACACACACACACACACACACACACGCATACAGAGAGAGAGAGAGAGAGAGAGAGAGAGAGAGAGAGAGAGAGAGAGAGAGAGAGAGAGAGAGAGAGAGGGAGAGAGAGAGAGAGAGGGAGAGAGAGGAGAGAGAGAGAGAGAGAGAGAGAGAGAGAGAGAGAGAGAGAGAGAGAGAGAGAGACAGACAGACAGAGAGAGAGAGAGAGAGAGAGAGAGAGAGAGAGAGAGGAGAGAGAGAGAGAGAGAGAGAGAGAGAGAGAGAGAGAGAGAGAGAGACAGAGAGAGAGAGAGGATCGGTATTTATGTATTCAGCCGTAGACTCAGTTTCATTTTATGTACATTCGGTCTTTGTTTTGTATTGTCAGGCGTTTTGTTTGCATTCGTGGTGTTGACAGTGCTGATGACATGACAGCCATGGGATACGATGATATCGTCGATGATAATGTCAGGGCTGTACATGACACGTCCATTAGTGGACTGGTGCAGGCGATCAGGTGTTAGTCTCACAGACAGAGCTTTCAGACACCTTGTTCACTGTATTGTTACCCACTCCTTTCTCTGTCTGTCTCTGTCGCTGTCTCTCTCTCCCTCTCTCCTCTCCCCCCCCTCTCTCTCTCTCTCTCTCTCTCTTTCTCTCTCTCTCTCTCTTCTCTCTCTCTCTCTCTCTCTCTCTCCTCCCCTCTCTCTCTCTCTCTCTCTCTCTCTCTCTCTCTCT
>CM065690.1:55815939-55818439 GCA_017654935.2 Phymorhynchus buccinoides | reverse complement strand
AACTTGCATTGGTTTTTATTTGCCCTTTGCCACCAGAGTGGGGATGTATCCTGCACAAGGCATTTTACAACTGAAAACGATTATTTCGTCCCATTTTGCGAGAATAGCAGTTGCCAATTTTTGCTGACAAGACAGCTAAACATACGGTTACCTTTAAAAAAAAATCATGCTTTGTTTTTCATTAGAAATGACAGTTGCAATTCGATTGGTTTATGTTCTTGTTTTCCAACTGAGTTCGATGTGTTCAATGACCTCATGCTATGTGACACATATATACCAGACAAGAGAGAGAGAGGGAGAGAGAGAGAGAGAGAGAGAGAGAGAGAGAGAGAGAGAGAGAGAGAGAGAGAGAGAGAGAGAGAGAGAGAGAGAGAGAGAGAGAGAGAGAGAGAGACAGAGAGAGACAGAGAGAGAGAGAGAGAGAGAGAGGAACACTCTTGCATGAAACATGAATTTGGAAGAAAAACAAAGTGCAACAAAAAGAACAAATAGGTTAGGAGAGAGACTTTTGATTTTTTTTGTTTAAAAAAAATGAGAGAGAGAGAGAGAGAGAGAGGAGAGAGAGAGAGAGAGAGAGAGAGAGAGAGAGAGAGAGAGAGAGAGAGAGAGAGAGAGAGACAGAGAGAGAGAGAGACAGAGAGGAGAGAGACAGAGAGAGAGAGAGAGAGAGATGATGATGATGATCCAAATTCGCTGTTTAAAGATATAAACATAACCGGTTTTTCATCATTTGTTTCTGATAAGTTATTCTCTTTGTCCATCTCTCTCTATGTGTGCTGTTGTGCTTTCAGACTCACCGGAGTTACATTACATGTACATACCATCCTGTTTAACTTCTTGTCCTTGTTAGAACATTGCCCCTTCTCCCTGTCACACAAGACAGACAAGATAAAAGCAACGCCTGAGGATGCTAACTTATGTCAGTCATTCAAATGATTGTGATTGTCTTCCTTCCTTTTTGTCATTTGCTGATCTACGATCGCAAAGGAGTATGAATTCGTTCGTGAATGTTTCTTTCTTTTTTTGTTTGTTTCGCGTTTTCCCCCCCCCCCCCCCCCCCCCCCCCCGTTTTTTCCTGTGTGTCCCAAGGATATCTCCTGAACCGCTTGACATAATCACTTCACATTTTGTGTGGTGGTGTGTCACCTTCAGAGGAAGGCATCCGCGCATAAATTATCTATATCTGATGGAGAAATACATATATTTTTTTCCTATTCGTGTACAGGGGACTACGAATATACTAAGCCAAACTAATAAGAGCAGGGATAAATCCCGCTGCCTGGTATGGACAAATTGATAGCTAGGTTTTCCAAGTGTGTTCACCCCCTCCTCACCCTGTGCCCCCCAAACAAAAATGAAAAAAAAAGGGTAGGCGCTGCAATTGCGGCGACGCGCTCGCCGGGGGAGAGCAGCCCGAATTTCACAGAGATAAGTCTATGTGACTAGGATACATACCAAATACCAATAACAGGATTTCGTCAGATTCATGTAGACAGAAGAATCTCACGAGAATCGTGGCTCATAAATGTCACAATCGGATCGCATAAGGGATCGATCCGTAGGGGAAGACGGGGTAAAAAGCGCATGGGCGGGTAAGAATCCCACCCCAATTATCTCATGAAATGAAGCAAATTTCAGTCTCATTTTGCCCATGAGACGAGCGTTAATGTCTAGCATTCGTCTCATGGGCAAATTTGACTGACATTTTCTTTATTTCATGAGATAATTGGGGTGGGCTTCTTACCCGCCCATGCGCTTTTTACCCCGTCTTCCCCTATGCAGTGAGTCTGCCCCTTAAATCCCCCGTAATGAGAGATGTCATGATCATCTGCTTACAAGGCAATCACGCAGCACGGTGACAGTTTACTGGGCAATAGGGTTTAGAGAAGAAGCACGGCATGACCTTCTGTACGAGGGTCCACACCGCTATGTCCCACTCCCTCTTAGTGGTTACATGTCTATGACCACGGGTCCATATGGTTTTTAAAGACCCACCACGTCACGTGTCAAAACCACGGTTTTCACGTGTTTTCCCTCTTACAACTGGTAAGAAATCTTAAGAAATCTCTCTAGCATAAGCGGGAATGTGACACGTGACGTGGGGGGTCTTTAAGTCAAAGTGACCAATCCCAGGCCCGCTATGTCCACTCCTTCTAAGTGATTACATGTCTATGACCACGACATGTCTATGACCACGTGTCTATATGATTTTTAAGTCAACGTGACCACGCCCAGGCCCGCTATGTTCCACTCCCTCTAAGTGGTTACATGTCTATGACCACGTGTCTATTTGATTTTTAAGTCAAAGTGACCACTACGTCAAAGTGACCACTGGTCAGTAGCAGTGACCACTGGTCATCTGCATTATACAAGTGCATATAATAATCATCTGGTGACAGGAAATAAGCTGTTAAGAATGAAAATTTGATTTTTAAGTCGAAGTGACCACTGGTCATTGTCACTGGCCACGGGTCATCTACACTGTACGAGGTACCAAAAT
>CM065690.1:55805939-55813439 GCA_017654935.2 Phymorhynchus buccinoides | reverse complement strand
TTCTTCTTCTTCTTCTTCTTCTTCTTCTTCTTCTTCTTCTTCTTCTTCTTCTTCTTCTTCTTCTTTCTTCTTCTTCTTCTTCTTCTTCTTCTTCTTCTTCTTCTTCTTCTTCTTCTCTTCTTCTTCTTCTTCTTCTTCTTCTTCTTCTTCTTCTTCTTTCTTTTCTTCTTTTTCTTCTTCTTCTCTCTTTCTTCTTCTTCTTCTTCTTCTTCTTCTTCTTCTTCTTCTTTCTTCTTCTTCTTCTTCTTCTTCTTCTTCTTCTTCTTCTTCTTCTTTTCTTCTTCTTCTTCTTCTTCTTTTTCTTCTTGTTCTTCTTGTTCTTGTTCTTCTTCTTCTTCTTCTTCTTCTTCTTCTTCTTCTTCTTCTCTTCTTCTTCTTCTTCTTCTTCTTCTTCTTCTTCTTCTTCTTCCTCCTCTTTCTCTTCTTCTTCTTCTTCTTCTTCTTCTTCTTCTTTTCTTCTTCTTCTTCTTCTTTCTTCTTCTTCTTCTTCTTCTTCACGATTGCCCTCGCTCGCTTCCGCTTTCTTTATCCTCTTTCCCCTGTATTTCTCCCTCTCCCTCCTTCCTACCCTCTGTTACTATCTCTCTTTGTCTCTCTCTCGCGCGCGTGTATGTATGTATGTATGTATGTATGTATGTATGTGTGTGTGTGTGTGTGTGTGTGTGCGTGCGTGTGTGTGTGTGTGTGTGTATGTATGTATGTGTGTGTGTGTGTGTGTGTGTGTGTGTGTGTGTGTGTGTGTGTGTGTGTGTGTGTGTTGAATGTGTGTGTGTGTGTGTGTGTGTGTGTGTGTGTGTGTGTGTGTGTTGAATCTAATGTTAGTCCTTCTTTGAATTTTGGTTTCATAGTTCGTAAACATTTTTTTACTAAAGCACCCGCGCACGCACGCACACACACATACACACGCATGCACGCACGCACGCTTCGCCACTTTTTACCCCTGTCTCCCAGTGGAGTACAAAATGCCACCACTAAGCTGATGGTGGGTTTTCTGTACGAGTTGAAATGGTCTTCACTGTAGAAACAAAAACGTGAGAATAACACGTAAAAAGGAACATATTAATCCAATTAAAGTTCAATCTGATCATTTTGTTTTTGGTTTCTACCGAAGCACCGATACATTGCTTCCCATGGGTGTGGCATTACAACCATTCGAAGACAGGACTTGAAACACTAGCAGTTCCCAGAAAGTAGTGAATCCTGCATGTAATAGGGGAAGACGGGGTAAAAAGCGCATGGGCGGGTAAGAAGCCCACCCCAATTATCTCATGAAATGAAGCAAATTTCAGTCTCATTTTGCCCATGAGACGAGCGTTAATGTCTAGCATTCGTCTCATGGGCAAATTTGACTGAAATTTTCTTTATTGCATGAGATAATTGGGGTGGGCTTCTTACCCGCCCATGCGCTTTTTACCCCGTCTTCCCCTACGCTTTGTTCTAAAGAGAAAAAAAAGAAGTTGGGACGACATTTGCGGTTGCAAAACAGAAGAAAAGAAAAACCTAATAAAAACAAGAACTTGTAATGGATGGAAGACGTTTATTGCGCATATGTGTACATGTTACAGTCATACTCGGAATTCAGGCATTCACAATATTGCCTAAACATTTCAGGCATTTCCGAAAATGACCGTTTTGATCGGTCATTTTCAGAAATGCCTAAACATTTAGGCATTCACTGAAAATGACTGAAATATCAACACCATTTTTTCCCCTAGTTGACTGACGGTCAGTCAGATAGGGAAATGTTTATCTCCTATTTACCGAATCCGATTCTAATGTGTCGTTATTCTGGGTAGCATTACTGAGCACTACTAGCATGTGAGGTTTTGTGGATTTTTAAAACCAATTTCACTACTATTTGAATTATTTGTTTCAAGCCATTAAATACAACTTTTTTTGTGACAGTGTCTATTTGAACGCACGTGAATTATCACTATTTTGTGAAAGAGTTTTTGTAGATGCTAAAGATGTAACGGAGATAGAAGGAACGATGAAAGAAAAGGTGAGTGTGGGTGAGGATATAGTGAGGAGGCGGGTTCACAAGGTTTGTAAACAAAGGAAAGGCAGGCAATTTGCTGGTTAGCTTTGCTGGGCTTTTGAAGTGTATTGCCTCTTGTCTGTGAAGATTAGTGGGGCAGGCTTCCAACCCGACCTGAAGAATGCATTCCGTTTCATCTTAACCCTGCATGTTTTCCGTGTGATGGCTTTGTTGTCTAAAGCTGGCTCTAGCATGCAAACGCACACTCACAGACACACGAATACACGCGCGCTTACACACGCATGCACATACACACATGCGCGCGCACGCATACACACACACACACGCACACACGCACACACAAGCGTGCACGCACACACATACACGGTGTGTGTTTTTATGTCAAGATGAACAAAAAACCCACCTTGACTTGTCAGTTTATTGTTTAACCCTCAATGAAGATCATTAATTTTTGACTTGACTTCACACACACACACGCACGCACGCACGCACGCACGCACGCACACGCACGCACACGCACGCACACACGCACACACACACACACACACACACACACACACACACACACATGTACAGGCATACTCTTGCGCGTGCCCGCACCAGCGTAGGTTTACCTTTACGAAAGCCAACGCCATCTGCTCGGAGACGGGAGGGAACGCCAGAATAAGACAAAGGCCACCGGGCACACATCTAGATAGTCTTCCTATTGGGGATGTTTATCCTGCCCCACGCCCAAATTCTTCATTTAGACTGCGGTGAATGGGCCGGCACACTACATTACGATCCAATCCCAACGCGATGCGATTTGTGAGGCATTATTCTCGTGAAATGCAACTGTCTAAATGACACTGATGAACTACTAATTTTGTTCACTATATTTTGTAGTCAGTCCCCCGTACAGGAATCTTATAAAATAACAATATTTGTTGTTGTTGTATCATACATTTTATTGGATTCGTGTAATGGGGGTATAGGGGAGCATAGTGAGCCAGAACAGTGCAGTTATTGTCAGATGGTGTCAACGGTTTATAGCCAGGATGGCAGAGACTTGCGAATCGATGTTTTTGTGCGCGCGCGCGCGTGTATGTGCGTGCGCGTGAGTAAGTGCGTGTGTATGCGCGCTTGTGTGTGTGTGTGCGTGTGTGTTTCGCGCGTGTGGCTGCGTGTGTGCGCGTGAGTACATGCCTGCGTGTGCGCGCGCGTGCGTGTGTGTGCGTGCGTGTATGTGTATGCATATATGAACATACGCGCGCACGTGTGTGTGTGCAGGTGTGTCTGTGCGCGCGTGCAAGTTTCTGTATGTATGTCAGTGTGCGTGTGTATGCCAGTGTAGGCTGTGCCTTTACTCTCAAACAAAAGTAGAAAAAAAAGGTTTAATGTCCAGCGATCTGGAACAGGTACAATAATTACGGGGCATGTTTAATGATGCAGCTAGTGGGTCGAACTGGAACAGGTACAATAATTACGGGGCATGTTTAATGATACAGCTAGTGGGTCGATCTGGAACAGGTACAATAATTACGGGGCATGTTTAATGATACAGCTAGTGGGTCGATCTGGAACAGGTACAATAATTACGGGGCATGTTTAATGATACAGCTAGTGGGTCGATCTGGAACAGGTACAATAATTACGGGGCATGTTTAATGATACAGCTAGTGGGTCGATCTGGAACAGGTACAATAATTACGGGGCATGTTTAATGATACAGCTAGTGGGTCGATCTGGAACAGGTACAATAATTACGGGGCATGTTTAATGATACAGCTAGTGGGTCGATCTGGAACAGGTACAATAATTACGGGGCATATTTAATGATACAGCTAGTGGGTCGATCTGGAACAGGTACAATAATTACGGGGTTGTCTGATGATACAGCTAGTGGGTCGATCCTGGAGACACCGCAACGCCAGGAAATACCGGAGTAACCAACACTCTCGAACTCTCAGACCAAACAAGAATACATTCCGTTACGTGTAGAGTGGCACAGAGATAACGCGTTCGCCTCGTGTCAAGTAAACCCGAGTTCGAACCTGGGTACAGGGGATTTTTCCTCTCACTTTGCACTAGGCCTTACGGTCTGAATGTGGAGTCTTTCGGATGAGACGATAAACAGAGGTCCCGTGTGCCCATGCACTTAGCACACGTTAATCCCAGTGGCAACGAAAAAGTTGTCATTTGGTCAAAATTTACCCCCCCCCATACACACACACCTTTTCCTTCCTCATCCGTCACACAAAAATCGCATGCCAAAAAAACAAAAAATATGGGTGACATGCCTCTGGCTGCGACGCGTTCTCCAGGTGGGAGCAACCTGAATTTCACAGAGACGCCTCTGTGACTATAAGGCCGTGTACACACATAAGCGGATATGCCACGCGGAAACCCGTGCGCAATCCATAAACAAGTGAAACAAAGAAGGGAAAAGATTTGCGCACGTGTCCGAATTTCCCCTATATGCGTAAACTTTTATCCTTTTTTCTTCCACTTATTTAGGGTTTTCCGTACGGAACTTACGCGTCTAATGTGAACCCGGCTTAAAGTACCAAATACCAAATACCAAAAAATATATATCCACAGACTGCTCAATCAATATTTTGCAGAAACAAAAATCATAGTTCGGGTTTGGACACACAATCATTCTGCCAGCTTGGTAACTAGCTACGTACGCATCCTTGTGTTCGTTAATGATACACAGACAATTATTAATTCATCACGCATCACCAGAAGGGGGTGGGTGCATTCAGAAAATCGTATCAATCCACGTTGATTGGTTTGTCTTGTTCCAAGGTCCTCGTTACAGCCTGGACCAGTAATCAGTGATGGGTATGGGGGGGTGTTTAGTGATGTGGCAACACTATGTCGTCAGGCCCGTTCCTAGGAGATGGGTCTTGGATGCAATAATTATTATTGTGTTTGAAGAGCGCTGTGCTTTGTTGGTGTGTTTGTGCCTGTTTGTGTGTGTGTGTGTGTGTGTGTGTGTGTGTGTGTGTGTGTGTGTGTGTGTGTGTGTGTGTGTGTGTGTGTGTGTGTGTGTGTATGTGTGTGTGCGTGCGTGTGCGTGCGTGCGTGCGTGCGCGTGTGCGTGCGTGTGCGTGTGTTTGTGTATGTGTGCGTGTGTGTGTGCGTGCGTGTGTGAGTGCGAGTGCGAAGAGAGAGAGAGAGAGAGAGAGAGAGAGAGAGAGAGAGAGAGAGAGAGAGAGAGAGAGAGAGAGAGAGAGAGAGAGAGAGAGAGAGAGAGAAGAGAGAGAGACAGAGAATCAGAGACAGCCAGTTAAATAGGCATTCAGGCAGACAGACAAGAATCAGAGACAGGGCGAGAGATGGGGACAGAGACAGAGACAGCCAGTCATAAACAGGCATTCAAGCAGATAGACAGAGAGACAGAGACAGGGCGAAAACAGAGAGGGTGACAGAGACAGAGACACTGAAGAAACAGAGAGACAGTCATATAGACAGGCATTCAAGCAGATAGACAGAGGGACAGAGACAGGGCGAAAACAGAGAGGGGACAGAGACAGAGACAGAAGACACAGAGAGACAGTAAAGTCAGTGTAGGCTAGACTATAACCTCTCACAGCTGAGTTGTAAGTTACATTACAGGACCAGCCACACGTCCACTAAAACAGGCACAAGCTGATACGATGCGATTCAGGGCGAAAACAGATGAGGGTGACAGAGACAGAGACACAGAAGAAACAGAGAGACAGTCATATAGACAGGCAATTCAAGCATTTGTTCTTGGACAGCAACGTGATCAGAGAGGTGACAGAGACGTATCGTAGAGTCGTGAGACGATTTTAGTGGACGTGTGTCTGGCCCTTAAGAGTGGGAAATCACCTTGTTGCCATGGGGAAATAGAAATAGAGTCATGTGAATAGGCATTCAAGCAGATAACGTGTACACAGACCTTAAAGTACGACGTTACAGAGCTATTCACAATATATATTTAGATAGACAGATGGCAACACAGGGCGAGCTGTAAGTCATATTAAGAGAGTGGGCTATCAGAGTGTTGTAATGGGGAAGGCTCTATAAATATCACAGTGAGTTGTAATGTTAAAGGGCCAACGTGTACACAGACCTTTACCATTGTATTAGTTGTATTGATGTTCTTTCTCATACTAACATAATGACAGTGCTTGTTCAGAAGGTCACAGTGTCTCTCTAAAGTAGGCACCAACCATGCTAGTTGCCATTCTTCCCTCAAGTGGTACCAAAGGAGAACCTATGGTCCAAAGTCTTCCACAAAATCGATCAAAGTCTGCCTCCTCGGCTCACCACTTCATATTTTCTTCCTTCTTATAACCAGTTGTGGTGTAGTTGACGTGGATACTCTTGAATAGTTGTATTAGTTGTATTGATGTTCTTTCTCATACTAACATAATGACAGTGCTTGTTCAGAAGGTCACAGTGTCTCTCTAAAGTAGGCACCAACCATGCTAGTTGCCATTCTTCCCTCAAGTGGTACCAAAGGAGAACCTATGGTAAAATATGTCTTCCACAAAATCTGGCTGCGATCAAAGTCTGCCTCCTCGGTCACCACTTCATATTTTCTTCCTTCTTATAACCAGTTGTGGTGTAGTTACGTGGATACTCTTGAATAGTTCACAGTGTACGTGTTAGGCCATGTACTTACATAAGCGCATATTCCATGCGGAAACCCGTGCGCAATCCATAAATAAGTGAAACAAAGAAGGGAAAAGATTTGCGCACGTGTCCGAATTTCCCCTATATGCGTAAACTTTTATCCTTCTTTCTTCCACTTATTTAGGGTTTTCCGTACGGAACTTACGCGTCTAATGTGAACCCGGCCTTATGCAACTAACTATGGTGCTGTTACAAAGCAGAACTTTCCACCAAGGAGTAGTGTCATCAGTTCTGCATTCTGCGAAAGAAGTGCCACACACTCGGATAACAGAATAAATTTGAAAGAGGCAATAATTAATAGTAACTGGTTTTACTGGATTTTGTGAAGGACGCATGGTACACTGACTTATTTAACCCTTTCACCGCCAGCCATATTTCATCCCAAAATGCCCATTACAATTACCTGGGTAGAGAACAAAATCCATCTGCAGTATTGGGGATTCCTCTGTGGCATATGTAAAATAAGGTTGATCCTTGCTTCCCAAAACTAAGACAATAGGGTCTTTGGATAATAGACCCCAATTTGATGCCTTTTAGTGACATGGGTGTTAAATCACTGTGGTGCTAAAATGCGACTTTGGCGGTGAAAGGGTTAAAGTCAACGACGGATTTATAGTGGAATTTCACTCACACATTCGTAAATTGACTCACAAAGACATTGATAGCAGTAACGCACTCACACATGCTTTTAATGACTCAAAAGGGCATTGGTTACACATACTTATTATATTATTTTTTTAAAGACAAACACACCCGCTTCCATTCATCCCCTGAACGTTTGAAACGAGATTAAGCATCCTCTTCACGTGTGATTAAAATGTCATATTTATTTAGTTTTTTCTTGGATTCTC
>CM065690.1:55773439-55778439 GCA_017654935.2 Phymorhynchus buccinoides | reverse complement strand
ACGGGTACACCTCCACAAACATGAATGACCAGACGGGTACACCTCCACAAACATGAATGAACAGACGGGTACACCTCCACAAACATGAATGAACAGACGGGTACACCTCCACAAACATGAATGAACAGACGGGTACACCTCCACAAACATGAATGAACACACGAAGATAAAGTAATAGTGAAATGCAGACAGAGACAAACAGATAGACAGAGACAGAGATAGACAGAGATGCAGAGGCAGACAGACAGAGTCAAGCAGATAGACAGACAGATACAGAGGCAGATAGACAGAGGCAAACAGATAGTCAGAGACATAGAGAGACAGAGATAAAGAGTTAGACAGACAGAGAGAGACAGAGATAAAGAGGCAGACAGACAGAGACAAACATATAGACAGATAGAGATATAGAGGCAGACAGACAGACGGACAGAAACAAGAGACAAATAACGGATAGAAATGTCAATATCAAAAGTTCACACGCACGCTTCGATGAGAAATTATAAAAACGCTGTGAAAATGCCAAACAGAGACAATAATTATGATGAATATGTCATGTCTTGACAGACATTAGGATGGACAGGGCAGAATACCACACGTGTTATCAATCGCGGCTGCAACGCCACGCAAATGCCACAGAGACATCACTAAAAACAAAATGTTACTTTATAAAAATGATTTGTTCTGTCCGTTTATTTCTTCCCAACATTTCTTTCAGCATGCCGGGGCAGAATTACCGTACGATTTCGTCGACACCTCAAAGGTCATTACTTTAAAGGTGGACCCTGACGGATGAGTTTGTTGTTGCTTGAAACACGTCGAGATCACCAGAAAGACAGCCTTTTCAAGGATCGGAAAAAACACTCACTTTGCTCTGGTTTCCTAGAAATCGAACCATCAAAACGGCGATTCCTCCTTGGCGGAGATGCCGGAGAGACAAGCCATTGATTTATGTTTGGATGGGCTGGGTGGAGGCCACTCATTGTGGTTGAAGCTGTTTCTTCTTTGTAGCGCAGTAACAAACACAAATGAGGCTATTTCCTTTGTTGTGAGCGAAACTCATTTTGGTAAACTGATTTAAATATAAAAATAAAAACATAAAAAGGCTTTTATTGTGGAAATTTCGTGCAAACGATTTGGTCTAAGCTCAGGCGGCCATTAGAAAAGAGAAGTCACATATCTTCTCTTTCACTGAAATAATGTCTTCCAGCACCTCCGCCAAAGTAGAATCGCCGATTTGACGGTTTGATTTCTAGGAAACCAGAGCAAAATAAGTGTTGCGATCTCTGTAAAGGGTGTTTCCCTGGTGATGACGTGTTTCTTGCAAAAACGCATCTGTGAGGGTGCCCCTTTAAAACAATCAAACAAAGATAAAGAGGGTAACAAGAAAAAGAAAGAAAGAAAGAAAGAAAGACGCAAGATAAACGATGTACTTTCTGTACTGAAAGAGAAGTCATTGATTAGTTTGTATGCATCATCTTAGGGTTGAACAGAAAACCGCCTCTGGTGGAACTACACAGAACCAAGAGCCGCGATTTTCACGTTGAAAATGTCATGACTGACAGTTTAAAATGTCGCACAAACAAAAAGAATGTTTGTTGAGTAAGCGTATTGTCGACAGTTCTCGTTGCCTTTTCAGAGTTCAGAAAGTCCTGATTTGACGTCATTGCAAAGACGAGTTTTAAACTAAGATTTTAAGCTAGTCTTTTTTTTAATTCATAAAAAAAAGACAATTGTTGAATGTGCATTTTGTCTCAACACGTATATCACGCGTGTAGGAGTTACAACACTGCAAAGTGAATGATTCACAAACCTGGGTTTGGTGTTTGATGTGCGAGCATGGATGTTGGACACATCCAGATTTGAATAGAGTAGACGCTTGTCCAACTAACATTGTATTCGAAATATAAAACAAAGTGTATCAATTGGAAGCATGCGGGTTGACTTTTCTTGTGGAACTTAGAGTGTAATCAGCAGACTAATAGTGAAACGATTGCAGCCACGCCAGCGGTGTTATTGTGATGATAGCGCGTTCGACCCCTTCGTATCAGAGGATCGATGAACAGGAGTGCCATGGGAATATTTGTATTCGGTAGCCAGTGTTACGGATGAATGCTCTGGCTCACAGATCCCTCTCACAGACAACCCAACCACAAGGAAACACGATGAGAGCTGGACGGCATTAGAGAACCAGAGTTTGTGTTCGTATCAACAACAAACAGACAGGCGTAAGGCGCACTAAAGGGAGAACATATGGCGTGATCCGATTCAGTTCCCGCGTCGTGGGGGTGGTAACAAACATGTTCTGATCAGATTCAGGTCTTACACCGTCGGCTTCTGGATGTGTTTGTCGTTTTCGAATGTTCAACATGATCTGGTCGGATTCGGTTTGTGCATAGTCCGTCAACTTCGCTGTGTGTTTATGGCCTTTGCTTTTCAGCATGATCTGAAGAGGTCCAGTTCTTACTTCGTCGCCTTCAGCTTTTAATTGTCAACATGAATCGCGCACACCAACCATTTTTAACAGCGTAACAACAACAACAACAAGAACAACAATCAACTATCTACATCAACCCACTCACCACATTACTTCCCCTGGTCATCACCTCCCACAATTCGCTCCCCTGAAAACAATGGAAGGTCAAGGTGACGGCCAGCAGAAGAAACCCTCAGGGGATCGTGCCTTACCTCCAGAATCAGGAGGAGGAGTAGAAGGAGGAGTAGAAGGAGAAGGGGGATGGGCAGGAGGAGGAGGAGATAAGCGAGGCAAAAAAGCCAACAAAAGAGGCTTCCTGCGCAGACACAAATCCAAACAGTACATGTCGGGGAACGGGTTCCCCAACATGGTTCAGGAATCCCTGGACGGGTCTGGTGCCACGTCCTCCTCCTCCACCGCCTTCATCCCCTCCATAGACTCCAAGATCCTGTCGCCCCAGACGGATCGCACCTACAACGAAATGCTGCAGAGCCGCATGTCCAACAACCAGTCGCATTTCTCCCGCATCCATTCCAAAAATTCCATTCAGTCCCGGGTGTACAATTTCTTGGAGAGGCCCACGGGGTGGAAGTGCTTCATCTATCATTTCACCGTGTGAGTATGATGATGTTTTGTGTTTTGTGTGGATTGGTGGTGGTATTGTTGTTGTTGGTGGTGGTGGGTTGGTGGTTGTGGTGTGTGTGTGTGTGTGTGTGTGTGTGTGTGTGTGTGTGTGTGTGTGTGTGTGTGTGTGTGTGTGTGTGTGTGTGTCTGTCTGTCTGTCTGTCTCTGTGTGTGTGAGTGTGTGTGTGTGTGCGTGTGCGTGTGCGCGCGTGTGTTTTCATTTAACGTCTATCCACTTCTCGTGTTATTAGACGGTGTGTTGTGTGTGTGTGTGTGTGTGTGTGTGTGTGTGTGTGTGTGTGTGTGTGTGTGTGTGTGTGTGTGTGTGTGTCTTTTCATTTAACGTCTATCCACTTCTCGTGTTATTAGACGGTGGTGTGTGTGTGTGTGTGTGTGTGTGTGTGTGTGTGTGTGTGTGTGTGTGTGTGTGTGTGTGTGTGTGTGTGTCTTTTAATTTAACGTCTATCCACTTCTCGTGTTATTAGACGGTGTAGTGTGTATGTATGTGTGTGTGTGTGTGTGTGTGTGTGTGTGTGTGTGTGTATGTGTGTGTGTGTGTGTGTGCGCGTGCGCGCGCGCGCGCGCGTGTGTGTGTCTTTGTCTGTCTGTCTGTCAATCTATCATGACTATGTTGTGTCACTGTATGCCTGCACGTGCGTATGTACCTTTGTATGTTCGCATGTATGTGTGAGCGTGTGCGTAAGTGCGTGCACGCGCGTGTAAGTGTGTGTTTGTGTGTGTAGCTGTCTATATGTCTGTCTGTGTACCTGTGAGTTCGCATGTGTTTATGTGTGCGCGCGTGTATGCATATGTGTATGTATGCATGTATGAATGTATGTATGTATGCCAGCGTGTGTCTATTTATGTGTATGCATACGATTGTCTGTGTGCTGCTGAGACGTTAGCATTTCTGTTCCCTTCTTTTCCCACTTCATTGTTATCTTACTTTTATTGTTATTCTTCTGTGTGTGTGTGTGTGTGTGTGTCATTCGCTTTGTGTATGTGGATGCTTGTTCTCCATCCTTGATATTTTGCTGCAAAGAGTGTTTGATAGCGTAATACATTGTTTCATTGTTTTAAACCGTGTTTACCAATTAGCTTCCTTTCCTTCAGTAACTTTGCACTGTTGCCTTTGGGGAATACGGAATATTGTGTTGTTTTTTCTTCATTTAAGATTTTGCTGATTATTTAAACACACTTTCTCACTTTCTTTCATCAGACTGAGCAAGTGTGTGTGTGTGTGTGTGTGTGTGTGTGTGTGTGTGTGTGTGTGTGTGTGTGTGTGTGTGTGTGTGTGTGTGTGTGTGTGTGTGTGTGTGTGTGTTAGAGAGAGAGAGAGAGAGAGAGAGAGAGAGAGAGAGAGAGAGAGAGAGAGAGAGAGAGAGAGAGAGTGTGTATGTGTGTGTGTGTGTGTGTGTATGAGAGAGAGAGTGTGCGTGTGTGTGTGTGTGTATGTGTGTGTGTATGTGTGTGTGTGTGTGTGCGTGCGTACGTGCGCGCGCGCGCGCGCGCGCGCGCGCGCGCGTGTGTGTGTGTGTGTGTGTGTGTGTGTGAGAGAGAGAGAGGGAGGGTGGGTTGGTGGGTGGTGGTGAGGTTACATGTGTGTGTGTGTGTGTGTGTGTGTGTGTGAGAGAGAGAGAGAGGGAGGGTGGGTTGGTGGGTGGTGGTGAGGTTACATGTGTGTGTGTGTGTGTGTGTGTGTGTGTGTGTGTGAGAGAGAGAGAGGGAGGGTGGGTTGGTGGGTGGGTGGTGAGGTTACATGTGTGTGTGTGTGTGTGTGTGTGTGTGTGTGTGTGTGAGAGAGAGAGAGGGAGGGTGGGTGTGGTGGGTGGTGGTGAGGTTACATGTGTGTGTGTGTGTGTGTGTGTGTGTGTGTGTGTGTGTGTGTGTGTGTGTGTGTGTG
>CM065690.1:55753439-55765939 GCA_017654935.2 Phymorhynchus buccinoides | reverse complement strand
GGCTCGTCAGATGGTTGTAAGAAATACAAGTGGTTGAATTGCTCTAAATGGCAGACAGAGAGAAGTAGGGTTTTACATGAAATTACAAGACTCCCACTCTCATCAGTCTGACCAAAGGGTTCAGGATTATTTGACACTTGTATTTTATTTACTCCCAAAATCTGCATAAGATTATGCAACAATAATAATAAAGCAGCTCAATGGCGCCAAAACAAAATATGGTTAAAACACAATGAAATCCGAAAGGATTCACAAGACTTTTGTCTTTCTATAAGGTTCGCCCCATGCCGGAAGGGTTACTAATTATCTTCGGTGTCCGTAGGAAAGTTCAAATGATTGGCGCAGTCAGGTGGACTTAGCTGTTTGAAGTTCTGGGCTTGCTCGTCAGGTGAGAGTAGCTCCCAGTCGTTCCGATTACGGCTTCGCGGGATGGCACGGTTCAGGCGTGGTCTCCTCGCGGATTCTGGGTGCGGGTCGTCTTGGCGACAGTCCCGTCTTGGTGCGTGGTGGAGTCCGGGATGATCTTCCGGCCCACGATGCCCTGCTGATAATCACAGGAGAAGGTGGATGTAGATCTCTATGGCTTAGAGACAAGGGGCTTCAGTCGGCAGGGCATTAGTGAATCCCAACCGGCTAGAAGGTGTCCCTTGTACAATAGCACTAATTAATAAATAAACTGAATTTCAGTTAACAAACTGAGATCAGTAAAACATAAAAGGTGATCAATCCAACATCACTCTCCATCCAACACCTGGAAAGGAATGGTATCATAAAGTGCAAGATTGCGGCCCATAGGTTTCCTACTAAAAATAGTGCAAGATTGCGGCCCATAGGTTTCCTACTAAAAATAGACAAATGGGTTAGTAGGCATAAACTCCGGTTCTGGTACCAAAAGTGTTCAAGTCAAAAACACACACACACAAATAATCAGTGCACATAAATAGAATAGAATGTTTACCACTTCTTTTCTATAACATATCTATCTACTCCTTATTCATCATTGAACATAGGATCTAGATCAAAACTAGAGTCAAACAAACAACCAGTCTCAATCACCAGTCATCAATAAGACTTACTAGGTGGGCTATTCTGGCTGGGAGAGGTGTTGCTCTAGTCAGTTTCAGCGTCTTGTGTGACAAACTTTTTCTCACTACGCCAATTATAGCCTTCACTTTCAAACAATGAAAGCCTGCTATTGGTTTATAGCAGTCGACACGTCACAAGATGCTGTTCTAAAAGTATCGAACAATCACGCGCCTATTACATCCTTATCACGTGCCGGATTCAAATCCTTCTCGTGCTCGGAACGGCAAAACCATCTTCAAAGGGAGATAACCTCGGTTGTCACTTTCTTGTGATGGGTAATGACACGGTGTCTTACAAAGGGAACCGACTCTTGATATCACTATCTCGTGATGAGACGGTAGATAAGGGGGGGGGGGGGGGTGAAGGGAGATAACCTCGGTAGGTGGTACGTGCTGACCGGGGAGACAAATTGACCTTCAAAAGGGACCAATCCTGGAATCGGCATTCTTTAGATGGTGGGTGGCAATTAACGTGGCGGCCAAGTAAAGAAAAGAAAAGGAGGGGGGGGTGAAGGGGTAGATAAAGAAAGAGGGGTCTAAAGAAAGAGGGGTCGCGCGGGACACTTACGTCACAAGCACCACGAAAGTGTCAAACTGACCTTTCGGAGAGTATTATACATATAAAAACATCAGACAAAAGTATTTCTAATAATACAAGAACCAGTCTTGCATCTTTTTCCATTCCAGAGCTAAGAGCATTTAAAGTTAGTAGGGTGAGCGTCGGCCATTTTAATAAAACACAGTCTAAAGTGTAACCTAGCTGAAGAACCTGCATGGACCTACTCATTTTAAAACACTTATAAGACCATTATGAGACCATACTAAAGGTTATCCTTTATAAATATGAACGAACAGATATTGGAGAAAACGAAAATACCCATAACTCAAAATTGATATGCCACTTGTGAGAAACAAGCCTAGCGACTTAATGTCCCTTTCGTGGTGCTGGGTCACATCTATTCGAAATATCTCCATGTATGGACATGCGGATTATGTGATTTGGAAACCATGGCCATCAAGCCACAATAGAGGTAAAAGTCACATACCCTGCGGCAGTGGGCATTGCCGTAGCCCGGCTGTCACCAGTGCTCTCTAATGCACGCTTTCCGTTTTCTGCTCTCTCAGTAAATGTCACCATTAGCGTCTGCTAGCTTGTCCGACATACTCTGACGCCATTCATGATTGAAGCCGTGAGCGAGAGGAGCATCGATTTGTGGTTGTCTCTATTCTTGTCGATGTTAATGGGGTCAGCATGTTTTGCTTCAACATTTTGTGTCGTCTATTATATTCATGTCGATGTTAATGGAGTCAGCATGTTTGGGTTCAACATTTTGTGTCGTCCATTATATTCATGTCGATGTTAATGTGGTCAGCATGCTTGGGTTCAACATTTTGTGTCGTCTATTATATTCATGTCGATGTTAATGTGGTCAGCATGTTTGGCTTCAACATTTTGTGTCGTCTATTATATTCATGTCGATGTTAATGTGGTCAGCATGTTTGGGTTCAACATTTTGTGTCGTCTATTATATTCATGTCGATGTTAATGGTGTCAGCATGTTTGGGTTCAACATTTTGTGTCGTCTATTATATTCATGTCGATGTTAATGCGGTCAGCATGTTTGGGTTCAACATTTTGTGTCGTCTATTATATTCATGTCGATGTTAATGTGGTCAGCATGTTTGGCTTCAACATTTTGTGTCGTCTATTATATTCATGTCGATGTTAATGGTGTCAGCATGTTTGGGTTCAACATTTTGTGTCGTCTATTATATTCATGTCGATGTTAATGGTGTCAGCATGTTTGGGTTCAACATTTTGTGTCGTCTATTATATTCATGTCGATGTTAATGTGGTCAGCATGTTTGGCTTCAACATTTTGTGTCGTCTATTATATTCATGTCGATGTTAATGCGTGTCAGCATGTTTGGGTTCAACATTTTGTGTCGTCTATTATATTCATGTCGATGTTAATGCGGTCAGCATGTTTGGGTTCAACATTTTGTGTCGTCTATTATATTCATGTCGATGTTAATGGAGTCAGCATGTTTGGGTTCAACATTTTGTGTCGTCTATTATATTCATGTCGATGTTAATGCGGTCAGCATGTTTGGGTTCAACATTTTGTGTCGTCTATTATATTCATGTCGATGTTAATGCGGTCAGCATGTTTGGGTTCAACATTTTGTGTCGTCTATTATATTCATGTCGATGTTAATGGAACAGCATGTTTGGGTTCAACATTTTGTGTCGTCTATTATATTCATGTCGATGTTAATGGTGTCAGCATGTTTGGGTTCAACATTTTGTGTCGTCTATTATATTCATGTCGATGTTAATGGTGTCAGCATGTTTGGGTTCAACATTTTGTGTCGTCCATTATATTCATGTCGATGTTAATGTGGTCAGCATGTTTGGGTTCAACATTTTGTGTCGTCTATTATATTCATGTCGATGTTAATGGTGTCAGCATGTTTGGGTTCAACATTTTGTGTCGTCTATTATATTCATGTCGATGTTAATGGTGTCAGCATGTTTGGGTTCAACATTTTGTGTCGTCTATTATATTCATGTCGATGTTAATGGTGTCAGCATGTTTGGGTTCAACATTTTGTGTCGTCTATTATATTCATGTCGATGTTAATGGAGTCAGCATGTTTGGGTTCAACATTTTGTGTCGTCTATTATATTCATGTCGATGTTAATGGTGTCAGCTTGTTTTGCTTCAACATGTTGTGTCATATATTCTATTCTTGGAATTAAACGGTTTGAGAATTGGCGATAAGTGTATATGAGAATACTCTGTGAAAATATTTTGTAGTAGAGGAAATTGTGTTTCGTCTCTTACTGTGTTATTTTTTTTAATGAGTCATTCTATTTTGTTGTGCAACACCACACATTCACACACACACGCGCACGCACGCGCACGCACGCACACCACACACACACACACACACACACACACACACACACACACACACACACACACACACACACACACACACACACACAGACATACACGCATGTATGCATGCATGCATGCACGCACACACACAAACACACATGCACACACGCACGCACAGAGAGAGAGAGAGAGAGAGAGAGAGAGAGAGAGAGAGAGAGAGAGAGAGAGAGAGAGAGAGAGAGAGAGAGAGAGAGAGAGAGAGAGAGAGAGAGAGAGAGAGAGAACGAGAGAGAGAGAGAGAGAGAGAGAGGAGAGAGAGAGAGAGAGAGAGAGAGAGAGAGAGAGAGAGAGAGAGAGAGAGAGAGAGAGAGAGAGAGAGAGAGAGAGAGAGAGAGAGAGAGAAAACAGGGAGACAGGGAGACAGAAAGAGAAAATGAGAGAGCCAGAGAAAGACAGAATGTAGCTGTTTATGGAAGCACATATATAACAGAAACACTAGTTACTGAACTACAAACCATCCTCCCTTGCTGTAAAATGCGAACACTTTATCCCCATCCTTAGAAATCTGACAATCATGGCCATCACACCAGAACAAGGGTGAAAGTCAAAGACCCTGCGGCAGTGGGCATTGCCGTAGCCCGGCTGTCACCAGTGCTCTCTAATGCACGCTTTCCGCTTTCTGCTATCTCAGTAAATGTCACCATTAGCGTCTGCTAGCTTGTCCGACATGCTCTGACGCCAGTCATGATTGAATCTGTGAAACAGAACATCACCTATGTGAATCTGTGGCTTCGAAGTGAATGTTGTTGGTATAAATGGGATTGGTGTGTGTGTGTGTGTGTGGTGTGTGTGTGTGCGTGTGCGTGTGCGTGTGCGTGTGTGTGTGTGTGTGTGTGTGCGTGTGCGTGTGTGCGCGCGTGCGCGTGCGTGCGTGCGTGCGTGAGTGAATGCTTTCCATTGAAGCCGTTGTTTTCTGTTTTGCGGGTTATTGAGAACCTTTAGATTCTAAGTAAGAGAATAAGAATCCAGGGATGCTTTATATAGCAATAAACAACATACTTTATTGGATTCTAGGGATATTATTTTTGTGTTTATTCTACACTTCGTTCATTGCACCGATTATTGCTGTGTTTGTTTGTTTGTATATTAATGTGTTTGTTTGTTTTCTCTGAAAGTAAGAAGAGACGATAAGTGGTTGAATGATACGCTTGAAACAATATCAACGCTTACACTTTGGAACTTTTACGTTTGAAATGGGAAATAGTTGAACGGAAAGGCTAGTGAATCATATAGCTGGATCTTGTTATTACTATATTTAGAGATTTGACTCTTAAAAAGGGCACTGGGAAACTTGAATTTTCTCATCTAAAGAAAATGAGTGAATAAACACACTAACTTGAGATAAGAAAGGACGGGGATACTGGCCGTGGGGTTGGTATTTACAACGGATCTATTTTGAAAGAATATGTAGAGCACTTCAATTTATAGCAGAATGAATGTTGAAAGGTACCCCTTTTTATTTAAGGTACACACTTTTTCGTTTGTCATGCTACAATAATTGATATGGTAAACAATTTGTAACGTATACGTAAAATACATACCACATGTTGGGGTTTTTTGCTTTTTTTTAACGATGTCCTCGTTCACCTTTACTCACAATAACACAATACTACAATGATAACGATGTCCTCATTCACCTTTACTGACAATAACACAATACTACAATGATAACGATGTCCTCATTCACCTTTACTGACAATAACACAATACTACAATGATAACGATGTCCTCATTCACCTTTACTTACAATAACACAATACTACAATGATAACGATGTCCTCATTCACCTTTACTGACAATAACACAATACTACAATGATAACGATGTCCTCATTCACCTTTACTTACAATAACACAATACTACAATGATAACGATGTCCTCATTCACCTTTACTTACAATAACACAATACTACAATGATAACGATGTCCTCATTCACCTTTACTTACAATAACACAATACTACAATGATAACGATGTCCTCATTCACTTTTACTTACAATAACACAATACTACAATGATAACGATGTCCTCATTCACCTTTACTTACAATAACACAATACTACAATGATAACGATGTCCTCATTCACCTTTACTTACAATAACACAATACTACAATGATAACGATGTCCTCATTCACCTTTACTTACAATAACACAATACTACAATGATAACGATGTCCTCATTCACCTTTACTTACAATAACACAATACTACAATGATAACGATGTCCTCATTCACCTTTACTCACAATAACACAATACTACAAAGATAACGATGTCCTCATTCACTTTTACTTACAATAACACAATACTATAATGATAACGATGTCCTCATTCACTTTTACTTACAATAAAACAATACTTTTTTTTCATATGTATTATTCGTTTATTATTATCTTCCTGCGTCGCAACCGAAATAAGACAGCAGGGACAAGGACTATTAACCACACGAAATAGGTCAACAATGATACCATTGACATCAACAGGATAGCAACAAAGGGGAGGGGCGGGGATCTACCATCCCCTCAATCGGACACCCCCACCCCCACCCCCCACAATATAGATACCAACATGCTTAAATTAAAAAAACAAAACAAAATGAACAACAACGTTTCGGGGAAAACAATGTTTCTTAACTTGCCAAATTGAACAGCATGCACAGACAAGATTCTAAAAAACAAAAACAAATCTTTAATGGAGGATGGAAGAGGAACTATGAGCCTCAAACTTTAAGAACTTGTTCCAGCTATTCGATGCGCCGCACCAAATTCCATTCTTAACCGTGCCGGGCCATTTGGTACCTCACCCCATTCACCCTCAGGGCCATTTAGTACCTCGCCCCATTCACCCTCAGGGCCATATGATACCTCGCCCCATTCACCCTCAGGGCCATATGATACCTCGCCCCATTCACCCTCAGGGCCATTTGGTACCTCACCCCATTCACCCTCAGGGCCATTTAGTACCTCGCCCCATTCACCCTCAGGGCCATTTGGTACCTCGCCCCATTCACCCTCAGGGCCATTTGGTACCTCGCCCCATTCACCCTCAGGGCCATTTGGTACCTCACCCCATTCACCCTCAGGGCCATTTGGTACCTCGCCCCATTCACCCTCAGGGCCATTTGGTACCTCGCCCCATTCACCCTCAGGGCCATTTGGTACCTCGCCCCATTCACCCTCAGGGCCATTTGGTACCTCGCCCCATTCACCCTCAGGGCCATTTGGTACCTCGCCCCATTCACCCTCAGGGCCATTTGGTACCTCGCCCCATTCACCCTCAGGGCCATTTGGTACCTCGCCCCATTCACCCT
Organism: Phymorhynchus buccinoides; assembly: GCA_017654935.2. Lineage (NCBI taxonomy): Eukaryota > Metazoa > Mollusca > Gastropoda > Neogastropoda > Raphitomidae > Phymorhynchus > Phymorhynchus buccinoides. The sequence continues at coordinate 55,758,577 of CM065690.1, read as the reverse complement.
CAGGGCCATTTGGTACCTCACCCCATTCACCCTCAGGGCCATATGATACCTCGCCCCATTCACCCTCAGGGCCATTTGGTACCTCACCCCATTCACCCTCAGGGCCATTTGGTACCTCGCCCCATTCACCCTCAGGGCCATATGATACCTCGCCCCATTCACCCTCAGGGCCATTTGGTACCTCGCCCCATTCACCCTCAGGGCCATTTCGCGCGATTCCCCTCACCCTCAGCATCTCGTCCGTCCAGATCCCCTCTCAATTCTTCATCAGTCAGGTATCTTTCGTACTATTTAGTAAGTCAAGTCAAGTTAAAATTATCTTTATTGACGATAAAGGAATAAGCTAAACAAAGCTTTTTTCATCCTATCGTCATAAATAATTGAGAAACACAACTGAAGCAAACAAGATGAAAAACAAAAACCGTAAAAAAAAATCAATTTGCAATGAAAAATATAAAAACAAATACACATATGTTCCGCAAGCACAATACGATAATCATGTACAGAATACTGACAAAAGTAATCATAGTGGAAAGGGAGAGGAGAAGAAGAAGTTGGAAACAAAACAGTGACTATGTAACGCGAGCAAGTAGTCCTAGAGCCAGGAACTCAGGTAAGGAGAGGCGTGGCTGGCACCAAAAGAATGCAGTGCCAATATCTAACCTGGATTGTTTTTTTGTTTTTTTATTGAACATTTTTTTCCACGCAATTTGCATAAAACATAATTCACAAACATAACTGAAAAATGAAACATAAGTGTTAATCGCTCACGTAATGTTTTCTTTTCTTATATTATCATAATACTTTTGTTGAAAATATATTGAAAAATAAACAAAATAAGAAAAAGCATTCATAAGCATACAACACAATTGCACAAGTTTACATACACATACACACACGTACACGCACAGAGAGACAGAGAGAGAGAGAGAGAGAGAGAGAGAGAGAGAGAGAGAGAGAGAGAGAGAGGGAGAGAGAGAGAGAGATACACATTCACCCTATCTTATTTCAATGTTAACATTGTGGAGTGGAAAAAGACAAGGTTCAAGCTTAATTTAAAAGTACACGTGGACTATCTTTAACAAAATTTACTGGCCTATTTCAATTTATTGAATCGGGAAACAAATAATGAAAAACAGAAGAACTAGCAACCTGGAGTTTTTATTTGTTTAAATGGCCAATGTCTCTGGATGTAATAATAAAAAGAGATGTGACAGCATTGTGAGTCGAGTAGTTAGGTTAAGCATGCGTTTGCGAGCGTTATTGTTCAAAGAGCTCTTTGTGTAAAATAGCTCGGGGTGGGGGTGATTAATCACTAGTTCTAGTGCACCCATTGGGAAGATTTACTTAAAAGAGAGCGAGAGAGAGAGAGAGAGAGAGAGAGAGAGAGAGAGAGAGAGAGAGAGAGAGAGAGAGAATACGAATATGAATGTTTTATTGATGGTAAAAAGGATAAGCTACAATAGCTTCTTTGCACCTGGCCCTCTCACTCACACACTCACACCATGCATCAGGCAAAGACAAATTGACATAAAAACAATAAAGTCAAGAAAATGAAACAAACATTGGCACAAGAAATAATTGACAGATAATTAAAATGGGAATTGAAAGCAAACATGGATAATAATGAGCAGTGCTGAACTTGAATTGGTGGTTTGAATTGATTACGAAAAAAGGACATTTCTGAGACAAATGACAATTTTTCAGAATAATAGCACTTTTAAGGACGAAGAAGAAAAAAAAGATAAGATGGGAATATCTATAGAGATAGATAGATAGAGAGACAGGGAGAGAGAGACAGAGAGAGAGAGAGAGAGAGAGAGAGAGAGAGAGAGAGAGAGAGAGAGAGAGAGAGAGAGAGAGAGAGAGAGAGAGAGAGAGAGAGAGAGAGAGAGAGAGAGAGAGAGAAGAGAGAGAGAAAACTTGAAAACTTGAAAACTTTTAACTTTAAAAACTCTTTATTTTTCAAGGATAAAGATTTTAGGCTACGCCTAGTCTTCCAATCTGTCCTTGGTACATATACGAACATAGAATACAAACATGGCAAGGCATGATATTACACATACAGATTTGAACATAAAGGTAGCACCTTTGTACATATACAAACATAGAATACAAACATAGAGAGAGAGAGAGAGAGAGAGAGAGAGAGAGAGAGAGAGAGAGAGAGAGAGAGAGAGAGAGAGAGAGAGAGAGGGAGGGAGGGAGGGAGGGAGGGAGGAAGAAAGAGGGAGAGACAGAGACAGACGAGCAGACACAGAGACTGCCGTGCGATAAATGAAACCACCAATACTAATCTGCTACCCATTGACAATAAACAGTCTGCATGCTATTACTATGTCACGAATGTAACAGTATACGTTTCTTCTTTGTGTCCTTTATCATTTAATGATTTATTTTATGCGTACCTTTGAATTGTGTTTGTCCGTATGCAACATTCCCTTCAGTATGGGGCTTTTGGTCTTAATCTGATTTTTAAAAAAATCGCATTTGCATACCCATCTTCAATGACGCCTCACTTCTCCCTCTCAACTTGAACTTACGATATATCAAATGCAGTGGATGCAGATGTAGTTCTGGCGTGGTTGTAATCAGCATGGTCATAATAATTCCCGCTTCCTTCAGAGTCGTTCTCTTAATGCACACGTTGCCAGCCCTATCTGTAATTGTCATCGTTAGACTCCTGGTGTCCCTGAACCGCTATGTAGCTGGCTCGGTCTCTCTGTCTTTGCCTGTTTATCTCTGTCTCAGAGCCTCTATGCATCTGTCTCTCTCTCTCTGTCTCTCTCGTTATGTGTCTCTCTGTGTCTCTGTGTGTGTCTCTCTCTCTCTCTGTCTCTCTCGTTATGTGTCTCTCTGTGTCTCTGTGTGTGTCTCTCTCTGTCTCTGTCTCTCTCTCTGTCTCTCTCTCTCTCTCTCTCTGTGTCTCTCTTTCTCTCTGTCTCTCTCTCTCTGTGTTTGTCTCTATCTGTGTGTCTCTCTCTATCTCTGTCTCTATCTTTCTGTGTTTGTCTCTATCTGTGTGTGTGTCTCTCTCTCTGTCTCTCTCTCTATCTCTGTCTCTATCTCTCTGTGTTTGTCTTTCTCTGTCTGTCTGTGTCTCTCTCTGTGTGTGTCTCTCTCTCTAATATGTGAATTCACATGTTAGTTTTCTTGTTTGGCCACAAGGCTAAGTGTAAAAAAACCAATGCTTATCTCATTACCCTGCATAAATAAAAATTCGTTTCGTTTCGTCTCTCTCTCTCTCTCTCTCTCTCTCTCTCTCTCTCTCTCTCTCTCTCTCTCTCTCTCTCTCTCTCTCTCTCTCTCTCTCTCTCTCTCTCTCTCTCTCTCTCTCTCTCTCTCTCTCTCTCTCTCCTCTCTCTCTCTCTCTCTCTCTCTCTCTCTCTCTCTCTCTCTCTCTCTCTCTCTCTCTCTCTCTCTCTCTCTCTCTGTGGTAGGAGATTTATGGGCACGGGTTTGCTTGTCATTCCTTGGCATTGTTGTCGCTGATGTTGAGGATGACAATACGATGGCTTGGAGTCAAAACGGTCTACCTTTAGATAGTCCATTGACATATTATTGGATTTATTGCAAAGCTAATAACTTCTATCAAACAATGACTGCATAAATATAAACAGGGGGTTATGCTTTTTGTCCTTTGCCGATCTACGAAGTAGATCGCAAAGGAGTATGTTTTCGTTCGGGTGTTTCTTTTTTCTTTTTTTTCCTGTCTGTCTGTCCCAAGAATATCTCCCGAACCGCTTGATCGAATCGCTTCAAATTGTGTGTGGTGGTGTGTCACCATGAGAGTAAGGCATCCGCGCAAAACGTTTCGCCGTCGTCACCTTGACCTTAGCGTACGACCTTGAAAACCGAAAATCTTTAAGGGGCCATAACTTCTACACCGTTGGTCTTAGAGTCTTCAAATTTGGCATGGAGGTAATTTGGCTTATGCCCGTTCTGACGATGGCATACCAATCAAGGTCAGGATGTGACACTAAGAGTATAACACATTCGTACATAAATTATCCCTCGGAAATTGAATGTCGCCTAGCGGCAGACATGTCTCCGAGTTAAGGGTGTACATCCCATTAAGGGTGTACACCCCACTAATTAAGGGTGTACATCCCGGTAAAGGAGGGGGTCTAATACTAAACGTAAAATACATCCTAGCACAAAATGTGCCACGTGGGGCTTAAATGTCGCCGAGTGGCAGACATGTCTCAGTGTTAAGGGTGTGCACCCCACCAATTAAGGGTGTGCATCCCGGAAAACGATTTGCACCCAGTCAAGGGTGTGTAGGTGCATCACCCAGAGGTCACAAGGAGGATGGGGACCGAAGATGTGAAGGGGAAGGGAGGTACAGGGCGGGGCATGTACAGGGCGTAACCGGCAAAGGACATATCTGCCGCTCGGCGATGCCCTTGTTTATATTTTGCAGTCTTTTGTTTATACAAGTTATTAGTTTTTGTAATACGTCCAATAATATGTCAATGGACTATCAAAAGATAGACCGTTTTGACTCCAAGCCATTTTTTTTATGGCTGTCACTCCCTGGCAATGTTGTTGCTGATGTTGAGGATGACAATAGCTGGCCGTATTTTCCAGTCTGTTTCATCATTAGTGCCGGTGGTTTGTCCGACATGCTTCACATGAAACCGCTATAGAATGATTGTATCCAAAAGAACAGAATTTGACAGCTTTGATCCAGAGTGTTATGTATGTGAGTTGTGTTTCTGTATTAGATGATTAGTTATTACACAGTATGTTTTTGATCAGCGTTGATTCAGAGTGTTATGTATGTGTGTTCTGTTTCTGTATTAGATGATTAGTTATTACACAGTATGTTTTTATCAGTACAGTTATTATGCTTCCGGTCATTGTGTTGTTGATTGTTTTAAATATGTTCCTAATTCAATCTCACGTGATTGTTTCTGCGATATGTTTTTAAATGATTTAATGTTGCACCTGAATGTCATTTATCTGCTGAGATAATAAAGTGTACTTGACTTGACTTGACTTAATTGTTTTTTAAAGTATACCAAAACACCTGTATATTTGGACACGTACACTCTTCGACTGTTACACGTACCTGAAGCCAGAGCAATGGCTGAAGTGGCACTGCGATGCAGCTCCGTTTCTATCGTCATTATCAT
>CM065690.1:55748439-55750939 GCA_017654935.2 Phymorhynchus buccinoides | reverse complement strand
GTAGCATGTAGTGGTGTGTGTGTGTGTGTGTGTGTGTGTGTGTGTGTGTGCGTGCGTGTGCGTGTGCGTGCGTGTGTGCGTGTGCGTGCGTGCGTGCGTGCGTGTGCGTGTGTGCGTGTGCGTGCGTGCCTCTCTCTCTCTCTCTCTCTCTCTCTCTCTCTCTCTCTCTCTCTCTCTCTCTCTCTCTCTCTCTCTCTCTCTGTATGTGTATGCATGTGTGTGTGAAATAGAGATAGATGGGGGAGAGAGAGAGAGAGAGAGAGAGAGAGAGAGAGAGAGAGAGAGAGAGAGAGAGAGAGAGAGAGAGAGAGAGTTGCTTTTTTGTGCTTTAGGGTTGTTGTTTTTTTGGGGGTCAACATTGATCTCGTTGATGATTCTCATCATATCAGCAGCAACAACAATAGTAGTAGTTCTTGTTTTTGTAGTTGTGGTAGTAGTAGTAGTAGTAGTAGTAGTAGTAGTAGTAGTAGTAGTAGTAGTAGTAGTAGTAGTAGTAGTAGTAGTAGTAGTAGTAGTAGTAGTAGTAGTAGTAGTAGTAGTAGTAGTAGTAGCAGCAGCAGTAGTAGTAGTAGTAGTAGTAGTAGTACTTGGGACTCATTTCCGATATGTTAATGGTGAATAAAGGAAGTTGCGCTTGTAAGCATAATAATATACTATAATATATGTAATGTATTATATGTAATATAATAATAATGACAATAATGATATATTTTAACATCCTAGCAATTATTTAAAAAGGATTATGTCAGGATCTAGATACTGGAATATTTCCCCATTAGGCCTACATTGTTCTTATTGCGTTTTGGAATATTACTTATTGTCAAATCGATGACATGTGATTACTCCTGTTTCACACCAAACCATAACTTTTTCTTAAGACAAACTATCAATGAAACAAACCTTTAGGGATGTCAGTCACAAGAGAGTGAAAATATCCATTATCCCCACAACCTATTATCCTTGATAGCATTCATCATTGTAACGTCAGTAATACATCTTCATTACCTTTCATCACTTCCGAAGACTGTGTTTTGTTAACCTGGGCCTGTATTCACGCTGAAATAGTCTGAGACTTATCATCATGATATCTTAGAAGTCCTTCTAAAGTAAATATGATTTAATAGGACTTTAGAAGGACTTCTAAGATACCATGATGATCAGTCTCATACTATCTCAACGTGAATACAGACTCTGGTCCAAACTTCTGACGTCTGTTGGGGAGAGGTGGCCGCTATGCTACAGGCTCGCTATGCTACAGCCTGGCCTCTTTCATGCAAAAACCTTCTCTGTGTGTGTGGACTTGTGGCATATCTGGCCTGTAGCATAGCGGGTCTGTGGCATAGCAGTGTTGACCCCTATTGGGAGGAGTTGGTTGTTCTTGTTGTTGTACCCTGGCTTAAAGACTCCAGGGAACATCCCAACACTTGAGCACTATGGTACAAATGCACCAGCTAGGGATGCGAACATTACGCGTGTGACCGTTTTTGATTACCCCGCCACGTGGGCAGCCACACTCCGACATCGGAGGAAGGGAGGAGTGACAACAACGTCGATGTTTATTGCTGCCTTATGTGCGGGAACACGGAGATTTTCCAGCACCGGACGTCCCTGGTCGGAAGTACAGAGAACAGCGCTTTTCTACAATGCAGACGGATCGAAGCAGGAATAAATCCCCAGCATTTTGACTCAGAATGCATTCAGACTCCATGTGTCTATCCCCATGGGGATACCGGGGGGTCTTTCATACAAATAGTTCCCCCACCTTCAGGATGTCATGTGCTTGTAGCTTCATCTAACCCGTCACTCTCTTTTACTCTGCCTTTTCCCTTTGCTTTCTGTCATCTACTATCTTTCTGACTTATTGGTCCATTCTCCTGCCTTTTCTTTAAAAAACTTTCTTCAAAAAATAATTGTTCTCCTTTGAGCTCCTCCGAAATCAGAATGTGTCGGCTGTATGCAGCGGGGAGACCAGTGAAAACTGAAAACCGGACACATACGTACCTCTCCGATTATGGCCTCATGGACTGGGAACGCAGAAGAAGAAGAAGAAGAAGAAGAAGAAGAGAAGAAAAAGAAAAAGAAGAAGAAGAAGAATGCACGTCTAAAACCCAATCTAAGCAAGTGGTGATGGGGTGGGGTGTGCCACAAATTGCTGGTCCTCAGCTCAGTAAATGCGAGCTGGTAAAAGACAAAAAAGTAAGAAATAAAGCGAGGGTCTTTATACCTTAAGGCAAAGCAAACCGGTGTAGTGGCATACTTGTATGCTAGCAGAGTTTTACCCCCTAGGTAACATTTTAATAAGTGAACATTATTAACCTTTTAGGATTTGTTTGTTTTGTTGTGTGTTCATTATGTGTTTCTGGGACAGGCTCGAATTACCCCCAGGGGCCTTATCAATAACTGAAATGCATCATTGTGTCCATCCCTGTGTCGTTATTGATTCCTCCTCCCTCCCCCCTCCCCTTTCCAACGGGTCGTTACTGAGCACGTTGCCATCACA
>CM065690.1:55738439-55743439 GCA_017654935.2 Phymorhynchus buccinoides | reverse complement strand
TTTGTTACCGATAAAGAAAGGGAACGAGAAGCTGAATTTTATACAGAATTAGACAAAAAAGCATCAGATCCTCAAACTTTTGGCCAGAAAGACTGGTGGAAGTTAGTACGTTCCTTTTTCAACAAAAAAGGCATCAGTGATGAAATTCCTCCTCTTAAGTCAAATGACATTGTATATTATTCCAATAAAGATAAAGCAGATTTATTAAACACCTTCTTTGTTGAACAATCCACTTTAGACAATGACGACGACGACCTACCCCAGGTACCTTTTGCTAACTATGAAACTAACGAGATTATATTAACTGAAGATGTTGTGAAATCAGTTGTGAAGGGTCTTGACAAAACTAAAGCCTCTGGCCCAGACCTTGTACATAATAAACTTCTAATACATGCACTTGACGTGCTTGCTTGTCCTCTTACTAAACTGTTTAATAGGTGCTTAGATGAGGGAAGATTCCCATCCACGTGGAAGATAGCCCATGTTACTCCTATTCATAAGAAAGGGCCAAAAGAACTGTGCACAAACTATCGTCCGATATCACTTCTTAGCTGCGTCGGAAAAGTTCTTGAGAAGTGTGTCCACAAGCATGTGTACACATTCTTTAAGACACACAATGTGCTTACACCACTTCAATCTGGTTTTACACCAGGTGATTCCACTGTATATCAGCTTCTTGCCACATATAATGATCTATGTTCGTCTTTTGACCATGGGATAACAACTCAAACAATTTATTTGGACATATCGAAGGCATTCGATCGTGTCTGGCACAAGGGACTTCTGTTGAAGCTGGAGGCTGCGGGTATAAAGGGGAAACTACTTAACTTTTTCCGTGACTATCTAGATAACAGACATCAATTAGTAGTCATTAAAGGAGAAAAGTCTGAATCGAAAATGATCCCTGCTGGTGTTCCTCAGGGATCAGTCCTTGGCCCGTTGTTATTTTTGTTATACATAAATGATATTGTTACTGACATTGAAGCTACAATTAAACTTTTTGCTGATGACACTAGCTTGTCACATGCCTTAAACGATCCCTTAACTAGAGCAGCCATTCTCAATGCAGATCTTGAAAGAATCTCCCAATGGTCCAAACACTGGAAAACCACATTTAACGAAACTAAGACAGAACTACTCAATTCAACACGTGATCATACTCATATTGCACCCCTAACATTTGGAACACACATTTTAGAACCATCAAAATCACATAAACATTTAAGTGTAATTCTACAGGATAATTGTAGATGGGATGAACATATACAGTTCATAGCCAATAAAGTGAATATGTTAATAGCATGCCTCAGACATTACAAATACAGATTATCCCGCAAGTCCCTAGAAACAATGTACAAATCCTTCATTCTGCCTCATTTTGATTATGTAGATATCGTTTGGGACAATTGTACAGACAAGCAATCAAACATTCTTGAAACACTGTGTCACGTGCTCGATGTTGGGACCTTCGAAAGGACTCCCCGCAACAAGCCGTGGCGGATTCAGAAGCCAGCCAGTGCCCACAGAGGTAAACGCACACCCAGATCAGACCAAGATAAAATGGGTTGGAGAAAGACAAAGCAGATTTTATTTAGCAAAACACACACACACACACACACAAAGAGGCGAAAACCAAAGGGCGGAAATTACAAGGACAACGGTACAAGAATACAATCAAAACACATATAACACTAAGCAAGGCATTCAACAACAATCAAACAATAGCGCGCATACTAAGGATTATGCCATGAACATCATATTACAATGCGTCCGTCAAAAGGAACCAGATTTCTCAAGCAAAAATTAACCCACGCTTCCTTGGCTTTGTTTTAAGCCTGAAAGGTCCACACGTGGAAGTCCATCATAGGTTATGTACAAACCTGAAAAGAATAGAAGAAAAACCCAACAACCTTCCCTCCCTTCCTGGAGAGAAACTAACACACTATGACCAAACGAATGGTCAACACAAGATCCTCCGATGAAGGTCGAACCACTAGTTTATTAACAGACGATCGCGGATGGATGGGGAAAAAAAAAGTCTGAAGTCCGAAGATCTGAAGTGAATTGCAGAAATTGTTCACGCTGCCTGTGAACGAAAGTCTCCGGGTAGGTCGGCGATTCTCCTATCTGCTCACGGGTGGCAGGAACAGGTGATCCCCGGAAGAAGTGTTCCCAGGAGATGAAACCCCGACGGCATCAGGACCCATCGCCATCACTCGAGTTCACGGTGATGATGGTCCATCCAAGACTCCTGAGGAGGGGGCGGGGTTTGAGAGAATGACTCGTGGAATAGGGACCAGGGACAAGTGAGGTGGGGTTTAAGGAAAGGGGTGGTGTGCTGCCAAGGGCATGGGGAAAGGGGTGGGAGTCCCCAGAAGCCGAGTCCCCACAAGATGAGCTGATGAAGAGGAGTGCTGGGTGAAGAGTGCTGGAACATTCAGGAAAATGTGCACTTTTCTTTAGAACATAATGCTAACCTTATTTGCACTATTTCCTGAAAGAAAAAGGTTAACAATTATAACAATTCAAAAACTAGAAAAAATAGGTTCTGGAACAAACCAATTAATAGCGAGGTTAGATAACCATCCTTCATTCCAAAAATGAATAAACTTGTTGAGTCTTAGACCGAAATAAAACAATCGACACTCCTACCCAATGTTTGAACGAAGCGACTAAAGCGGGCATAGTTGCTAGCACAAACATGAAATGAGTCGCGACACAAGAATATTTCAGGCGATATTTTCGCTCTGCACGAGAATAACAATATTTAGCAAAATAAGCCTGAGTACCTCTGCTCTCTTCCAAACAAGTGAATTAAAACTCGGAACGAGTCTCCTTCAAATACAGTGCGCATACACGCGCACCAACACACAAGCAAAAACATACGAAACTAGATATTTTCACAAATGTATATCCTGATGCACATGCACAGACATCTAAATTGTGGACACATTAAACAAAATATTGCTTCGACAATGCGAGTGCAGTCGCGCACGCGCAAATATATGCATGACAACTTCGTCCAACAAACAACAACCCCAATAGTTCGAATTATAATGCGCGCGCGCACGCGCGCTCACACGCACCTGGTACACATGCATGCACGCACGCACGTACGCTCAACAATATTCTTCCCGAGTCGGTTAAAGGGTCCTTCACACTATCAAACCGAACAGAACTTAAGTTAATGTAGCATTTAGAAACAATTCATTCTGCCAAGATTAAGAGATACGGAAAACAAACTACCGAATCGATTCCTATCATAAATTAACTTCAAAAAGTTAGTACTAACCAAACACTCGTGCCGGATGGGACTTCCTGTCGGAGCAGTCGAGAACAGCTGGGTGGGGAACTCTCTCAGCTGGGGTAGGTAACTCAGGACTCTCCGGCAGGCAGCACTACAAACGCAACGCAAAACTGGAGCCACTTCTGGGTTCTTCACTTCTGGCTTGTTTTCACAGGTGCTTTCTGCTTTGCTTCCTTCTTCAACATTTCTTAGTCTCTGCTCGCTTCCGTGTTTGATTCTGGTTTCCAAGGACAGGGCAGTCAGTCAGTCGAGTCGATGAAGAACTTAAGAAAAAGAAATAAAACATGAACGTTGGGAACGGGGACTCCAAAAACCACCGAAGGTTTTTCACCTCAAGGCTGGTTTTTCACCTCAAGGCTGACCGCTTGAGAAAGACGTGTAGAGTACTCTCGAGGGCGTGGCCTCTTCACAACACCGCCGAACCACCGAAAGTTCCAGCTGATACAAAAGGGAGAGTTATTGTCCAAACGAAAGACGAAAAACAAGTCCTAGTCGATGTCCTGTTAGCAAGCTTTATATCTCCCGTCGGGTTACCTTTTTTTCCCCCCCGCTCAGTGAGCGCTGAAATGCAACACGGGTTTCAGCTGTTTCAAATGCTGTTCGTTCTGCACGTGGGGTGGAAAATGCATCGTGCTGCAATCTGTATTAATTGGTAAAGAGTCAGTTGTCCTAACCTTGGCGAGCGAAAGTACTTTGCAACACAAAGCTGGGCGTCTCATCGACTTTGGTGCGCATGTCACGAATTTCGTGACACACTGCATTTAGAAGCCATTCGTATTATTATTGGAGGTGTGAAGGGAACCAGTCACCAGAAATTATATGAAGAATCAGGCCTTTGTCCATTAAAGGAAAGACGTAAAAGACACAAATTAATCCAGTTTCACAAAATGGTAAATAATGCATGTCCTAATTATTTATCCGATCTCCTTCCACCACTAACGTCTGATCAAAATCCGTACCATAGACGCCGGCCTCTAGACAGAGTAGTTCCAAGATCAAGAACTGAACTACATAGACACTCATTTCTTCCAAGCACAACCCATTTGTGGAATGACCTCCCAGATGACATTAAAGTAACTGACTCAATCAGCCAATTTAAACGATTTATTTATCTGTCTGATGTTAGTGTGCCTTCTTACTACTACACTGGTTCCAGACAAGACCAAGTTAACCACTGCAGATTACGTCTAGGAATAAGCAATATTAATCACGATCTGTACACAAGGCATCTACTAGCTGACCCAAAATGCACGTGCGGTTACTCCATAGAAAATGCAGAACACTATTTGTTACACTGTACAAACTTTCATCACGTGAGAATAAACACAATACTAACTCTAAATGTTAACAAAATTAATACCCATACGCTTCTATTTGGAGACCACAGTCTAACAAATGCACAAAATGTAGCTATTTTTAAATCTGTTCAGCAATTTATTGCTACCAGCAACAGATTATAAGTTAATAAGATAATTTAGATTGTAATATAATAAATAAAAAACATGTGCAATATATAAGCTTGTGCGATGTGTATACTTATGCATGTATATCAACGGCACAGGGCTGGGACTTGTGAAAATGGCAAAATTTGGGTCGGTCTCTCTCACTCTCTCCCCCCCCCTCCTCTCTCTCTCTCTCTCTCTCTCTCTCTCTCTCTCTCTCTCTCTCTCTCTCTCTCTCTCTCTCTCTCTCT
>CM065690.1:55725939-55735939 GCA_017654935.2 Phymorhynchus buccinoides | reverse complement strand
ATGAATGTGTGAGTGAGAGGGCAAGGTGCAAAGAAGCTATTGTAGCTTATCCTTTTTACCTTCAATAACAGATTCGTATTCAATAAAACATTCGTATTCTATAAAACATTCGTATTCGTATTCGTGTTCGTATTCTCTCTCTCTCTCTCTCTCTCTCTCTCTCTCTCTCTCTCTCTCTCTCTCTCTCTCTCTCTCTATCTCTCTCTCTCTCTCTCTCTCTCTCTCTCTCTCTCTCTCTCTCTCTCTCTCTCTCTCTCTCTCTCTCTCCATCCCGCAGTCCTCTCTCTCTTACAGCCAGCATTTTGACTGTATATAAACTGTAAACATCAAAGAAATAATAATAGCGAGAACCTTACAAAATAAGTGTGTGAGAAACGTGGTGGAGGTATGGGTAGATGGGCATAATGACAGGAGAGGAGAACATGGAAAAAATTCATTGTAACCCAACAATAATGGATTCATATGTTTCTGTGGCCTCAGTCATACGCAGGCCTTCGGCAATCTTGTCTTTTCTATTTTTGTAGCCCACAACCTTGAACAAATACTAATAACCAACATGAATAGGAATTGTTCTGAAATAATTAAGGGGAGTAATTTCATGGTGTGTAGGAGTTATCTTGCCAAATTCAATCGGCAAACAGGGGAAGTTACTCTGCCATCAGGTAAATCCCCAGCCCTCGCTTCTTGTGTTTGAGGAGACACAGCATGTAGAACGCAGTGCGTCATTCTGAAATTGATGACATTTATAGTTTTACGTCACAGTTTGCAAGTTCTATCACTTTGTAGCAACTGGTCACCCCTTATTTTTCTACAAAATGTTTGCAAGTCGCTGACTCGAATCCTGCGGTTTCAAGAATCGACGCCATTTTTATTGTTGCATTGTCGCTATGGTATTTGACCGAGTAATGGAGGTAAGGAACTCTAATTTTCACGAAGTGCTCTCCCCTAGTTTTTTTTTCTCTCGAAAATCGTCTATTAGATTGCTCGACATTGAAAGATAAAACAACAATCCAAAATAAGATCAAAGGCACAGGAGAATGGACCATTGCATTTTGTTTCCAGCAAGATTCAGGTTGCGCTATTTTCACATCAGGGCCGTATTGCAAAGCGCACGTTGGTCCTTCGCAGAAATGTTAGGGTTCTGTTTAAGGTTAATGTGGATCGTTAACTTCAGTCAACTTCAGAAAACCCATATCTTTGAGCCATACTTCCTGACCGTGCACGATCAAGGAGCCTTGAGAATGAAGCGAGTGACGTGGGTGTTTTGTTCTTTCTCCCCCAGCCCCCCACCACCCAACCCCCACTCACATCTGTCCTTTTTTCGTTTGCTTAGGAGGGGGGGGGCGCATGAAAAAAGGTAGCTCGTAAAAATAAGTAGCTCGCTACTATGAGAGTCTGTATTTGCGACAACCACAAATTTCACTTTTTCTGTACTTTAACCATTTACCTAACCCTAACCCTAACCCTATCCCTAACCCTAGAAAAAAGTGAAATTTGTGGTTCATGCTCAATGTCGCAAATACACACTGTCATAGGTAGCGAGCTACTTATTTTTACCAGCTACCTTTTTTCATGCGACAGGGGGGATATACGTTTTGATCCAAAAAAGTCCTTGCCATTGGTCTTACGAAGACGTCGACATTTGATACACCTCTTCAATGCATTGTATATTCATTCTAGTCAATATAGTCCTCTTGTTTCCTGTAATTACCAGTGTCTTGTGGCTAGAATGTCATTAATTGTAAATCCAGTGGTATGGTTAATTATTGTCAAGAATTAATTTTCATTATGTGGTGGCAGACTTCTGTTTGTCAATTGTAAAACTGAAAACAAATTATTTTTGCTAAATATAAAAAATACATATTCTATTACAGAAGATGTTCATGTTTATGCATGAGATCGAAAAGATTACAATGATAGCGTATGATGTTTGTTTTTAGAAAAAAATGTTGTTTTGTTTCTAATCTAATCCATCGTGAAATGAATGATAAATAAATGTCTAAACTTACGAGACACTGGACAGCAGAGGGGCATATATAGGGGCATGGTATGAGCATAGCATGTTCAATTTAAAGTATAAACCTCTAACGGGCCTGCTACACTACATACGATTCTGTGTCAACGCGATGCGATTGTGACGATGCGAGTCATAATGCACGTGAAATACTTCCGTCTAAAGTAATAATTATACTACTTTTGCTCTATACTCAAGTAGACCCAATACATCAATTTGACGTGAATCATGACTTGCAGCGTCACAATCGCATCGCATTGACACATAATCGTATGTAGTGTAGCAGGCCCTTAAGCAGAGCAAGGCCACAACACTTCATTGAACGTGGAAGGAACTTCTTTCTTCTTCTTCTTCTTCTTCTTCTTCTTCTTCTTCTTCTTCTTCTTCTTCTTCTTCTTCTTCTCCTCCTCCTCCTCCTCCTCCTCCTCCTCCTCCTCCTCCTCCTCCTCCTCCTCCTTCTTCTTGTTGTTGTTGTTGTTGTTCTTCTTCTTCTTCTTCTTCTTCTACTATCGCTCAGACAGTTTCATTATGGGTGCAGATGCGTCATACTGCAGTTATGCGCCTAACTAAGAAATAGCTAGATCCACAATGTCCCGTCTTCGGCTGGAGAAAATCGTTGTAAGAGATTCCTGAAGAAAAACAAACGGATAGGAAAATGGACCAGTATGGCAGAAAGGTAGACGATGACAGCAAGCAAAGGGAAAACGCAGACACAGCCAAAGAGAGTGACAGAAGTTGCAAGCACAGAACTTCAAGAAGTGGGGGAACTATTTGTTTAAAAGACCCCCTGGTATCCCCCACTGGAGGGTAGGTGGGGGGGGGGGGGGGGGGCATCTTTCCGGAAGGCCTTTCTATTGTCCAACTCTATTTTAAAGAGCAACGTTGCACACACTTTAAACGCCATAGCAAAGAGGATAGCATCGTCGTTATCGCTCTAACATTTTATATTAAGCTGACTCACTTCCTTTATAAAGACCCACTGACCCACCACGATTAAGTCCCTTGTTTTTTTTTTTCTGGGTAGCTGTGACCCACATACAAATGCCCCCAACTTCACAAATTGAGGCTGCTCTTTAAAATTATATTTCGTTTTGAATTTGGGGGCATTTGTATGGGAGTGAGACCTGGTCAAAACGAGATTTCTTACCAGCTATAAGAGGGGAAAACACGTGAAACCCGTGATTTAGACAGATAATACGTGTCCCGTATGTGCCTTCCCGGGTCGAGAGGACGTAAAACACTACTTTTCATTCATTCATTCAACCCGTGATTTAGACACGTGATCTGGTGGGTCTTTGAGACCGACCAAATCTCTGCAGCTGAATGAAGGCCACACAGAAATCGATGGTTATCGCATCCATGTATTATGGTGGCACCACGAAGACCCGTGGCTTTTAAGGACCATGCAGCCACACTGCGTACGATCTGACTACAATATGGGGAAGACGGGGTAAAAAGCGCATGGGCGGGTAAGAAGCCCACCCCAATTATCTCATGAAATGAAGCAAATTTCAGTCTCATTTTGCCCATGAGACGAGCGTTAATGTCTAGCATTCGTCTCATGGGCAAATTTGACTGACATTTTCTTTATTTCATGAGATAATTGGGGTGGGCTTCTTACCCGCCCATGCGCTTTTTACCCCGTCTTCCCCTACCTTACGATTGTGACGATGTCTGTGAGTCACGATGCCTGTGTCATACTTCCGTCTACAAATAACTCTACAATTTCCGTGTGTGTTTTTAGAGGGGATCTAATTCAAGTATATAAAATTGTACATAATCTTGATGATGTAAATTGTAATGACTTTTTCATGAAAAGTACAGTAACAAGAAATAGTGATAGAAGTTGTTTCTTAACAGATCCAATACTAACACCCGGAAACTTTTTTTTTTACTAACCGTGTTGTTCGGATGTGGAATAATCTACCAATGAACATAATAAATGCACCTAACATTAACGAACTCAAAATTCTTTTGGACCAAACCCCAAATTTGAAAACAAAATTTAAACGTTTTGATGAATGAACAAAGCCATTCCTAAAAAAATAAAAAATAAAAATTACTTTTTGATTAGTTTTATTTTAAGGAGACGCAAACCACTTTAATAAAAACATAAATACAAAATAAAAATATACAAGTGCAACGCCGAGCGGCTGCAAAGTCGCAGCATCGCCGAGCTACTTTGAAATCGGAATGTGTCGGATCATGCGCACACGAGCGCACAGAAAAATTCATGTCCTGGAACAGGCGAACCGGCAGATATCAAAAGAAAACGTACTTACATAAAAACGCATGAAAACAGGACGTAACTGAATAGTTTTTTATATATAGCCTTGGGGTTCGGACCCGTGATTTTAGCGCGCACGATCATGCGCACACGAGCGCACAGAAAACTTCATGACAACTGTGTTATAGACCATTCATCAAGAAATGTGGTAAAAAAAACTGCATTGAAATACATGCGAAACTTCGCGAGATATTAGCGATTATGTGTTTTGGGGTTTGAACCCCGTAACTGGCGCGACCTTGACCTTAATGTAAAACTAAATACATCAGTGGATCGCTGGCATCTTGGCAAACTAGTATACCAAATTTGATGATGATAGACTGAATAGTGTGTTTTTGAGAAAAACGGACGAATAGCCGGACGGACGGACGGACGGAGGCACGCCGGACGGACCAGACAGAAACAATAGTTCCCGAACCTTCGGCTCGGGGACTAATCGGGGACTAAAAAATCACTGAGAAAAAGGGCCGCGAGGCCTATAAATATCCCTAATCTACCTACCTACCATGTAGACCGCAGTATACACGAATCAAATGAAATGACTGATACAAAAAAAGTGTTTTTTTTACCGGATTTGTATACAGGAGAGACTACAAATAATAGTGAGCATAACTAGTAGGATTTGATCAGATGTATTTCAGCAGTGCAATGTCACGTCGATCATGCCTCACAAATGTGACAATGGGATCGTAGTGAATCGAATCGTATGCAGTGTGGCCGGCCCTTCACTGTGGAGACAGATGAAAGGAAAGGCATTGTCGGTGATTGCGGCTCTTCAGTCCCCCCGTGGGGATACCGGGGGGTCTTTTGTATAAATAGTTCACCCACCTTCTGGAAGTTATGTACTTACTATATATATATATATATCGTATACCGGGGGGTCTTTTGTATAGGTAGTTCACCCACCTTCTGGAAGTTCTGTGCTTACTATATATATATCTGTATCGTTAAAAAATCGGGACTTTCCTGGAGTTGCACTGCCTCCGGGCATTGCCTCCAGGATCGTTCCCACCGTCTTTATATCTACTAATGTCCCAATATGTGTCTGTTTCAGACCGGAGGATGTTAAACGGATTTTCATTCATGGAAGTTCTGTGCTTGTAGCTTCCTCTAATCTGTCACTCTCTTTGACTCTGCCTTTTCCCTTTGCTTACTGTCATCTATTATCTTTCTATCTTTCTGCCTGTACTGGGTCCTTTCTCCTGCCTTTTCCCTTTGCTTACTGTCATCTATTATCTTTCTGCCTTACCGGTCCTTTCTCCTGCCTTTTCCCTTTGCTTACTGTCATCTATTATCTTTCTTTCTGCCTTACCGGTCCTTTCTCCTGCCTTTTCCCTTTTGCTTACTGTCATCTATCTATCTTTCTGCCTTACCGGTCCTTTCTCCTACCTTTTCCCTTTGCTTACTGTCATCTATTATCTTTCTGCCTTTCCGGTACTTTCTCCTGCCTTTTCCCTGCCTTACTGTCATCTATTATCTTTCTGACTTACTGGTCCTTACTGTGCCTTTTCCCTTTTGCTTATGTCATCTACTATCTTTCTGCCTTACTGGTCCTTTCTCCTGCCTTTTCCCTTTGCTTACTGTCATCTACTATCTTTCTGCCTTACTGGTCCATTTCTCCTGCCTTTTCCCTTTGCTTACTGTCATCTACTATCTTTCTGCCTTACTGGTCCTTTCTCCTGCCTTTTCCCTTTGCTTACTGTCATCTACTATCTTTCTGCCTTACTGGTCCTTTCTCCTGCCTTTTCCCTTTGCTTACTGTTATCTACTATCTTTCTGCCTTACTGGTCCTTTCTCCTGCCTTTTCCCTTTGCTTACTGTCATCTACTATCTTTCTGCCTTACCGGTCCTACTTCTCTCCTGCCTTTTCCCTTTGCTTACTGTCATCTACTATCTTTCTGCCTTACTGGTCCTTTCTCCTGCCTTTTCCCTTTGCTTACTGTCATCTACTATCTTTCTGCCTTACCGGTCCTTTCTCCTGCCTTTTCCCTTTGCTTACTGTCATCTACTATCTTTCTGCCTTATTACTGGTCCTTTCTCCTGCCTTTTCCCTTTGCTTACTGTTATCTACTATCTTTCTGCCTTACTGGTCCTTTCCTCCTTTTCCCTTTGCCTTTTCCCTTTGCTTACTGTCATCTCCTTACTCTTTCCTTTTCTCGCTTTTTCTGCCTTACTGTCATCTACTATCTCTCTCTGCCTTACCGGTCCTTTCTCCTGCCTTTTCCCTTTGCTTACTGTCATCTACTATCTTTCTGCCTTACCGGTCCTTTCTCCTGCCTTTTCCCTTTGCTTACTGTCATCTACTATCTTTCTGCCTTACCGGTCCTTTCTCCTGCCTTTTCCCTTTGCTTACTGTCATCTACTATCTTTCTGCCTTACTGGTCCTTTCTCCTGCCTTTTCCCTTTGCTTACTGTCATCTACTATCTTTCTGCCTTACCGGTCCTTTCTCCTGCCTTTTCCCTTACTGCTACTATCTTTCTGTCTTACCTACTATCTTTCTCCTGCCTTTTCCCTTTGCTTACTGTCATCTACTATCTTTCTGCCTTACTGGTCCTTTCTCCTGCCTTTTCCCTTTGCTTACTGTCATCTACTATCTTTCTGCCTTACTGGTCCTTTCTCCTGCCTTTTCCCTTTGCTTACTGTCATCTACTATCTTTCTGCCTTACCGGTCCTTTCTCTGCCTTTTCCTGCTTACTGTCATCTACTATCTTTCTGCCTTACCGCTTACTGTTTTCCCTTTGCTTACTGTCATCTACTATCTTTCTGCCTTACTGGTCCTTTCTCCTGCCTTTTCCCTTTGCTTACTGTCATCTACTATCTTTCTGCCTTACTGGTCCATTCTCTCTGCCTTTTCCCTTTGCTTACTGTCATCTACTATCTTTCTGCCTTACCGGTCCTTTCTCCTGCCTTTTCCCTTTGCTTACTGTCATCTACTATCTTTCTGCCTTACCGGTCCTTTCTCCTGCCTTTTCCCTTTGCTTACTGTCATCTACTATCTTTCTGCCTTACCGGTCCATTTCTCCTGCCTTTTTCCCTTTGCTTACTGTCATCTACTATCTTTCTGCCTTACCGGTCCTTTCTCCTGCCTTTTCCCTTTGCTTACTGTCATCTACCTATCTTTCTGCCTTACCGGTCCTTTCTCCTGCCTTTTCCCTTTGCTTACTGTCATCTACTATCTTTCTGCCTTACTGGTCCATTCTCCTGCCTTTTCCCTTTGCTTACTGTCATCTACTATCTTTCTGCCTTACTGGTCCTTTCTCCTGCCTTTTCCCCTTTTCCCTTTGCTTACTGTCATCTACTATCTTTCTGCCTTACCGGTCCTTTCTCCTGCCTTTTCCCTTTGCTTACTGTCATCTACTATCTTTCTGCCTTACTGGTCCTTTCTCCTGCCTTTTCCCTTTGCTTACTGTCATCTACTATCTTTCTGCCTTACTGGTCCTTTCTCCTGCCTTTTCCCTTTGCTTACTGTCATCTACTATCTTTCTGCCTTACTGGTCCTTTCTCCTGCCTTTTCCCTTTGCTTACTGTCATCTCCTATCTTTCTGCCTTACTGGTCCTTTCTCCTGCCTTTTCCCTTTGCTTACTGTTATCTACTATCTTTCTGCCTTACTGGTCCTTTCCCTGCCTTTCTTTGCTTACTGCCTTTTCCCTTTGCTTACTGTTCCTTCTCCTGCCTTTTCCCTTTGCTTCTCCTGTCATCTCCTATCTTTCTGCCTTACCTGGTCCATTCTCCTGCCTTTTCCCTTTGCTTACTGTCATCTCCTATCTTTCTGCCTTACCGGTCCTTTCTCCTGCCTTTTCCCTTTGCTTACTGTTATCTCCTATCTTTCTGCCTTACTGGTCCTTTCTCCTGCCTTTTCCCTTTGCTTACTGTCATCTCCTATCTTTCTGCCTTACTGGTCCTTTCTCCTGCCTTTTCCCTTTGCTTACTGTCATCTACTATCTTTCTGCCTTTACTGGTCCATTTTGCTCCTGCTTTTTCCCTTTGCTTACTGTCATCTACTATCTTTCTGCCTTACTGGTCCTTTCTCCTGCCTTTTCCCTTTGCTTACTGTTATCTACTATCTTTCTGCCTTACCCGGTCCTGTCTCCTCCTTCTGTCTTACTGCCTTTTCCCTTTTGCTTACTGTCATCTACTATCTTTCTGCCTTACTGGTCCATTCTCCTGCCTTTTCCCTTTGCTTTCTGTCATCTACTATCTTTCTGCCTTACTGGTCCTTTCTCCTGCCTTTTCCCTTTGCTTACTGTTATCTCCTATCTTTCTGCCTTACTGGTCCTTTCTCCTGCCTTTTCCCTTTGCTTTCTGTCATCTCCTATCTTTCTGCCTTACTGGTCCTACTCCTGCCTTTTCCTTGCTTACTTCATCTTTCTGCCTTTCTGGTCCTTTCTTTCTGCTTTTTCCTTTTTCTGTCATCTCCTATCTTTCTGCCTTTGGTCCCTTTTTGCTTACTGTCATCTCCTATCTTTCTGCCTTACCGGTCCTTTCTCCTGCCTTTTATTTTCAAGAAACGCTTTCAAAAACATTTCCTCCAGCCGAAGTCGGACTTTTGCTGGACCTAACTATTTCTTAGTTTTAGGCGCATAACGGCATCATGACGCATATGCGCTCATAATTGACAGGAAACTGTTTGAGCGATCGAAGAAGAAGAAGAGGAAGAAGCTGTTCAGTATGCACATCTGTTGCGCAACACTCTGATCTAAGCGGGGGGTGGGGGGGGGGGGGGGGGGGGGGGGGCGGGGTGGAGCCACAAGAGACCGGTCCTCAAAGGAAGAAATGAGCCAGGGGAAAAAACAGAAAGAAAGAAAAAGAAAAACAAGAAGAAGTGGTCTTAACGACATAGGGCAAACTGACACGGTGTTGTGGCAGTTTTCTGCCCCCCTAGATAGTTTCGTTTCCTGCATGGGGTTTTCTGTTTTGTTGTGGTGATTTCTACTCGTCGCTTCAAGGCCAGAGGGCATTATCAGCATTCTTTATTCCTTTTGAGATATTACTGTCCGCCTTATACCCGATGCACACACACACACACACACACACACACACACACACACACACACACACACACACACACACACACACACACACACACACACACACACACACACACACACATACACACACGCGCGCGCGCGCACATTGGTTGTGTTGCATGTGCGCGCGCGCGCGCGCGCGCGCGCGCGCGCGCGCGCGCGCGTGTGTGTGTGTGTGTGTGTGTGTGTGTGTGTGTGTGTGTGTGTGTGTGTGTGTGTGTGACAGACAAACAAACAGACAGACAGACAGGCAAGCAGACACACACACAAATCAGATTGCCTCTAATCTCTCACACCCACTGTGCATGGTCTTCCTTGTTTGCACTGTGTGCACGTGAAACACAAACGATGATAACTGTCAAACGGTGTCAGATTTGTGTGAATGTTCTTCATTGAAAACAAGGACCTGGGGGGATTCTAAAGCGTCCTTTGATGTTTGTGTTTGCTTGGTTTTATTTGATAAATCTTCGAGTTCGTATCTAGTGTTGATGTTGTTTAAACATGTGGGTTTGCAATGATAAGGCTGATCAACACTCGTCTTTTGAAGTGCCCACAACCAATATGCTGATTCGTGGCACTTAAGGTTGAGGTTCGAAGACATTGGTAAAACAAAAATGAAGCCTACTTATGACCCAGCCAGTCAGGGTGCGAGACTGCATTGCTTGATTCT
>CM065690.1:55718439-55720939 GCA_017654935.2 Phymorhynchus buccinoides | reverse complement strand
AAAGTTAAAAGTTAAATTATCACTAAAGGAAATGAGTCATATAATCGAATGCGAAATTTATTCACGTTATAAAAATAACATACAACCCTACCAATTTAAATCATACATCCCTTCTGGTAACAGGCATGTAACTAGCTTAATACATAGGCTAAGACTTAATGCATAAAAAACAAAATATTCCAAGGAAGTTAGCTGTATTTGTCAAAGCAACATTTCTATTGAACAAATTGCTCTAAATTAAATATTTTACCTACAGATTTTGCAATATTGAAATAAATACTCTGCTATGCAAAAAAGATCATTCATTTTTGATTAACCTAGCACAAAATATTTTACATAGTTCAGTAGTACACTTCTTATAACAGCTTTGCAATTGCATGCTAGTATTGGTTTTTGTTTGTTTGTTTGTTTATTTTTATTTTCGAAATTTTTGTTGTTGTTGATTTTAAATTTGTTCGTGTAATATCACTGTGAAGTGAACACACGTTAAATAAAAGATTCATTCATTCTAGGACCATATTGAGCCTCAAGAGTCATTGCTGAATCGTTAATTGTCCGTTTTTTACATATTACAATGCACAATAATGTATCCATTATATGAAGTAATTAACGATATTCTTAAGCTGTAGTACATCTTGACAATGGGAATTTGAAATAGTATAATAAGGAACAATATAGTTTAATTTCAAAATTCATTCAGTATAATAATGGACCATTACGAGCACATACATAGAGCATCATATATTCACTCATCATACAATATCAAATATACACACACGCCTAGACACACAGAGAGAGAGAGAGAGAGAGAGAGAGAGAGAGAGAGAGAGAGAGAGAGAGAGAGAGAGAGAGAGAGAGAGAGAGAGAGAGAGAGAGAGAGAGCGCAAATGAGAGACCGACAAACAGACAGGTCTACAGAGACGAGACACACAGAATGTAGCATTTTGTGAATGGAAGGAGAGAGGGGTCAAAGTGGATGACTTGACGTAGTTATATGTAAATATGCAAGCCTATGTGAGCGTGCGCTTTTCTTATGTGTTTCTGATGAAGGGGGTGTAGCAAATCGTCATTGTCATGATAAATGCTAACTAACAGAGCAATTCGTTTGGTCTAATCTATCTAGTTGTGTGGAAACGATTTATTTTAAAGCAGGCTGTTGCTGGGGTTGTTGTATGTTTTTTTAAATGTATTTTGTTTCAAACTATGCATTTATTGTGCCCAATGTGCTCTTGTTCACATGTCTCTGAATACAGTATTATGTCTCTCTCTCTCTCTCTCTCTCTCTCTCTCTCTCTCTCTCTCTCTCTCTCTCTCTCTCTCTCTCTCTCTCTCTCTCTCTCTCTCTCTCTCTCTCTCTCTCTCTCTCTCTCTCTCTCTCTCTCTCTCTCTCTCTCTCTCTCTCTCTCTCTCTCTCTCTCTCTCTCTCTCTCTCTCTCTCTCTCTCTGTCTCTCTCTCTCTCTCTCTCTCTGTTAATGTGTGATAGTGCGTGCGTGTTGGTATGTGCGTTCACGTGAGTGTGTGCGCGTATGTGCGCGTGCGAGTGCGCGTCCGTACGAACTGGCATGTGTGTGTGCGCGTGGAAGGTTCATACGTTTGCCTGAGAGGAAGAGATTGCATAAGTTAGTGGCAGCAGATTGCAATCTGCAAGCCAATGATAACATTCTGATCATAGGGTTTCTGCACGAATCTTCGGACATTGACAAGATTAAGGACTATAGAACTAGGCCTACAAACAGTGCAGAGAGAGAGCGAGAGAGAGAGAGAGAGAGAGAGAGAGAGAGAGAGAGAGAGAGAGAGAGAGAGAGAGAGAGAGAGAGAGAGAGAGAGAGAGAGAGAGAGAGAGAGAGAGAGAGAGAGAGAGAGAGAGAGAGAGAGAGAGAGAGAGAGAGAGAGAGAGAGAGAGAGAGAGAGAGAGAGAGAGAGAGAGAGAGAGAGAGAGAGAGAGAGAGAGAGAGAGAGAGAGAGAGAGAGAGAGAGAGAGAGAGAGAGAGAGAGAGAGAGAGAGAGAGAGAGAGAGAGAGAGAGAGAGAGAGAGAGAGAGAGAACTCTCGAACTCGAACTTGATTTTTTTTTTTATTGAGGGTAAACAGATATGCATTATGGTCTTTTTTACACCGTGCCCTCGTGAACAAAATAACACATAATTATGAAAAAAACAAATCAATAAGCAAAGCATTAAATAAGAAAAAAAAGTAAATTATAAAAAATCCACAACCCTTGCCCATCCCCACCCATTCACTTACAGGTACACGCCGAAACACACATAAGCATACAGGCGCATATACGTGCGCACGCAGAGAGAGAGAGAGAGAGAGAGAGAGAGAGAGAGAGAGAGAGAGAGAGAGAGAGAGAGAGAGAGAGAGAGAGAGAGAGAGAGAGAGAGAGAGAGAGAGAGAGAGAGAGAGAGAGAGAGACAGACACAGAGAGAGAGAGACAGAGACAGACAGACAGACAGACAGACAGACACAGACAGACAGACAACTAACATACGCGAGGCAA
>CM065690.1:55668439-55683439 GCA_017654935.2 Phymorhynchus buccinoides | reverse complement strand
ATACATTCACCCAGTACATCACACTTCACTCCCACCGAATGCAAAGACACTCACTGCCAAGTACCCTGCCATGTGTTTGTCTACTTTCAAAGCTTATGTCAATTATTTGTTTCCGTTACGGAGTTGCGATATTGTTTTGTTTTTTTAACATTTCCAGAGTTGTATAAAATGAAGTTTGATCCACTGGAAAAATACTGTCCATAAGAGTCAACGACTAATTACACTGTTAATCATTGCATTGATAAAACGAAAGGGAACCCTTCCAAAGTTTGCAGGACGACCGGCCTCACATTGCTCTCTGTTTAAGACAACACTCTCTCCACACAGAAGGCCGGTTGTCGTCTTTTCCCCTCAACACAGTATTGTTCAAAGTTTGCAGGACGACCGGCCTCACATTTCTCTCTGTTTAAGACAACACACTCTCCACACAGAAGGCCGGTTGTCGTCTTTCCCCTCAACACAGTATTGTTCAAAGGAAAATAGGAAGGAAAACCATTCCTATAAAACAAAAAGTGAAACAAACAAGAAGTACTTCAAAACGTCCACACGAGGGGAACACTATTGACACGAGACTGTCGGCCATAGTAAACTGTCAGGAGGTTCAGGCCTACGTGTCTCGTCATTTCGACCTCCCCCCCCCCCCCCCCCCCCCCCCCCCCCCCCCCGAAAACAAAAAAGAAAAAAATTCAAACCTTTTCCTTTCCTTTGTATCTTTTCTCCAGAAATTAGTCTATGCATAATTAAGGTCTGTTTCTACTTTTCTCCTAGTATCATTTGTGTCCTTCCTTCCTGTCGTCTTTTCTTCTTCTTTTCAACCAATCAATCAACCCAAGAGGATATTGTGAAGATTCATACAACAGGTCAGGCTTCTTCGAATGAAAATTCATTTAACGTCCTCCGGTCTGGAACAGACACATATGGGACATTTATAGAGATAAAGATGGTGGGAACGATCCTGGAGGCAATGCCCGAAGGCAGTGCAACACCAGGAAAGTCCCGAATTTTGTAACAATGCAGATGTATAAAGGCTTCTTCGTGTAAGCTTCACCTTTTATTGCCTGAACTCGACTTGCAAGCCACGTGGTAGTCTGAATGACCGGTGTCGTGCCGGAAGCGCAAATCACGTGATCCCAATGTACAAGGGAGGTTACTCTAAGTTACTGAGCTAAATGGACAATATCGTGACAGAGACGATTGTATTGTACACTGCCATGCGCCCAACAGACAACACATTTCGCTTCATGCACCGTTTTATTCAGAATACAATTTCGCTCAAAAGACCGTTTTCATTCACAATACCCTTTATGTCACTGAATGAAAGACGCTGTCTTTCAGAGACAGAGTTGTTTCCCTGTCAATGCTCAGGAAATTGTCTCCCCTGAGAGGAAATAGTTATTTAGAAAGCACAGACCCTGTACAAACCGCCACGCAGAGACAACAATCGGTAAAACAAAGATTCGCCAACGACTCGACCCAATCTCTCTCATTTCCCGGGATGTTTTCATGGCACTCTTTGGTCTCTCATAACCGTGGTCTCGTAAGACGTTCCGCAATCTTCTTCCCTTTCATATGATCTATTATGCTAACAGCTGGATGGAAGTAATGCAAAGCACAGCAAAGTAATTCAGACTACGATAATAACAGTTCTCTGTCTACTGTATGCATAGAAAGTGTTGATGTATGTCTCAGAGAGAGAGACTGAAGACTTAAGACTAAAAGACTTAATTATATAAGGATTAAGAGTTTGGGTCGGGCCCATTCGTCCAATCTGTCCTTGGAACGAAAACTAGACTAATACAAAACAATTAGGCAAACAGATATGAGAGAGAGAGAGAGAGAGAGAGAGAGAGAGAGAGAGAGAGAGAGAGAGAGAGAGAGAGAGAGAGAGAGAGAGAGAGAGAGAGAGAGAGAGAGAGAGAGAGAGAGAGAGAGAGAGAGAGAAAGAGAGAGAATGAATGAATGAATTAATTTTATTTATAGAGGGTAATAGAGTAAGCAATGGCTTTTTTACATCCAGCCCTCTGGACAAATACATGTTATGTAGAAGAGAGAGAGAGAGAGAGAGAGAGAGAGAGAGAGAGAGAGAGAGAGAGAGAGAGAGAGAGAGAGAGAGAGATGGTTGCTCAAGTGCCAAGAAAGATGCCAAGGAAAAGTATATTAGAATAACTGATTACAGGCGGATAGCAAGGACATGAAATAAATATATAGACAGACAAACACACATTTAAACAGAGCGAGATCATTTGGAGAGGCCTGGACCTCTTTATTAACCCACGGACTGACGCTAGCGAAAGAAATATTTGACCCAGCACCACGAAAAGGACATTAAGTCGCTGGGATAGTTTCTCATAATAGGCTTGCAATTCAAAAATCTAATTTTGTGTCAATCTTGAGTTATGGGCATTTTTTGTTCTCTAGCATCTTATCTTTCATATATTTTAAAGGATAATATTTAATATGATCTTTAAATGGTCTTATAAGTGTTTTAAACGAGTAGGTCAATGCATTTTCTTCAGCTAGGCTAGACTTTAGACTGTGTTTTCTCAAAATGGCCGACACTCACCCTACTAACTTTAAATGTTCATAACTCTGGCACGGAAAAAGATACAAGAACAGCTTTTGCATCAATAGAAAGAGAATTGTCTGACGTTTTCAAATGTATAATTTTTGCAGAATGGTCATTTGGACACTTAATGTCCCTTTCGTGGTGCTGGGTCACATATGTATGAAGTTATACTGGACATAAATGTTTGTAGAGAAAAATACATGCATTTCTGTGTGCTCGCAAGACTATTTGCATTACGAATGGAAAGGCAACAATTCTTGTCAAACGATCATTTCTGAAACGTTCGTTTAAAAAAGATAAATGATCATAATGAAGAAGATTTTTAAAGGTGGACTCTGACGGATGAGTTTATGGAAGAAACACATCGAGATCACCATGAAAACACCATTTACAGAGATTGCAACACTCACTTTGCTCTGGTTTCCCAGAAATCAAACTGTCAAAACGGCGATTCCTCCTTGGCGGAGATGCCGGAAAGAGAAGCCATTTTGGATGGGGTGGGTGGAGACCAAACCCATTGTGGTTGAAGCTTTTTCTTTTTTGTAGTGCAGTAAAAAAACAATTAGAGCTATTTCCTTTGTTGTGAGATACTCATTTAGATAAATTGAATTAAAAAAAGAAAAAGGCTTGTGTTGCGAAATTTTCGTGCAAACAATTTGGTCTAAACCGAGGCCGCCAATACAAAAGAGACGGCACACGTCTTCTCTTTCAGTGAAATAATTTGACTTCCAGCACCTCCGCCAATCAGGAATGGCCGATTTGACGGTTTGATTCATAGAAAACCTGAGCAAAGTGAGTGTTGCGATCTCTGTAAATGGTGTTTTCATGGTGATCCCGACGTATTTCTTCCAAACACTCATCCGTCAGGGTCCACCTTTAATACTTTCTCTCAACTGAAGTATTACTGCTCTGGAGTAGCTTTCACCAGACGTCCGTCCGGCTAAACGAAATATATTCGAATTAAAATAATCAAAATCTGATCTATCAGAATTGTTCTTAAGATCCCAGTTCACAAGCAGCAGTATATTATCTACCGTACAGAAATAAGTGGTATTTTGTTGTTCTTGTTTCTTTCAGAAGACACATTTTAGAATTATATTAGGTCTTTTTTTTATTCGAAAGAAACGAAAATGAAGGAAGAATTCTGTAGAGAGGATGTAGGCTGTTTGTATGAAAAACAGAATCAAAGGAGTTGAGAGAGAGAGAGTTGTTAAGGTTTAGATTACAAAAAAAGAGCTTCAGTTTTAGAGGGATTTGTCCTCAGACCCCTGCTTGTCCTCAGACCCCTGCTTGTCCTCAGACCCCTGCTTGTCAGCCCTTGTCATGATTCCCCATACAAATTATACATTTATGCGTACACCACGCTGTACAATGTGTATTATATTATGTGAATGTATGTAGGCCTATGTGTGTGTGTGTGTGTTCTGCAAATTCTACGGATGCTGCATGTAGACAGACAGTAAAATGTACAATATATATATATATATGTATCATGTGTTTCAATAATGTGTGTGTGTGTGTGTGTGTGTGTGTGTGCGTGCGTGTGCGTGTGCGTGTGCGTGCGTGCGTGCGTGTGTGTGTGTGTGTTCCAGAGGTGTGCGGTTCCTGCAGATTCTACGGATGCTGCATGTAGACAGACAGGGCGGCACCTGGAGACTGCTGGGCTCCGTCATATACCTCCATAGACAGGTCTCTCTCTCTCTCTCTCTCTCTCTCTCTCTCTCTCTCTCTCTCTCTCTCTCTCTCTCGTCTCTCTCTCTCTCTCTCTCTCTCTCTCTCTCTCTCTCTCTCTCTCTCACGATGTCTCATGAACCCCATCAATGTGTCAGGAAAGCCCCGAGGAACTGCTGCTTACACAGATAAAGGTATTGCTGCTTCAGTGGGAATACCCAATTTTGAGCAGCTGTGTTTTTGTTATTTTTAACATAGGGGGTTGCGTTATGTGTTGAGCTCTTGCTTCACAACTAATGACAACAAGGCAATGACATGTTAAGAGCTAGTGCACAGATAGCTGAGTTAAACGTGTGTGAAATATCAAATGAGTTGGTGCAGCTATTTGGGTTTTGTGGTAATGTGAAGAAAAGGTACTATTGTGCTTACTGTTGAACTTTGATGATGATTCTTTCTTTACTGACATCAGGAGCTGATCGCCACCCAATGCATAGGGTTCCTGGGCCTTACCTTCTCAATGATGTCCCGAGGCCCCGGTCATAGGCCATTGACCTATTAAAATTGAAAATGGCCTATTGTGTTCTCCCCTGTCAGGACAAATGTCTGATTATTTTTTTTAGCACTGGCACGCTTTGTCTTACTGATTCCTGCAAGAGCCAGGACATTGTCCTATTGATTTCTCTCGATTTGTCCTCTTTTCGATCCTCGTCTCACTGGACTTTCTTTGTTTGTCCCTATACAGTTTGTCGATCCTCGGTACATCACTGCTTCTCCATTGACTTTCTTTGGTGTAAGCAATGCCTAGATACAGTGATGTTGTTCTTTCCAGGAGCTGATCACCACGCTGTACATAGGGTTCCTGGGCCTCATCTTCTCCATTGACTTTCTACAGCAATGCCTAGATACAGTGATGTTGTTCTTTCCAGGAGCTGATCACCACGCTGTACATAGGGTTCCTGGGCCTCATCTTCTCCTCCTACTTCGTCTACCTGGCGGAGAGAGAAGACGAGCGGAAGGACTTTGCCAGCTATGCAGACGCCCTCTGGTGGGGCGTGGTGAGTATATGGGAGAGAGAGAGGGAGAGAGAGAGAAAGAGAGAGAGAGAGAGAGAGAAGAAAGAGGGGGGGGGGGGGGGGGCTGTCAGCTGCGGACGTTGGGATGCAATAGTGAATAAATAGCTGTGATTTTCTGACATGAAATCTTTGTGGTGTGTGTGCGTGTTTGCATGAGTTCATACGTGCGTGCGTGTGTGCGTACGTGTATGTGTGTGTGTCTGCGTGCATGCAAGCGTACGTGCGTGCGTGTGTGCGTGCGTGCGTGCGTGCGTGCGTGTGTGTGTGTGTGTGTGTGAAGAGCTGGAGAAGGACGATGACGATGATGACAACGACAAAAAAGAACAAGAAGATGATGATGACGATGAGGACGAGGATGATGAACTTTGAAGACGTCGAGGACAATGATGATGACGATGATGATTATGATGATGATGATGATGACGAGAACGAGGACAAGACGACAACAAAGAAGAAAATAATAATAAGAAGATGATGGTGGTGGTGATGATGATGATGATGATGATGATGATGATGATGATTATAATGACGATGATGATGATGATGATGGTGATGGTGATGATGATGACGATGATGATGATGATGATGATCACAGATCACTGTGATGACCACCAGCTATGGGGACAAGGTACCTCATATTTCAATGATGACGATGACGATGACGACGATGATGATAATGATGATGATGATGATATTCACAGATCACTGTGATGACCATAGGCTATGGGGACAAGGTGCCCCAGACGTGGATGGGCAAAATAGTGGCCTCCTGTTTTGCCGTTTTCGCCATCTCCTTCTTCGCCTTGCCTGCCGTCAGTAGCTTTCGTTGATCTGTCTGTCTGTCTGTCTGTCTGTCTGTCTGTCTGTCTGCCTGTCTGTCTGCCTGCCTGTCTGTTTGTCTGTCTGCCTGTTTGTCTGTTAATCTGAATGTTTTGTTTGATGGGTGGATGGATGGCTAATTGTAGGTTGGTTGGATGGCCACGTGGTAGGATGAATGTATGGATCTCTCTGTCTCTCTGTCTCTGTCTCTGTTTGTCTCTCTGTCTCTCTGTCTCTCTCTCTCTCTCACACACACTCTCTCTCTCTCTCTCTCTCTCTCTCTCTCTCTCTCTCTCTCTCTCTCTCTCTCTTTTATAAAGTAGGCCATTGTCAATAAAAATGTATCTGTAGCGTCTCTCTCTCTCTCGGTCTCTCTCTTTCTCTCCCTCCCCTCCCCTCTCTCCCCCTCTCTCTCTCTCCCCCTCTCTCTCTCTCTCTCTCTCTCTCTCTCTCTCTCTCTCTCTCTCTCTCTCTCTCTCTCTCTCTCTCTCTCTCTCTCTCTCTCTCTCTCTCTCTCTCTCTCTCTCTCTCTCTCTCTCGTTAACTTGTTCTTGTACAATGCATAGACTGCTTTTATTGTTCACTGTAGGCCTGTTTGTATGTGTGTATGTGACGATGTGCACTTTTATTTCTTCACATCCAAAGATTCATGAATATATTATACACTTCAGAACATGTTATTTATTGTTAGCCTATATGTTTAAATTGCATAGCATGCACACTGTTTAGCTTTCTTCGCAAAAACTCTTTGAGAAGTTATATAAACATTGAACAATAGCATGCTTGTAGTATGACTGACAAATTATTCCTGGAACAAATTCTAGGTTCTATTCCAAGATTTCACATCATAAGCCCCTATTAACCAAAAAGCAGACGGTTATTTTTATTTTTTTTGCTGTCCCATGTTCAGTTCTGTACAGTAGCGTTGCTTCCACGCCGCTCATTCCGAATACCAACCTGCAGCCACACCCTGGTATGTCAGGTCTCAGAATCCGAAATCAGCAGTCCAAGGGGAGCGAATCTGTGTTTTGACCGCCAAGAGGCGACCAACCGAGGAGACACTGCACTTCTGCTGAGTCATTTTGGTGGCGTTCTGTGGAGCCTGTTCTTAGCTACCATTCGCAGGACACCACCTACTACAATAACGTGGAGCCAGCATGAGTCAGGTCCTCCTCTGAGGGCGCCACTAAGCAGGAGGAATTCATGTAAACAGATCGGTTGATGATGATGATGATGATGGTGATGATGATGACGATGATGATGCTGGTGATGATGATGATGATAACGATGACGATGATGATGATGATGATGATGAGTTGGGTTGTCTGATTGTTGCAGGGTATCTTGGGGTCAGGGTTTGCCTTGAAAGTTCAGCAGAAGCAGCGCCAGAAACACTTCAACAGACAGATCCCCGCAGCCGCCACTTTGATACAGGTCAGTGGCCATCTGCAGACTCTACTTTTACCCACTCAGACTCAAAGATTCTGCAACGGTTATTGTTTTCGGGGGGGGGGGGGGGGGGGGGGGTGGGGGGGGTGATTTTCTGTTTTATCCCTTCCTCAACCTGTCTAGACAGTATGTTATGAACCGCTGCTCATTGTTACGTCAAATGCTTTCGTATGGTGGTCTATATGTGGAGGGTTACGGTATCTCCAAAGAACGTATGTCTTGCCTTGCAATGTCTTGTGACACGCAGCACAGAAGCATCTCAAATGTTACAGGGTGGTCAAGTACCCGAATCTAACGTCTCCCGTATCAGTAGTAACTCAATAAATGTCAGGGAGGATCAGGTTATCGCCCACCACAAAGCCTCAATGTCACAAAGAGTGATTACGTCGCAGCCTACAAACCTTGCAGAGAATTAAGTCAACTTTTGTATACTTCCCTCCTGGAAGGTGGGAAGTGCTAAGAATGGTAACAGAGGCAGTGAGTGAGTTCACAATGATCCCCACTTGTAGTGTAGGTGAAAGGGTGGGAGTAAAAATAAAAGTCAGCTGCGGACCGCAAACTCTTTGTAGGCCCTATATGAAGGCTTTTTGGTCTCACTAAAAAAAACCTTCCATAAAGTCCTATTAAATCCTATAGGACATTGGAAGAGCTTCTAAGTTAGCATCATGCTAAGTCTCATGCTATCTCAACGTGAATACCGTCTCTTAGTGTAGCGGGGAAGTTGTTGCCGTACTGTCACACACTTTTAAAGATCCACCAGATCACGTGTCAAAATCACGGGTTTCACGTGTTTTCCCTCTTATAGCTGGTAAGAAATCTTGTTTTGAACAGGTTTGGCTCCCATAAAAATGCTCCCAAATTCAAAGCGGAACATCATTTTAAAGAGCAGCCTCAGTTTGAAATTGGGCAAGGGACTTAATTGTGGTGCGTAAGTGTGTCTTTAAAGACCCAGTGACGTGCCACGATTAAGTCCCTTGTTTTTTTCTGGGTAGCTGTGACCCACATCCAAATTTCCCCAACTCGAAATTGAGGCTGCTCTTTAAACTCATGTGTCGGTTTGAACTTGGAGCCATTTATATGGGAGTCAGTCTTGGTCAAAACAAGATTTATTTCCAGTTATAAGAGGGAAAACAAGTGAAAACCGTGATTTTGACACGTGACGTACTGTTTTGTTTGATTTGCTTTAGCGTCCTCCTACCCGACTAAGGGTCATGTGGGACATTTATTATATCTTTTGGATTTTGTTGAAAACGGGTAGACTTAAAAGAAGAATGGAGATTATGGGCTACTCTTAGTTTAAAGCTCCCCCACCACGACAAGGTGGAAGCCCGCGAGGAAGAAACGTGACGTGCGGGGTCTTTAAAGATCCACCCGATCACGTGTCAAAACCACGGGTTTCACGTGCTTTCCCTCTTATAGCTGGTAAGACATCTTGTTTTGACCAAGTCTGACTCCCATATAAATGGTCCCAAATTGAAACCAACACATCATTTTAAAGAGAAGCCTCAATTTGAACTTGGGGAAATCTGTATATGGGTCACAGCAACCCAGAAAAAACCAAGGGACTTAACCGTGGTGCGTCACGGGGTCTTCAACTCTCTTTTTCTCAAACAGTGTTTGTGGCGCTGCCACGCGGCGGCGCCGGGCTCCAAGTCGGAGGCCACGTGGAAGATTCACGTGCATGACCCGGGCAACGAGGAGACCGTCTTCACCAAAATGGCGCGCAGGGCCTCTCTGACGCTACGCAAAAGGCGCTTATCTCGCCTGGACTCCAGCAGCTCCATGCCAAACAACAGCGCGTACAGAGAGTCCGTCTCTTCTATCACTTACGCTGATGAGAAATCAGGAGGTGGGTATGCGGTGGAACCTCCCTTATAAGACCTCCCGTTATAAGACTCCCTCCCTCGTAGGACCTACTTCTCTGAGACATTGCCCTTCTTTGTAAGTATTAAAATTACCTCCCTTGTAAAACCCCTCCCTTATAAGACCTCATTTTGGATTATTTTTGAAGGTCTTATAAGCGAGGTTCAACTGTATTATACATTGGGCAGAGGCTCGGGGTACGGGCCCGTATTTCTAGGCTACGGGTACGGCGCTCAATCACTGGACGCATAAATAGGAATTGTTCGGATATAATTAAGAGGAGTAATTTGATGGTGTGTGGGAGTGATCTTGCCTAAAAGTTTGTTAGTCGCTGCCTCGCATCCTGCGGTTTCAAGCTTCGACGCCATTGTTGCATTGTTGCTATAGTATTTGACCGAATAATGGAGGTAAGCAACTCTAATGTTTTCACAAAGTGCTCTCCCCTAGTTTTTTTCCCCCAAAATCGTCTATTGTGCGCAGATGTCTTCAAAAACTACTAACATTACAACTCTGACATACTCCTAACCCTATTCCTTACCAAGATGCGTTAAATATACGAAATAAGAAAATGCATTAAAAACATTTTGTTGACGAACAATTCGACTAGGAAGAGTTACTATCCCTGAACATGGTCTGAGTGTTGCAGCAACGCCGTACCCGTATCCATTGTGTATACGGCTAGTTGATCATTCTAGCACCTTCAGGGGAAAAAACACATTTCAACATGCGTGGAAATTATCATTTTTAACTACTAGTTAGAATTTAGTTTTGGTTAGTTGGGTTGGTTGTTTGTTTTGACACGCCAGACCCTATGTTTGTTTATGTAGAGTCATATACTGGGCTTCAGCTGAACTAAGAGAAACCAGAACTTGAATACAAATGTCTATGAGACAGATTACAATAACGTCATGTCTGGAGGTAGAAGAAAAGGGTTTTTGTCAGCTCTGAAAAGGAAGAAAACTAAACTTTATGTTGTGGAGTCACATAAGTGCATTCTGGAAGTGTGTGTATGTGTGTGTGTGTGTGTGTGTGTGTGTGTGTGTGTGTGTGTGTGTGTGTTTGATGATTTCTATCAAGATTCAGCGCCGTATAAATACTGTATGTTGTTGTTGTTGTGTGTGTGTGTACGGCATAATATGCGCGCACATGTCTGTGTGTGTGTGCGTGCTCGCGCGTTTGTTTGTGTATGTAGGTATACATGCTCGCGTGCACGCATGCATTTACTTATATTTATTTTTTCAATGCTATTATTACAATGTGTGTGCTTGTTTTTGGTTAGTTTTTTTGTAATCAGCACACATTCAATTCAATCTCGTTCCAAAAATATACTCTTAATTTGTCATTTATCATTGTCTCCCGAATTAGGTTCATCTTGTTTCTGAATGTTTGCACAAAATTGAAAGACGACCTATCCTTTATATTTATTGTAAACAAACAAACGCTGAAGAATAAAGTCAAAGCCAAATGAAAGTGTTTTCTTTTAATCAATACTGTTATTACATTTCCCGCGTAGTTTCGCAATGTGGCTGCTCTCAAGCTGCGCAAAATTCATCAAAACGAGAGCAGTGGATAGCACGGTTGAGTTGTTTTACTTGACGTAAGACTTTTGTTTACAAAATGTTTTCTGAGCATTACAGAACAACATTTTGATAAACAACATTTTGAATTGAGCGTCTCGTCTGACTGTCTGCTGGTCTTCCTGTTCTCTCTGTCTCTCTCTCTCTCTCTCTCTGTCTGTCTCTGTCTCTGTCTCTCTCTGTGTCTCTCTCTGTCTCTCTCTCTGACTCTCTCTCTGACTCTCTCTCTCTCTCTCTCTCTCTCTCTCTCTCTCTCTCTCTCTCTCTCTCTCTCTCTCTCTCTCTCTCTCACTCTCTCTCTCTCTCTCTCTCTCTCTCTCTCTCTCTCTCTCTCTCTCCTCTCTCTCTCTCTCTCTCTCTCTCTCTCTCTCTCTCTCTCTATCTCTCTCTCTCTCTCTCTCTCTCTCTCTCTCTCTCTCTCTCTCTCTCTCTCTCTCTCTCTCTCTCTCTCTCTCTCTCTCTCTCTCTCTCTCTCTCTCTCTCTCTCTCTGATTTACTGTTGGTCTTTTTCTTTGTTTTTCTTTTTCTTTTGTTTGCTGCTGTCGCATTATTCGTATATCCATGACTGTCTCTCCTATAGATCAAATAACAGTTATTGTTATGCCCCCTCCCTCCCTCCCTTCCCTCTGTTTTGTTTTCTCTTTGATCTCCATATTCCCCCCACCCCCTTCTGTTTTTTCTCTCTCCCACTCACTTAGGTGTGTGATACTACCGATAGTCACATTTTTAAAGTTAAAATAAATTAACAATGCATTCATACTTTGCATACTTTAAATAAAATATTTTCTATTTTATTCTTGTTTCTCTGACTTTGGACCTGCCAGAAATAGTGCCATAAACATCAAATTGTTGATTGTGGGCACTTAACCGGAAGAAGGAGAATACACAGACAGACACACACAGAGTGACACACACACACACACACACACACACACACACAGTGACACACACACATGCAATGAATGACATGCACACAGTGACACAAAGAGACACACACAGTGACACACACCATAGCGCACAAGTATTGGGTCATAAAAAAATACTGCAAACTTCATAAAAAAATGTTGTAATCCAGTTTCTTAATGCATGCAAAGCGAAATGTTATGGTCATGCTTTGCATATGAAGTGATTTTGCGCCGCGCGGCATGACTACTGAAAACCCTCTCAAAACTAGGCCTACTGAAAATTGAACACTTTCTGAGTTAAAACTACTGGCAAGCATTTTAGGGGTACGCAGCGCTGGTGTGTGCATGTGCGTTTGTATGTGCTTATGTGTATACGTATCTATGTATGTATGTATGTGTGTGTGTGTGTGTGTGTGTGTGTGTGTGTGTGTGTGTGTGTGTGTGTGTGTGTGTGTTGTTGTTGTTGTTGTTGTTGTTGTTACTGTTGTCGGCATCTGTGTGTGTGCACATGGTAATTACGCGTATGAGTGTTTGAGTTGGCTAAAGAAGGAGTGAGTGATGGATCTTGAGACAGAGGTAAACTGAGATAACACAGAGAGAGAGAGAGAGAGAGAGAGAGAGAGAGAGAGAGAGAGAGAGAGAGACAGAGACAGAGACAGAGACAGAGACAGACAGAGACAGAGACAAAGAGCAATGTTATTCGTTTAGTAAGGAATTTCAAATGAGGCAGCCCACTCCTTCAAATGAACAGTTACCTCCCAACAAACGTCAAAGTGGCAGACTCTGGGATCAACAAGCGAAGTAAACAAAAACACAGACAGGGAAAACAGCGAAATGGAATTCCAGTCTCCAACCAAATCAATAGGCGCGGCTTATCTGACAAAGCTAGAACGTGCTGGTATTGTTTCAAATCTCCGACTAGCGAGAAAAGTCATTGTTAATTTGCTTTGAATATCAAAGCATAAAAAAGGAGAGGTAAGAATGGACACGGTGCTTATCTTTTCGCGATAGAAAGGGGAGGATGCACAACGATAAATTACCAAAAAATACGTAAATGATAAACTCAACTCCACATACTAGAAAGAAAAGAAAAATATCTAGTCATATTGTTCTGTTCATCAATTTATTGTTTTTTAGAAAAGAAAGTATGCAATCTTTGTCAGCAACTGCCAAATTAAGAATGACATTCTTTTTGTTAAAGATTATAAATAAATGTACGATTCCTGCAACTGAATGGCAGCCTAGATCAATCCACACATTTTCATGATAGACCTACATTTTTGTATTATTATTTTATTTTAAATTTATATATTCCAATCGGATTTCCTATAAATGCGGTCATAACATTTTTTTTACAGATCTTTTTCGAATATCTCAAAATTGTCTCCAAAAATGTCATTTATCCCAAAATATTTTAAATTATGGGTTTATCTGGTATTGCGGTATCTCCGGGATCGACCCACTATCTTAAATGTCCCATAGGCTGCCTGTACCAGGTCGGAAGATTAAAGTCATTTAGTTCCCACAGACAGGTAGGCAAGCAAACACAGATACCAGCAGACAGACACAATAACATTACCCCTCCGTGGAACGTAATGACTTCTCTAACCCGACAAAAGATCAATGGGACTGGCTACACTACATACGATTCCATTCACCGCCACCCGATTTCGACGTTTGTGAGGCATGGTGCATGTGCAATTCGACTGTCTACATGAATCTGATGAAATCTTACTAGTTACGTTCACTATATTTGTAGTCCGCCGTACACGAATCTGATAAAATAATATATGTATTTTTTGCTGAGACATTTCATTTGATTCGTGTATTGGGGTCTAGGCTTACTTCAATATGTATGTACGCTAGTCTGTCGTTTCCGACAATGACTGCCAGATAGCAGAGGGGGCAGATACTATTCTGGCGGGCTGCGCTAGAATTTGTTTATAGCGGAGATGCCTTGCCCAGGGTACATCACCACTCTCTCGGTCAAAGGGATTTGAGGACACAGCTGGCGTTGCGGAAGGTCCCCAAAGGCCAGCCCATCCCTTTGGCTGCAGCACCAGAGCCGGTGCAAGGCCTCTCGTTCGAGAGTCATAGTCTTCCACGAGAGACTAATCTGTACCCTGATGTTCCAGTACTGTAGAAAACCATCTATTGTACAGCTCTCATGTTACTATTGGCCCCTGCTACAGGCTATTGTCAACCAATGATATAGAGTACAGTGAGCGAAATAGTAGCATTGTTTGCTTAGACGGAAGCATTTCACGTGAATCTCGACTCACAGACATCGTCACAGTCGGATCGTATTGAGGTCAAATCGTATGCAGTGTGGCTAGGCTTTAAAGACACACTGACACACCACGATTAAGTCCCTTGGGGATTTTGTCTGGGTAGCTGTGACCCACATACAAATGCCTCCAACTCCAAATTGAGGCTGCTCTTTAAAATGATGTTTCGTTTTCAATTTGGGGGCATTTGTGTGGGAGTCAAACCGGGTCAAAACAAGATTTCTTACCAGCTTTCTCATCTTGTTTTGACCAGATTTGTATCTTCATGGGCATCATCATTGTAATCATCATCAGCAGCAGCAGCAGCATTGATATCCCCCTCCTCCTCCTCCTAATCCCCCTCCTCCTCCTCCTCCTCCTCCTCCTCCTCCTCATCATCATCATGATTTCATATATATGGGTTTTTTCAATACCCAGGTCCCCTGACGCCTCGCATTCTGCGGCGGGACAGTCATCGGCCCAGCGTCTCCTGTGGTCCTGTGGGGGACAACTACAACGATGACACGGACTATGAGGCTGATGAGGCCACTGAGAAAATAGTGCAGTGAGTGGGGGGGGGGGGAGAGAGAGAGAGAGAGAGAGAGAGAGAGAGACAGAGAGAGAGAGAGAGAGGCCCTGTGGAGGATAACTACAACGATGACACGGACTATGAGGCTGAGGAGGCCACTGAAAAAAATAGTGCAGTGAGTGGGGGGGGGGGGGGAGAGAGAGAGAGAGAGAGAGAGAGAGAGAGAGAGAGAGAGAGAGAGAGAGAGAGAGAGAGAGAGAGAGAGGCCCCTGTGGATGATA
>CM065690.1:55653439-55658439 GCA_017654935.2 Phymorhynchus buccinoides | reverse complement strand
GACTTTTTGTTTCTTAATTTAGGCCTACAATATGTTCTTATCTGCGGAATGCAAACGGTGAGCAATGAGTTTAAGAATGAAATATAATGTGAGGAAATGTGACTATTACACCCTGTCCAGTATCGGGCTTTGCGCTCTGAAAGCAGGCAGAGCTTTTCTGGCGAAAAAGACCCGATCCCTGGGATCGGTTGTTTTCCCTTTAAGCCTATCTGCACCTTCGACCATTCTGGTGAACAAATAATGAGCTCGGGAAAGGGAACTATGTGAGTTTTTGTGTTTGTGAATAACCCAGACCTACCACGGTTTGTTCTACACCCCCTCAGAGCTGAATAGTAGCAAGACGTTTCTGGGTGTTTGTAAGTCGCTGAAGAGTTGTGAAAACAGAACCAAGACGACTTGGTGTTTCTTGTTAAAGCGTGCGCACTTGATCGTGTTTGAATGACTGCTAGATTCTTTCATGTCGTCGTTTCTGGCCAAGATCGCACTAACTACCGCAGAAGCCTTGTCGTTGTCGTGGAGCTTAGTTGAAGTAGCAGTGACCGCAAGAATTTGCAAGAAGCGTGAGTGAGAGTTGTTAACACTGATTTTTATATTTCTTCAGACATTGTTTTTTTTTCTTCAGGTGACACAAAAAGAAAGAAATATTAGTGCAACACTGCA
Source organism: Phymorhynchus buccinoides (assembly GCA_017654935.2). Taxonomy (NCBI): domain Eukaryota; kingdom Metazoa; phylum Mollusca; class Gastropoda; order Neogastropoda; family Raphitomidae; genus Phymorhynchus; species Phymorhynchus buccinoides. The sequence goes on along the minus strand of CM065690.1, from coordinate 55,657,779 downwards.
ACGTGCTGACATTGGAGGTTGTTGTTGTTGTGTTTTTTAACATGTTCGTTGATTTTAATATCTGCTATTTCGGCGCGAACAAAAATACACATGATGGGAAACAGAAGTGAAATGTCCGAGTTGCCCGGACATTGAACTTTTGAACTGATCGTGTTGAACTGTTCCTACACTATTGGTCCATAAACAGTGGCACGACTTTAAACAAAAAGTAATTTCCTCCGTTTTGTTTTTCATTCTTTTTGTTGTAACTGTCCATGACTCAGGGTTTCCATGCTGGTTGGACAGCACATCTTGCAGTTTCCTTCTGGTGATATCATCATTGAACAGGATGCCTCTCAGATTTCCTGTGATTTTGGTGTTCATGTTTGTTGTACAGGGACGGTATTCACGTTGAGATAGCATGAGACTTAGCATGATGCTAACTTAGAAGCTCTTCCAATGTCCTATAGGATTTAATAGGACTTTTGGAAGAGCTTCTAAGTTAGCATCATGCTAAGTCTCATGCTATCTCGACATGAATACCGTCCCTGGTTGTTTTCTATCATACAGCTTTGCTGTAGGAGTGTGCGGAAAGATGTGACCCAGCACCACGAAAGTGTCAAAATGACAATTCTGAGACAATGGTACAGTTAGAACCTTCACACAATTCTTTTGCAAATGATATAATAACCATTCCTGTATATCTTTCCATTTTAGAGTTATGAGCATTTAAAGTTGGTAGGGTGACTGTCGGCCATTTGGAGAAATCACAGTCTAACGTTTAGACTAGCTGAAGAAAATGCATCAACCTACTCATTTTGAAGCACTGATTTGAGTATTTAGAGACCACAACAAAGATTTCCTTTGTAAATATGAAAGATGAGATGTTAGAGAGCACGAAAATGCACATAACTCAAAATTGATCAAAAATGAGATTTTTTGACTTTGCAAGCCTGTTGTGAGAAACTAGCCCAGCGACTTAATGCCCCTTCCGTGGTGCTGGGTCAGAAATATGGTTTGTGAAATGCTCAACAAAACTACAGGACAGAGAAAACAGTCAACTAAAGAATTGGTGGGGCATGAGTGTGGAATGCAAGATAGTGAAATGTGTATTCACTAAAAAATGTCTTCTGGAAATCGCAAACGGGAAAAACATAAATGGGAATTAACTAGTTTTATACTGAAACGTTTATAAAACTATATAATCTTTATTATTAGAAATTGCTCACAATTCAAGCGTTAGTTATGTATTGTGCAATAAGCGTGCATGTACGCGCGTACACACATCACACACACTGACACGCGCCATTCAGTTTCGTAATGTTCTAATATTTGTGCTACAGTTTTTCATTGGATTTCAGAGAGTGGCATGAAAACGAGCCTAAACGATTGTTTTCGTAAACAACATTAAATCGTTGAATTGACCATCATGATTTGAAAATGATGTTTTTAGATTGAATACGTTTCCGTGCCCACATTCCAAAATGTGTATCTCCATGTTTATAGTATCGAGAAACGATTTATTTATAATCATTTATCACGTTTTTTTGTCTTTTCGGTTTTGTTTGTTTACTGTATTGATTACAGCATTCCAAACTGATAATAACTGGTAATGTGTTACATGTCAAATATTCGTTTTGTTTCTGGTTATGGTTCTGGTTAATGATGTTGTTTCTTTTTTTAATTATCATTGCTATTATTATTATTATAATTATTATTATTATTATTATTATTATAATTATTATTATTATTATTATTATTATTATTATTATTATTATTATTATTATAATTATTATTATTATAATTATTATTATTATTATTATTATTATTATTATTATTAATAAAACATTATTATTGATATTATTTCGTTTATTATTATTATTATTATTATTATTATTATTATTATTAGGTTAAAGGGGAGTAAGACAATGAGTTGTGTTCTGTCTACAGATTCATACTTTCTAGGAAATAGCATTCAATAAAACAGCCGCTGATGTTTGATATTTCTTTCGTTTCCCCCATTTCTTTCTTCCTTCCTTTCCTGTCCCCTTATTCTTTTCATTTGTATTTAAGGCACCCATTCATGCATAAGCATATCTCGCTATATCATATTTGTGGTGTGGAGTTTGTTTTCATCATATACAAATGTTTTTCTTTTTCTTCAATATCCCCTTCCTATCTCCTACCTTTCCATTGTCCAACCTTCCTCTTCTTCTTCTTCTTCTTCCTCTTCCTCTTCTTCTTCTTCTTTGTCCTCCTTCTTCTTCTTCTTCTTCTCCTCCTTCTTCTTCTTCCTCCTTCCTCCTCCTCCTCTTCCTCTTCTTCTTCTTCTTCTCCTCCTCCTCCTCCTCTTCTTCTTCTTCCTCCTCCTCCTCATCTTCTTCTTCTTCTTCTTCTTCCTCCTCCTCCTTCTTCTTCTTCCTCTTCTTCTTCTTCTTCCTCCTCTTCTTCTTCTTCTTCTTCTCCTCCTCCTCCTCCTCTTCTTCTTCCTCCTCCTCCTCATATTCTTCTTCTTCTTCTTCTTCCTCCTCCTCCTCCTCCTCTCTTCTTCTTCCTCCTCCTCCTCCTCCTCGTCTTCTTCTTCTCCTCCTCTTCTTCTTCTTCTTCTTCTTCTCCTCCTCCTCCTCTTCTTCTTCCTCCTCCTCCTCATCTTCTTCTTCTTCTTCTTTTTCTTCTTCTTTGTCCTCCTCTTCTTCTTGTTCTTTGTCCTCCTCCTCCTCTTCTTCTTCTTCTTTTTCTTTGTCCTCATTGCCTTCTCCTTCTTTTCATTTGTCTTTTGTTGTGTGTCTTTCTCGCCATTGTCACCGCTTTCTTCTCCCTCTCCTACTTCTTTTTCTTTCTCCTCCTGCTACCCGGTGGACATAGTCGGAAACGACTGCCTAGAGCACGTAGCATTATGCCATACTACTACCCTTGTGTTTTCAATTATTTGACCTCCCTCCTCCCCATGATCTTGACCACCTTTATTCTCTCCAACCCACCCCCGTCCCCTACGTACCGTCATTCTTTTCTTTTCGACTACAAGTTAATGAAGTCGCGAAGCAGCCAATCTGTAACCCTTTCGCTGCCCGCCCTGTGTCTACCACGTCTATAAACGTGTTTACTACGGGGTGTCTTAGCCATCGAATTTCGAGCGAATTAAATGGAGAGGAAAAAACACACTTTATAAACTGTTCCATATTTATTCTTCAAAAACGTACATCTATAGTTCTTAATATCCTTTCTGCATCTTTTAAAAATAACTTATGACATCAACAAATGGATGAGCAGTGGACAGATCAGTGCTTCAACCCTCCGAAGGCCAAACTTGGATTGGCACACAGCATTACAAGAAATTCATTATCCCTTGGCTGTGAAGGGGCTAAGGCTTATATTAAAAAGTTGAACGGCATTCTCAAAATGGACATTCTAGTCTGCCCGTTTGTTTATTTGTTTTCTTTGTCTTTTGCTATGAGCGAAACCGTGGAATGAAGTCGACCTTAGCAAAGCTGTTGGACATTGAAATGCTAGGCACCAAATAGATGAAGCAGGATATACCATAGCCAACGTCCGAGTCACTCTGTTTCTTAGTGTGATTATCATTTATTTGGTTGATCTATTTGCTTAGGAAATGTACGTTTCATATATACAGCTGTAGATATTGTGCGTAATTATGTTGATTTGTTTTCATTCATCATCTATATTAGTTTTGATCATTATATTTTTTGTCATCTTTTTAGTTCCCGAGCGAAGCTTCGGGAACTGTTGGTTTTGTTTCATTCGTCCGTCCGTATGTGCGTCCGTGCATGCGTCCGTCCGTGCGTGCGTCCGTCCGTTCGCATTTCTTGAAAAACTTTCAGCCTGTTTCAATCACTTTTAGTGTACCCGTTTCAGAGGATATTTATTATCGACTGATTGCTTTAGTTTTATTTTAAGGTCAAGGTCATGATAATTAAGGAGTTCAAACCTCCAAACACTTAATCGCTAATATCTCGCGAAGCTTTGCACGTATTTCGATGCGGGTTGTTTTCACAACGTTTTCTGATGAAAGGGCTATAACATTAATAATCACGAATTTGTCTGTGCGCTCGGGCGCGCATATCACGGGCTTCAAACCCCACGGCTCTATCTATCTGAAGAACTGCTGCATGGAATCGATTCAAATTTACTGTGGTGGTGCATCACGGTACACAAAAGGTTCCAAAAATAATAACCATGCTGACCTTGACCTTGAAGGTTGACCTTGAACACATAAATTTTTTCTTGTTGCCATATCTTTCACATCGTTGGACTTGCAACATTCAAATTTTGGTACGCAGATGCATGGGCTTATGGTAATTCCAAATATTTAGTCCAAGAAAGGTCAAGGTCACAACGGTCAT